>WOVY01010138.1:0-12580 GCA_013436015.1 Rhipicephalus annulatus | reverse complement strand
CTTTGTACCAGGCGGGGCCACCGCTTAATAAATCGGGATGATCCCACCTCACCTGGCCACCTGAGAGAGGGTGCGCGCGCGGCGCGGTAGCCATCAATAAACAGTCCCTTGCTAGCTAGCGTCTCGTGTGGTTGTGTCTTTCTGAGCGCGTGAACCAGAACATGGTGTCAGAAGTGTAACAGTCGAACCCTGCGCTGAAGATGGACTGCCTACCACCCACCCGAGCCACTTGTACTGACAAATGCTCCGGCCGACAACTGGAAAAAGTTCCGCCAACGAATCGAACTCTACTTCAAAGCTACTGAGACCAACAAGAAACGGACGCCAGCACAGAAGGCTGCCATCTTTCTACACGTCGCGGGCCCAGAGGCAATTGAAGTGTTTAACACCCTACCTCTATCAGCAGAACAACGAGAAGACTATGACTCGATCGTCAAAGCCTTCGAAGACTACTGCACGCCTCGGTGCAACGAGACATTCGAGAGGTACGTTTTGCGCAGTCGGCAACAACAGGATGGTGAACCTTTCGAACAGTTTTTGCGCGATATTCAGTTGAAAGCACAGACTTGTAATTTTGGCGAACTTAGGGACTCGATGGTGAGGGACCAGATAGTGTGCGGTATCGTCGACAAGAAGCTACGTGCACGCCTGCTTCAGGAGAAGGACTTAACCCTAGAATCAGCTGTAGAAATCTGCAAAGCCGCGGAACTGGCAGCAACGCAGAACCGTGCTCTTGAAAGCGAAGCAAAGGTGCAGAGAGTCGAAAAAATTGCAAACGCTGCCGGACAGTCTCGAACGAGCGGACAACGTCGACGCTGTGGCTACTGTGGCAAGATTCACGGACCAAGACGCTGCCCAGCGTTTGGAAAAACGTGCACGCTGTGCAACAAAAGAAACCATTTTGCAGCTTGCTGCAGGAGTAGACGCGGCGTTCATGAGTTAGGCGTCGCTGCAACAGAAGATGCACTGGAGGAGTCCTCGGACGCTACCGATGAAGACATTCAAGTTCTCACGGTGCAAATCAGAAACGTGTCCAAAAATCAGGATTGGACGGTGGCAGGGGACCTTGCCGGGCACCCGACAGAACTGAAAGTGGATACAGGAGCGCAAGCGAACATATTGCCGTACTCGTACTTTCGCAGGATGCGTTTGCCGACCATGGTGCGGCCATCGACCACAGTACTTACTAACTACGAAGGAAGCAAAATACATCATTTGGGCGTTATCAGTCTGCCACTACGTCTAGGAGAGCAGCAAGAGAATATCAGTTTTTTTGTGGTCAAGAGAGGCAAGCAAGTCCTACTCGGATTGAATGCAGCAGAGCGCTTCGGGCTGATTTCCCGCGTTCACGATGTGTCTTCAAGAAGTGACGTTAGCACCGACTGGGTCACCGAGTTCCCGGAGTTATTCCACGGGCTGGGCTGCATCAGTAGACCATACTCGCTGGCAATGAAGGATGATGCGCGCCCCACGATCATGCCGCCGAGGAAAGTGCCACACGCACTGCGAGCGCCACTTAAGCAGGAGTTGGCCCGGATGGTCTCGCAGGGCATCATATGCAAAATGGAAGAGCCGTCGGACTGGGTGAGTCCACTTGTTCTTATTATGAAGAAGAATGGCCGCATGCGAATATGCCTGGACCCGCGGTACATTAATCGAAGCCTTAAACGCGAGCATTATCACCTACCCTCACGTGAAGAAATAGAAGCAGAGCTGGCAGGAGCGGTGATGTTCACCAAGCTTGATGCCAATAGCGGGTTTCACCAGATCCCCTTAGACGAAGACACTTCAAAGATCTGCACCTTTAGCACGCCGTTCGGAAGATACCGATTTTTGCGCCTGCCATTTGGTATCGCGTCCGCCCCCGAAGTATTTCAAAAGGCAATGACGGAAGTGTTTGAAAACCTGCCGGGCACACGCGTATATGTCGATGATATTTTAATTTGGGGTGCATCAAAAGAGCAGCATGATCAACGCCTGCGTGCAGCACTGATGGCAGCGAGAAAGGCTGGCCTGACACTGAACAAAGAAAAGTGTCTGTTCGCTAAGGCCGAAGTTAAATTCCTGGGAGATTGTATCAGCAAAGAAGGAATAAAACCCGATGCTAGTCTCATTGAATGCGTTGCCAACATGCAAAAGCCGTCGAGTAAACAGGAAGTTCAAAGGTTTTTAGGTATTATGAATTACTTTGGCAAATTCATACCTAATCTCTCAAAAAGAACTGACGCCCTTAGGTCATTGATAAAGAATGATGTTGAATTCATATGGGAAGTTCACCATGACAAAGAATGGAAAGATCTTATTAAGGCTTTGACATCGGCTCCAGTGATCGCAGTTTTTGACCCATTGAAGCAAACGAAACTCTCAGCTGATGCATCAAGCTTTGCAGTAGGTGCTGCTCTTCTTCAACTCCATGACCAAGATTGGCGCCCAGTGGGTTATGCTTCAAGGGTGCTCTCGAAGGCTGAAACAAAATATGCCCAAATTGAAAAGGAAGCGCTGGCCGTGACGTTTGCTTGTGAGCGTTTCCGGGAGTTCGTACTGGGGTTATCAGTGACAGTCGAAACAGACCACCGACCTTTGCTTGCTATTTCACAAAAGAACCTGAGTGAAATGCCACCACGATTGCAGCGCTATTTTTTGAGGCTAATGCCTTTTGATATCAAATTGCAGTATGTTCCTGGGAAGCATCTGCTAGTGGCGGACACGCTGTCCCGAATTCCAGGAAACCAACCGAGTGACGGAGAAAGCGAACAAGACGTATGCATCCATGCGACTCGCGTGCTAGCCAGCATCGTAAGTGAGAACACGAAGACTGAACTGACCTCTGCAATCCTGGCGGACCCATACCTCAAGCAAGTGGTGGAGGCACTCCAGGAAGGACGACCATTCTCAGGCGAATTAGCTCCATGTTTGTCAGAACTGTCATATGTTGATGGAGTGCTTTTGCGGGGCAGCAGGGTGGTCATCCCAAAGAGTCTGAGGCGATCCATGCTGCAACGTCTTCATGAAGGCCATTTGGGAATGAGCAAGTGCAAAGCCAGAGCACGCCTTCTGATGTACTGGCCTGGGATGAATGCTGACATCAAGTCACTCATTAGCAAGTGTGTCACATGTCAGCACTTTGCCTACCGGCAACCTTCAGAGCCACTGTTATCGAGGGAAATCCCAACGCGGCCGTGGCAGCGAATTGGTGTCGACCTATTTGACCATGGGGGCAAGCGTTACCTGGTTGCGTACTGTGCCTACTCCAACTACCCAGAAGTGGAACAGTTGCCTCAGTCAACAAGTCAGGTCGTAGTGGACACACTAGGTACCATGTTTGCTCGCCACGGTATACCCATTGAAGTCTGTACCGATGGAGGACCACAGTTCACATCGCGAGAGTTTAGACAGTTTGCAGTAAAATACGATTTTACTCATACCATATCCAGTCCACACTTCCCCAGGGCCAATGGTTTAGCTGAGAAAGGGGTACAGGTCGTAAAGCGCCTCTTGAAGAAAAGTGAGTATGCTGGCGAGGAGTTTTGGGTTGCACTGCTCAATTATCGAATCTCGCCCCTGATAGACGGACGCACACCAAGTCAGCTCCTTATGGGACGGATGCTTCGGGGACGACTTCCAGACTTCTCATCGGCTTCGACATCGTCAGTGCGGAAACATCCACAGGATCACTGCAAAGGCATACCTCTCACACCTCTCTCCGAAGGGGACGTCGTCAGAATAAGAAACGACAAAGGGTGGTTTCCGAAAGCCCGAAGTAGAGAAAACTTGCTGGCCCCAGATCTTACATAGTCTGTACAGATGAAGGCCGGCGTTATCGAAGGAATCGTCAGCATCTAAAAGGACGCCCGAACACTTAGACCCACTGTGATGACAAGGATTGTCGCACCGATAATCCCGTCGCCTATACAGCATAGACAACATTCAACATCAGATACAGCGCCGATTTGACAACAGCATCGCATCACGAAAGGCATGACATCCGTCGCCAACAGGCGCCTGCATCGGATGCTCTACTGAACCAGTCAGAGCTGCACGTGCACCACCCATTTGCAAAGTCAACCATCAAGGGACCCCGACGTGGGTCCCGTCCCAGCATAAGGTCACTTGCCAGGCACCAAGAAAGCAGCCGACTCGAGTCTCAGAAGATCAACTAGGCCACGTAGAGCACCGACGCGCTTTGCCGACTACATCACCTAAAGAAAAGGAGGATTGTACCAGGCGGGCACCGCTTAATAAATCGGGATGATCCCACCTCACCTGGCCACCTTGAGAGAGGGTGCGCGCGCGGCGCGGTAGCCATCAATAAACAGTCCCTTGCTAGCTAGCGTCTCGTGTGGTTGTGTCTTTGCTGAGCGCGTGAACCAGAACAGTGAAAAGTTGCTGAGCCGGTACTTTGGCCCATACAAAGTGTTACGCCGCGTCAGTGACGTGAACTACGAAGTGGTTCCGGACTCAACACCCCATGCACGAAGCAGGACACGGCTGAGGCCGGAAGTCGTTCATGTGTTGCGCATGAAACCATTTATTGCGCGTTGATCGTAACTTTCCTTTACCGTACAGCGTATTTTGTGTTTTTTGTTATTTTGTGAACGTACTTTCTCGTTTATTGGCGTTTTCTATATTGGCACGCTCTTCAATTTTTACTTTCATTTTATCCGAATTTCCAATTTTTTTTCACGTGCCTATGTAGTAGCATCGCGGTGCTGCTATGTACTTTCCTTTCCTCTTTTTGGTACTTTTTTTTCTTTTCGGATGGGGGGATAATGCCACCAGCACGTAGTGGGTTGACAGCAAGAGTAGCTCTCAATCTGGAGGAAAAAAAAAAGATCGCGTGTTTTTCTCTGCTCGAGAGCCAGCCACGACTAAGGCATCGTCTTAGTGCTAGCTACCTGGTCGTTTAATAAATCCCCCAGTACTTGTGACTCATCGTGACAATATTAGTTACTGTTGCTTAAATCACTCAAATACTTTGTGTACACACTTCGTTTTTGATAGTCGTGTAGAGTACTCCTTATGAAACAAGAGATACATTGACCGTTAGAAGAACTGAACCTCTTGCTTATAAAAGTGTAGTCAGTTAGCTTCCGTTTCGTATCTTTTACTGCATACGATCACTTCACTTAAACCACCATCATCATTGATGAGAAGCTCGACCACGAGGCACATGAGAGTACTTTTTTTCATATTTACATAGTCAGAACAAAACTCTCTAACAATTTAGGCTGATATTTGATATACATAAGAAAGGTCATGAATTATCTGAGGTGAACTTTATTTTCAATTTTAATTTATTTACGGGAAATGACTCTAAATATATCTGCCAATGTCTTCGCACGTTCCTTTACATTTGTACATATTATTTCTAATGAGCCACACAAGAAAAGATTCAACATAAGAACAAGTAATAATGAAGAGTCGTTGATATGGCATGTCACTAAAGCCCACATTCAGGCAGTTTCGCAGTATTAGCCATGCCTGTAACTGATGTGCTTGGCATCTTCTTTGTGAGCGCGTTTCTGATACTTTCCCAACTTTAAAAGTTAAGGAGAAGAAAGGGCGCGTGTACATATTAGGGAAATAAGTAAGAAGTTATGACGGTGTTACTGAAGTAGTTACGGTAAGGAACTAAGACAGCCAGATGCTGCTCTGGCAAAATGGATGTCAACTTGTGAAGGCATTGTCTGCAGCGGCATTTTGTGTTCAACAGCTTTTCATAGCCTCATTGTTGTCCTATGCTTCTGTCTTGTATTTTAGCACAGATAAATTTACACCACATAAGCATAAAATGGCATGGAGGGGAGGGTGATAGTTTGCGAGAAAAATAGTTCAAAGAGCAGAGATTTTATGCTGGGGCGACGTTTCGAGAAGTGAAATTATCTTTTTCAAACCTAGAATGCAACAGTTATTGCCCAGGAGAAGTGATGTCCCCCCATCTCGTAACGCCGGCACAAGCAAATTACTCCTATTTACATATTTTTTGTTTCAAAATAACGGTTAGTAAATGTGATTGTTCAAGTAATGCGATAGCACTGCAGTTGCTATATGTTTGTGTATAACTGTTAACTGCTCAGGAACGCACACAGTTGGTACACAGCAAAATGTTCGCATTGCCACTGGAACTAGCTTACTGTGACCATGCTAGCTTTGGGTACGTCTGCAAAGGCTGTAATTTGTAATTTGTACATTCTTGCTTCTTCGTAGAACTGCTGGCTGAAAGGCCCCCGAAGAAGGGAAAAGATGAGGGTGGAGAGTTTTCACTGCAGGATTTCAGCATTGCGCCATATCAGGGAAAATTCTGTATACTAACATGGTAAAGTGAGAAACATGCTACAGCCATTGCATCCTTTGCCCAGATCGTCGACGTTACCACCCGTAAGAAACTCGGCCCACACCAGATCGGGGAAATTTGCTTTCGAACTTCATCTATGGTGAGAGGATACTACAAAAGGCCACGTGAATCGGCCGAGGCTGTTCGACGAAGAAGGATGGTGCAAATCGGGTAAGCCTAGATGTAGAATTCCAGCGTTTTTATTATGTAATACTACTGGTTGCATGAAGCCGGGTGCAACATCCTCATGCGGGTGAATTCTCTGTGTTATGGACGTCGTTAGGCAGTCCATTTAATGCCGCTACTATAACGGCACACAACGCGTGGAAGCTTTGCACACAAACATTTCGACGCACTTCATTCAAACCTTCTGAAGACAATCACTCAGAAAAACTCACCGTTATAGCTGACACGTGAGTTGTTCATATGTTAAGCTTGAGTGTGCGTGTTCAACTCAAGGCCATGATGCAACTCAGAGCTAAGCTAACCAAAGCCCTGTATTTGGCTGGATAGCCCATATTTCTCATACAGTGTCTCACGTCCTGCGCCATTTCTGTCAGGACAGCTATGTGTCTCGGATTTGTTCTGGACTGTCCAGTGACAACGCGTGTCACGCTACGGAACGTGAAGTTTGTACTAATTGCACGCACTGAACAATAAGGTGGTGGCTAGGGGCGACTCCGAGGGCCTTTAACCACTTCAGATGAACTTCACATCGATGTACATCAACCTTCACGAGTACATCATTCAGCAAAGGTTTTTTCTTTGCAAGTAGCGCGAGTGCCAGCTGATGTAACTCAATTACGCTACAAACGAGGCCACCGCATTAAAGAGGTGATAAATTTTTCTGAAAGATTTCAACACAATTAACAGCCAATTGATTGGCTAATTTCCAGTAGTAGATACAAGCCACTTGCAAAGGATAAAACAAGCAAGCGAACCAATTTCGCTGGCTTTGTGTTTGTCTCCCACCACTGTCCCGAATTTCATCAATTATGACTTGCTAACTCTATATATAGTTCGTACGTTAGCGGTAGCACCTGCGACGAAAGGCACGTTAACGAAGCCTTGGTCATCGACAGTAATATGTACTGCCCATCACGTCATGTCTCACATTCGTAGAGTGGTTTTGGGCCGTAAGCTCTCTTATTGAAGCATATGAAGGTGCTAACACATTCAAAAGTTGGCGGGTAGCGACAGGTTATGCTTAGTTACGTAGCAGTACTCGGAATGATAAAATGGAACGACGAACGCCTCTAAGCAGGGCAAACGCTTGAGTTATTCACCTGAAGTCAAAATAGCGTTATTATACGTACATAACGTAGCATTCATCACTGCGCCGACTTTCACACACAAGAAGACGGAACGTGTTACACCAATCTTTCATCAAAAAAATTCACCTCTTCTAAGCAGTTGTACTCACAACCTTTACCGCTAATTGATTTCGAATGCTTAAGATTTTCGTATCACTAGGTGACTTCTATGGAGCTTTTATTGCAGAGAGAGGAGGATTTCTTCCTTTCTCGGCTGTTCCACGAGAGTACAAAAGCTGACGTCAAAGCCTTGCAGAGCAATCTTTGGGAGGACGCGTGCACTAAAACCACCTAAAGAGAACTATGGCGGCAACCAGGGAGCCTTGAGTGAAAAGATGTTTAACATGAAAGTAGAACTGTTTTACTAAAAAGAGGCAGGCAGTTGCAATGTACCACTAGTTTGTATGTGTGGTGTTGGCGGCGGGTAAATGTTCAACTAAAGAATGCAAGCCCGTGGGGCGAGCCCGTGGGGCCTCTATTGTTTTCCCTTTGGCACTCGTTTTGCTTTTCTTTTGTTTTTTGTTTTTATTGTTTCCCTTTTTCTTTTTTTTCACACCTCCTTTTCGCATAGCTATTTCTTTTCTTCCTTCTTTGTATTTTTCTATTTCTTCCTCTCTCTCTCTGCCTCTTTGTATTTCTCGTTTTCTTCCCCTTGCGTCTTACTGGTTTGTGTTGTTTCTCTTTCCGTGCATTTCTTTCTCTTGCGTCTTTCTCGGTCTTTTTACCATTTTGCTTCTGTTTCTTCTTTTTTTCTATCTCCCCTCGCCTCCCTCTATTTTTCTCTTGTTTTTATTCTGTGTTTTTCTTTTTTTCTTCTCTTTCACGTGCTTCAAAGACTTGTCTTTCGCTAAACACAGATTTCATTTATTACTCGTAACTGCTGCTGTAGTCTTTAGAGAGGTTAACCAATTCCATCAGCGTGTAGCATTGCTAATGTAAGTGTGTGTAGAAAGGAATGAGATCAGGGCCGAAATAAGAATCATTTATAGCTTATTGTACCTCGCCAACCACTTCCACGTCCTGCACGATTCCTGGATGTGCACTCATTATAAATTCTATTTCGTTCTTATTGTCGCCATTAGGGCTCCTCCATGTCCACTTGCGGTTTTCTCCTTTTCGGTAGAAGGTATTCAAAATCCGTACCTTGCCAATCAAATTGACAAGGTACTATGCAGTGACCATAGAACGGACCATAGTACGGTCTCCGAATCGCCTAGACTTGAAGAAGGAATGACAGAAACCGATACGCAAGAAGCCAATCAATGAGCTAGCACTGAAAGGGAAAGTAAAGGAATTCAGAGTGTCATGCAGAACAGGTACTCGGCTTTAGTGAGAAAACCAACCTTAGCGTAGCTACAATGAATAATAATCTGACGAGTGATTATAACAGAGTGTGCAGTGGAAGTTGGAGGCAGGGTAGTTAGACAGAACACTGGCAAGCTTCCCAGGAAACGAAGAACCTAATTTAGATGCGTCAAATCATGAAAGTGTCGAGTACAACAGACAAAATGGATTTGGCAGAGCTTTCAAAGTTGATTAATATACGTAAGATATGGCATATAAGAAGGTATAAAATGGGGAGAGAATTGAACACGCTCTGAAAAACGGAGGAAAAGGTCAAAGCAGTGAAGAGGAAACTTGGGATAGGCAAAAGCCGGATGTATGCACTAAGGGACAAAGAAGGCAAAAGTAACTACCAATATGAATAGGATAGGTAAAATAGCGGAGGAATTTACAGAGATCTGTAAAGTAGCCGAGACAACCAGGACCTTAATACTATAAGAAATAGCAGTAACCCAGATGACACCCCACCAGTAATGATAGAAGTCAGTCAGAAAAGCGTTGGAGAGCATGCAAAGAGGCAAGCTGCTGGTGAGGATCAGGTAACATCAGATCTGCTGAAAGATGGAGGACAGATTGTGTTAGAAAAACTAGCCACCCTGTTTACGAGGTGTCTCCTGACGGAAGAGTACTAGAGTCTTGAAGAACGCTAACATCATCTTAATAATAAGAAAGTAGATGACAATGACTTGAAGAATTACAGGCCGATCAGCTTGCTCTCTGTAGTATACAAGCTATTTACAAAGGTAATTGCTGACAGAGTAAAGACAACATTAGAATTCAATCAACCAAGGAAAAAAGCAGGATTTCGAACAGGCTACTCAACAATCGACCACATTTATACTATCAATCAGGTAATAGAGAAATGCTCAGAGTATAACCAACCACTATACATAGCCTTCATAGATTACGAGAAGGCGTTTGATTCAGTAGAAATATCAGCCATCATGCAGACACTGCGGAATCAGGGCGTCGATGAAGTATATATAAACATCTGGAAGAAATCTACAGGGGATCAACTGCTACCATAGTGCTTCATAAAGAAAGCAACAGAATACCAATCAAGAAGGGTGTAAGGCAGGGACACAATCTCCCCAATGCTATTTACCGCGTGCTTACAGGAGGTTTTCAGAAGCCTAGAATGGGAACAGTTGGGGATAAGGGTTAATGGAGAATACCTTAACAACCTGCGCTTCGCCGATGACATGCATTGCTGAGTAACTCAGGGGACGAATTGCAACTCATGATTACGGAGTTAGACAGGGAGAGCAGAAAGGTGGGTCTTAAAATTAATCTGCAGAAAACGAAAGTAATGTGAACAACCTCAGAAAGGAGCAGCGCTTCGATATAGGTAATAGTGCACTTGAAGTTGTAAAAGACTATGTCTACTTGGGGCAAATAAATTAACCACAGCCGAAAACGAGATTGAAGTAACTAGAAGAATAAGAATAGGGTGGAGCACATTCGGCAAGCACTCTCAAATTATGACAGGTAGATTGCCACTATCCCTCAAGGAGAAGGTATATAACAGCTGTATCTTGCCGGTACTTAGCTACGGAGCAGAAACCTGGAGACTTACAAAGAGGGTTCAGCTTAAATTGAGGACGATGCAGCGAGCAATGGAAAGAAAAATGGTAGGTGTAACTTAAGAGACAAGAAGAGAGCAGAGTGGATTAGGGACAAACGGGGGTTAAGGATATCATAGTTGAAATAAGAAGAGGAAATGGACATGGGCCAGGCATGTAGCGCGTAGACAGGATAACCGCTGGTCATTAAGGGTAACTAACTGGATTCCCAGAGAAGGGGCGGGTTAAGGGGAGACAGAAGGTTGGGTGGGCAGATGAGATTAAGAAGTTTGCGGGTATAAATGGCAACAGCATGCACAGGACCGGGTAACTGGCGGAACATGGGAGAGGCCTTTGTCTGCAGTGGACGTAGTCAGCGATGATGATGATGATGATGGTTTATTTGTCGCGCTCTTATATTGGCGAAATACGTGATTGCAGTTTATTGTGGTAATGCAGGCAGCGTAGTAGAGAGCGCTTGCCAAGTCCATTCTCTGCGGGGTAAGTGTTTGAGAATGAAAATTCAGGTTATTTGGTTGAAGGCCGCGTTGTAATGAACCGCTGCGGTGTTAACGTGGTGCGACCCTATCTTTTTGGGACCAGTGCCGCCTGGGAGGAGATGGATTGTAGTTCGATGTAGCTGGTACCGAAAGAAGATTGGCGGACGCTTCACAGGTGTTTGGGTGTAGACTGGTAATTTGTAGCAAAATTCACTACTTGTTGCAGGTGCGCCACAGTCAGCAGACATTTTCTCAGAGGGATCACAATCATAATCCCTCACGTTTGGTATCACTGTTGAGGAGTCTGAAAGAGATGCCATGTGTACTATAAAAACCCGACCATCTTCCGTTTCCTCACTACAGATTTTGGATAGTTCATGCCAAAGCAATACTTCTAGGAGTCCAACCTCGGAAGTCATCTCCTTGAGGTTGCAACCACGAACTGCAGTTCACCAGCAGATAGCTGCGCAGGGGCCTAGTACAAACCCCATGCTTAAGATGCCCTCCAACTCTTCCTCGGCAACCGACGCCAAAACGATGCCAGTGACCAAGAGTGGTCCCCAGCCACATTCATCGGAAAGCTTCCTCCATGCTCGTCATCGCTTGGACAATGGGGGTTACCGGCACCGTCGTACTGAATGCCTTAACAGTGCACCCGAATGTTTCCACGGATGCCGCGAATACGATGGGTGCCCTATCACTACACGATCCAGGTGTATCCAGAGATCCTGACTAGACGAGCTTTGACCAGGTGGACCAATATGCGTGGCCGCCACGGAACGTATTGGAAGGCGAGCGAGTGGACGTTTGTTGTGAGCAAAGTGTTCTAAAGAAAGCGTTCGAAGGATAATTTCGACGTGCCTGGGACTGCTGTGGTCAGTGTCATCGAGTCTTTATGGTGGAGCCTGAGTCCTCTGCTGGTGATGTGAATTCTGAGTGCTATGGCTCCATGTTTGCAACGCCTTGTCAAGGACCACCACTACGAACATCTCGGGGAGCACACCAGAGGTACCGCTAGGCCATGGGGTGCATCGATCGTCAGCCCAGGGTGCTCATCGCCATTTCTTCAGTGACAGGTGGGAGATCTCACTGCCACAGCTCAACCCTACACGAACGGCGCGAGAAAGTGAACTCGTTGCGACATTCAACAGTTGCGAATACGCAGTGAATTGTTCTGTTCGTACAACTACGGTAGAACAGACGTCCACTAGACCTGTGGTGATCAGGAAACAGTCGGGTACACCCACCGAGACGTTGGCATAGTTTTAGAAGACGTCACATTGTGCAAAAGGCCGAGCGCAGCAACAGAGCGAATTTCAATCTTCGGAAAACACAAAGGAAGACTTCACGTGAGGCGAAGTGTGGCCGAGACCAACCATCGCGATTCAGTCAGTACCGGCCAACAGAACCATTGACGGTCTCTCCGCACGTTTTGCAGTCATAGCCGAGTGTCGCGACCAATAAAGACGCTGGGGCTCGGGCGCGGGCAGCAAAAAGTGAAGTAGACGAGAAAGAAGTCAGAGAATA
>WOVY01010137.1:200000-320552 GCA_013436015.1 Rhipicephalus annulatus | reverse complement strand
AGGAAGGGGACAAGAAAGACGAGGAAAGAAGGAAGAGAGAAAAAAAAGGGGGTGGGGAGAGACTGACAGTAATTTCACTGCAGCGTGTTAACTCTACCGCATGTCAGAGGCGTTCACACAAGCCTGTCTTTCTCAGGAAACGCAGCAGGGCTTTCACTGCCTTGTGGGCTGTCGAGGCATGTGTACGTTGCTGTAATAGCACCTGCACAGAAAGAGGGCCGATCATCCAGTCGCCGCATTGCGTTGGCAAGTGTTTGTCTCTCTGAGGCAAATCGAGGACAATGACACAGCAGGTGTTCGATATTTTCGTCGGTGCCGCAAACAATCGCACGCCGCACTGTCAGTAATTCTGATTAACGTGGTATAAGCTTTCGTGAAAGCTACTCCCAGCCAAAGGCGATAGAGAAGCGAAGCTTCACGTCGATGTAGGCCGGGTGGAGGCCGGAGTTGCAGTGAAGGGTCGAGCTCGTGCAGTCGTGTACGTCGTATGCTTGGTGTGTTCCACTCAGTCAGTGTGAGACTGCGGGCCAGTTGACGAATCTGCCTCGCCGCATCCGCTCTTGAAAGCGGTATCGGAACGCTGTTCGCTTCTTTATGTGACGTGCGAGCAGCATGATCTGCAGAAACATTGCCGCCGATACCACTATGCCCAGGTAACCACTGAAAGACGATGTCATGGCCTTTTTGTATTAACAGGTGGTGAAGTTTCACGGTTTGGTAGGTCAACTGGTCGTGCCATCCGCGTCGGAGAACTGATATCAGGCACTGTAGCGCTGGTTTGGAGTCAGAAAACACAGCCCATTTACCTGGTCTTTCTTCTGAATTGATGTGTTCCAGTGCATTGCGCAAGAGCCTCGAGTTCTGCCGTCATTGAACTTGTCACATGTGAAGTCCTGAAACACCGAGTTATTCCTTGTGATGGTATAACCACTGCTCCACCTGAACTAGACGGCGTAGTAGAGCCATCCGTGTAAATGTGCACGTGGTTACTGTAGTTTTCTTCCAGTAGGAATAGACTCAGTTGTTTCAGGGCATGTGTCGGTAAGTCCGATTTTCTCCTCATTCCTGGAATCATTAAGTGAACTCGCGGCCGGCTCAAGATCCAAGGAGGAAGCAGTGGCTTTGATGCAGTGCGTATGTCTCAGCAAACGATGAACGATGCTTGGAGACAATAGTGCCGTATGTCGTGCTGGGCCTTTCAGCAGCTAGGCTCGCCAGGTGGTGAGAAGGGGTCCTGGCATAATGCCTGAGGTGCATGCGCATTGTCTCGGTAATAATATGCGTATTTATCGAGTGATCTTCAGCGATGGCAATGGTTTCAGCCGTTTGAAGCACTGCGGGGTATTCCAAGGCATATCTTAAGTGCTTGGGCTTGAATGCTCTGAATTGCGCGCAGGTTGGTCTTGCCGGTGTTAGACATTGCAGGTAAGCTGTACCGTAAGAATCCGATAAACAGCACTCTGTACAGTTGTAGCATGGATGGTATGGGCACTCCCCAATTTTTTCCTGCAAGGAATTTGAGCATGTGGCATGTTGCGATCAGCCGCTTCTTCACATAGTTCACGTGTGGAGTCCACGACAGGTTTCTATCTATTATGACTCCCAAGAACCTGTGGCTTCTGCTGAACGAGATGCATTCTTCATTAATCGATATACTGTAAGCAGACATTGGTTTCCGCGTGAACGCTACCACTGCACATTTTCCGCAGGACACCTCGAGGCCTTGTTTACGAAGATAGCATGACGTCGTTGTAGCAGCTTTCTGAAGGCGGGCGCGAAGCTGAGGCCTTGTCACACCTGATGTCCAAATGCAGATGTCATCAGCGTAGACAGAAAGTTCTACAGTGCTAGGTAGCTGCTCGACTAGACCAATGAGAGTTAGGTTGAAAAGGGTAGGGCTTAGCACTCCTCCCTGAGGAACTCCTCGGCTGCTGTAATAATCAGGTGTTGGGCCATTCGCTGTCATCACGTAAAATGATCTCAGCTGTAAGTAGCTGTACACCCACATATATATCTTCCCACCAAGACCTACTGTTTCCAAAGCACTAAGGATGGCTTCATGGGTGACATTGTCGTAAGCCCCCTTAACGTCTAGAAACAGGGCGGCGCACAGTCTCTTACAGGCTTTCTGGTGTTGAACATATGTCACCAGATCAACAACGTTGTCGATTGACGAATGGCCGCGCCTGAATCCGGTCATGGATACTGGATAGATTTCGTAGTGCTCTAAATACCACTCCATTCGTGTTAGAATCATTCGTTCCATCGTTTTTTCCCACACAACTGGCAAGTGCGACAGGACGGTATGAGGCAATATCCAAAGGAGATTTACCAGCCTTTAGAAGTGGAATGAGGCGACTTGACTTCCATGCCTGGGGAACAGTACCAGTCTGCCAGGAGTCGTTGTATAGGCGTAAGAGTGCCTTCCGAGCTTCGTCTCCAAGATTACAAAGGGCACGATAGGTAATGCCATCAGGACCGGGTGCTGAAGAACGTCTGCACAGAGCCAGTGCCGCCTCTAGCTCATCCATAGAAAACTGGCATTCCATACGGGGATCACGTGAGGGCGGTGGGTTGTCAAAAGTTCCCGTTCTTGATACTGTGAAATTGGAATCACCGGCAATTCTTCTACAGAAAGATTCTGCGACGTCAATCTCTCTGCATCGAAGGTGAAGTGCCAGAGATGTAAACGGGTGTCGCTGACCCAAGGTTTGCTAAGCCCCGGACAGTTCGCCATATCAGTGATAAGGGCTTTCGTGGATCCAACGACTCGCAAAAGGATGTCCAACGTCGCCTAGCCAGTTTATCCATGTGCCGCTGCATTTTCTTTTGAATGCGTCTAGCCAGCCTCAAATCATCCATGCACTTTGTCCGTCGGTACCTTCGTTCTGCACGACGGCGTATTGCGCGAAGTTTCTCAAGCTCGATGTCAAAATTGGTGCGCTTGTGACTAGTCAAATGTGTATGCGTGGTATTCCTGCAGGACATCCTTTATCGAGTCCTCTAGGTTATATGATGAGCCGTCGGTACAGCAGTCTTCCATTAACATTTTGAATTCGGCCAATCGGTGTACTTGAGGCCTCTTGAGAACTTGGAGCTGGTGAAACCTTCTATACACAGGTAAGTTGGTATATGGTCGCTGCCCCCGCGTTTCTAGATCCGAAAACCAGTGCACTTTCCTGATAAGTGAGCGAGAAACCAATGTAAGGTCCAGGCTGCTGCTATAGGCTGATCCGCGTAAATATGTAGGGCTTCCATCGTTACAAACACAGAGTTCGTACTCCGAGGCTAAGGACACCAATTTTCTTCCTCTAGAGTTGTCCCTGGAGCTTCCCCATAGGAAATGGTGGGCATTGAAGTCGCCAGTGATCACCCATGGCCTTGGAGTCGATGTCAGAATACCGCGTAAGCGCTCGCAGTCAAGGCGGCTTGATGGAGATAAGTAAGCTCCGATAATCGTGAAAGCAACCTTATCCTTCTTCACAGTAAGGCACACATACTGATTCCCTTCATCAGGCGAGACTCTGTGGTGAACGTAAGTGAGGTCATGGCGCATGAATACAATAACTTTGCTGCAGTCTCTGTGAGTGGAGGACATAAAGCACTCATATCCTGACAGCTTGATTGAAGCACACAGGTTGGGTTCACAAATCACAATAATGGGGAAGCGGTTCACAAATACAAATTGTCTAAAGTCAGACATGCGCGACTTCAGTCCTCTAGCGTTCCACTGAAAGACAGATGCATTCTTGACTTCCGCTCGAAACGACGGTGCCTCGCTGGCCATGGTTTTACCTTAGAGCTGCAAGCACCGGACTCAGGGTGTCCAGCACATGCAGTGCGGTCTGTGCAGCAGAAGTCTTCATATTACTCAGTAGGACACGCATGGTACTCATCAGCGATTGCAGCAAGCTTATCACCTGATCTTCATTCATCGCATCACTGGTTTGAGGGGTCGTCGAGGGCGGCGGGATTTGATGCAGCTCCGAAGTAGGTTGACGTCGTGGAAGAGAGGGCCACTGTTCGGAAGGCGCGACTGCTGTCCCTTTCTTCTGTTTGGCAGTATCCGTCTTCAGTGAGCTCGATGTTTGGGGGTCAGCCTCTTGATAGAAGATGACATCTCTCTATCGGTAGAGGCGTTTTTCCGTGATGGTCTTCGCCCACGACGCCGTCGTCGGCGTAGTGTAGCGGCAGCTTCCTTGTGCGTTGAATTGTCCCGCACCATACGCCTGAGTACCGCATGCTCCTTTCGCACCCGCGGGCAATCTTTGGATGAGGCCTCATGAGCGCCGTGGCAGTTTGGACATCGTAGTATGGTGGCACTGCAGGCGTCTTTTGAGTGAGACTCAGCGCACCGCGGACACACAACTTTGTTCTCACAGACACCTTTTACGTGTCCCATCTTGAAGCACTTGTAGCATTGCAGTGGCTTCGGTATGTAAGGACGCACTGAGTGGCGAACATGGCCAACTTTGACATACGAGGGAAGGCTGTCTCCCTCGAACACAAGCCTCATGCAGCGTGAGTTGCCGAGTCTGGTAATGTGCGTAATGCGGGTGCCTTCAGTCGCTGGCTTTATTAGTATTGGCAGGTCATTAGCTGAGATGGAAAGATCCACATCATAAATGACGCCAACAGTGCCATTACAACCTGTAGCGACCATTGGCCGAACTTTCACGTTGCCGATTTCCGTTATGTGCCGAAGGCTTTGCAGTGCGCTACGGTGCATAACGTCTACAGCAAGGACATTCTTTCGTGCATTGATCCTCACGTCTTTGATCTCATTCGGCGCGGTTTCCTCGAGAAGCACAGAAAGAACTTGCCTGTTGAGGAGTCGCAAGTTAGATGCAGGGTCTTCAGGCATAAACAGCATGGTGTGCGGCCACCGCTGTGGTGCTGTCTTAACGGTGGAAACACTTGCCGACGATGCCGTCCGCAGCAGTCTTCGTTTTGTAGATCGATTCATGACGACCGTGAAGTCATCATCCGATGACTCAAAGCCGTCCGAATACAAATCGGTTGCCTCACTGTCGGTGTCGCTCGACGCGTTGCTACGCTTCCTGGACGACGAAGTCCGGCGCGACGGTTGCACGCCTGGAACATTCTCAGGTGTGTCCTGAAGCATCACCGCAAAGGAGGGAGCGGCAGCTCCCAGGATTTCCAGGAAAACAAAATGAAAACACTGAGACACGGGCACAAGCGTTCTGTGAGAGAATCACTTCGTCGTCGTCCATCTGTTTTCTGGATGTAACAGTATCCCTTTGCGGCGAAAAATTATCTACTAAAGTATACAGAAAACCCACCGACGCTCACCGATACCTTCTTTTCAAAAGCAGCCATGTAAAACATTGTAAGACGAGTATACCCTACAGTTAAGCACTTCGTTTGAAAAGGCTGTGCTCTGAAAATTCAGACTTTGTTGAAAACTGTGATAAGCTTCGTGATGCCCTAACTGTACAACAGTACCCGCCTCAGATTATCGACAATGCGATTATGCGCGCCGATGCAATTGACCGAAGAGCGCTTCTAAAATCAAATAAACACCCTGCGCACCGGAAACACATCAATTTAATTCTGACACATTCTCCGTCAATTCCAAATGCTAACGCGATCCTCAAAAAGCACTACAACATTCAAATGCAGAGCAATCGTCTCAAAGACGTCTTCCCGGAACCTCCACGAGCAGTTTACCGCCGATCGAGAAACCTACGAGACATACTTACGTCATCCAAACTATCAACGCCAGCCCCAGTGTGGTGTCACCCATGCAACAAGGCACGCTGCAAGGTGTGCCCCCACATGACCACGTCGCGTATTGTTAAGAGCTCTGCGTCGAACTTCACTCTCTGGATAAAAGGAAATTTCGAATGCGACACGAGCAATGCAATCTACTTGCTCCAATGCTCTGTGTGTGACCTCCAATATATTGGTCAAACGGAGACAGCTTTCCGGTTGCGCTTCAATAATCACAGGTCACACGTCAGGTGCCTGCCTAACCTTCCCCTGTCCAAACACCTCGCTACCCCAGGCCACTCTTTCGACAACATAACTGCCACAATACTCGAATCTGGTTTTAAATCGCACTACGAAAAAGAAGTTCGTGAATCTTTTCTTATTCATAAATTTAACGCCATAGCGTCTGGAATAAACGAGAACCCAGGGAGGCTTACGTTTTTACCGGCAAAACAGATAAATCAACCGCCGTAACCCACATACACGTTTGTTCACTGCCGTGATTACGTTGCGGTGTCATTGGCGACACATTAGTTAGTTGACCAGAATGCATGCACACACTGTTACCACATTTGTGACATCAATGGTGATATTATGCTCATGTATACTTCATTGACAACGAACGTAACTTACCATGGCATTGTCTTTTTTTGTTAATTCACAAATGTTGCGATATCACAAGTGTCCATCATATTATTTGTATCTATGCTTTCAAGTCACCTTGCCCCACCATATTCTGTATAGCGCGCTGCTGCTCCGCTATCACAAAATGCTGCGCATTTCTGAATATCTTTATGTTAACATGTATGTCAATATTGCTAAGAGTGATTATTCACAATTGGGGGCCCCCATGCTATGTCTTTAAGAAGTGCGTGTTAGTGTAATATGCGCACGTATGCCCTGACGAAGGCTGGTCCCCGGCCGTAACGTTGGCAATAAAGCATCGTTTTTTGTTTGCTCGTTCGCTTGTTCTGGTGACCTATATATATATATATATTACTAGAGGTTTGTGAACGAACCCGTGACATAACAGTCTTTATCATTACCGGTTTCATTCAATCAAGTTCGTCGATCAAGATCACAAAGGTGACTTGCCTACGATTTCTTGGAGCAAGAAGGCATGTTTTCCGCCAACAGGGGGCCTGCTTTCAGCCAAGAGGATTGAATCGTCTATGAAAGCAGGAGGCATCCACAGCACAAATTGCGTGAGTTTTACAGCGAAAGCTGCTATGAGATCACCACACGGGTCGCATTCGCACCATAGTTGTCCGCCGCCGCCGCCACCACCGGTGTCCTTAACCACTATTGCACAAAAAATGAGAAAAAAAACACTCAGTAAACCAGGTGCCACATAACGCGAATTGCGCAACGAGTGGGTCATCGAATGTCCCAACCTTTTAAAAAAGCTTGATAATGTTCGCATATTCACTGTGGTGGATACCCACTGTGGGGTATTGCGGGGATTACAAAAACTTGTGACATAATTTTTTATCGTCGTCAGCCACAGCCCCCCAAAAAAATTGCACGAGTTTCTTGCAACCGTGCAGTGGGTATTCTACGCTTATACAAATAATGGCGAAGAATGGCATAGTGAAGGCCTGCCTTCAATGATTAATGGCACAATGATTAATGGCATAGTGGGTACCCGGCAAGTGTGCTTGCAACCACTCACCCTCAAAGTGTTAAAAAAAAGGGGGGGGGGGGGGGCTCTGAAAGGCCGCTCTCCCAGCTTTCGCTGTGACAGGGCTGCACGTACTACGCAGACCTGGCGGGGTTGTTTTTGTTTTTGTTTTTTGCGCATACGTATATAACTTCATGGTGAAAAATAACGGAGGCCACCCAACAATGCCATCTAAACTACACCCGTTTACGTGCGGCCGATGATTCTAGCACGGGTGCTAAAACGCAGAACTTTACAAGTCATTGCCATGCCAACGATTACTCAGCGCTTCTTTCTGTAGTTCTCCTCCACTACGGCGTCTCTCATAATCATATGGTGGTTTTGGGACGTTAAACCCCACAAATCTATCTTTCTGTAGTTCTGGTTACGAGACAACCCACTAACGCCTATTTATTTACGTATTTGAAGGTTGGAATTTCCTACACAGGCCTGCGCAATCGATGGCTCACTCTGCCGCCTGATTTACAATAGAACCTCCATCTTCACTGGTGGAAGAAAACAAAACTCTGACGCGTTTCCGCTAAATTCACGGCAGAAAAAAGTGGGACAGAACTTAGTGTTCACGTCTAAAAAGAAAATAATGAGAGAAAACGCGAAAGGGTATGGAAGGCTATAATACGAGAGCGTATCGAGAGTAATGCGTTTCAAGTGGGCGGCAAAAGAGAGGGGCGGACGCGGAGCCAGCTGGGCAAATAAAAACGAAAGCGGGACTCGAAGATGCTTCCGTGATCAGCGGTGATCAATCGCAGAGGCGCGAGGCAACCCTCGGCGCGCGAAACCAGAGCCGATCAATTTGGGACGTGGGCAATTTTCGCGGTTTTCTTTGTTTCTCTTCCCAGCTGGCCACTAAGTGGGCGTAACAAGTCCAGGTGTATCGGTCTGGGAGGCACGCACTCTCACCTTTTCTTTCGCTTTGCTGGCTATTTTTGGCGGCGCATTTCTTGAGATTTTTTTTCTTCCGCTCATCCCAATCTGCGCGCGAGCCGTGACGGCCCGCTAATGGGATTGATTAGGCGAATACCCGGAGATCACGTACTCCAACATCGAATAAATTATTACTCTAGCTAGCACTGCCAGCACAAAGTAGAGACGTAACTATACGTATAAGAGGAAAGTGTCGAAACCATGATACAATTATTGATTGATCGAAATGTGGGGGCTTAACGTCCCAAATCCACCATATGATTATAAGGAACGCTGTAGTGATTTGTTGATTGTTATGTTGGGTTTAACGTTCCCAAACTACCATATGATTATAAGAGACGCCGTAGTGGAGGGCTCCGGAAATTTTGACCACCTGGGGTTCTTTAACGTGCACCCAAATCTGAGCACACTGACCTACAACATTTCCGCCTCCATCGGAAATGCAGCCGCCGCAGCTTGGATGCGATCCCGCGACCTGCGGGTCAGCAGCCGAGTACCTTAGCCACTAGACCACCGCGGTGGGGCCGCTGTAGTGAAGGGCTCCGGAAATTTTCAACCACTTGGGGTTCTTTAACGTGCACCAAAATCTGAGCACACGGGTTTACAGCATTCTCACCTCCTTCGAAAATGCAGCCGCCGCTGCCGGTATTCGATACCGTGACCCTCGGATCAGGAGCCTAGCGCCTTAGCCGCTAGACCGCTGCGGTGGGCAGGATGAGGAGGGCGTCTTTGTGGAGAGCTCTTGTGTTTTCAACGACCTTGGGTTTTTTTCACGTGGACTGAAATCGCGCAGTACTGTTGTTTCGCCTCCACTGAAATTCGGCCGCAGCAGCCGAGATCCAACCCATGACCTTCGGGTGAGCAGCCAAGCAGCGTATACCCCCTAATCCCCCTTGACGAAGATGCACCAAAAACAAGTTCACTGCATACAAACAAGGGGGGAGGGTGTTGTGAATGAGGAGTTCACATCGTATTTTGAGATAATGAGACACCAAGACTTCATTCAGTCGAGAAAACATACAGGCTACCTTTTTGACTCCATCTTTCCGAAGCAATCGTGTGAACCTAATTTGTGACCAAGAACGTCCCATGGTGCATATCTAATCACCTGTAACCGCATCAATTAGGTTGCTTTCAAGCCGGTCGTTTGAATTGCGTAGAAAACAGCATTAATCTTTTTCGTAAATTTTTTTTGCAATATCCTCAACTTTCCTCTGAATTTAAAGCACAGGTTGGATCTTGAAAAGCTGTCTTCTTTATAACGTACCGACAGTTTCACACAGTACTAACTGCCTTTTTCGCTGAAGAATAAGATCGCACAAGACCGCATACATGATCAAAAGACGAACTACACAAAATGCACTTAAAGTCGGGCCGCATGTATCTTTCATTAAAGCCTTAAACAGTCCCATAAACGCCGAATTCGGTCCAATAAGAACAATAGAGATTGAACTGGATAATCGAAGCAAACAAGCAGTAGATATGTGTAGAGGCTGCAACTAAGAATTTCGAATTTGTTGAGTCAGAGGCTTTTCCTCGCACTTTTTTAACAGTGCGAGGAATGCATCACCTGTTAAACCCTGATTTGGACTAAATGATTGATGTATATGCGAAGTTGAACGTCCCAAAATCTCCATATGATTATAAGAAATGCCGTAGTGGAGGGCTGCGGGAATTCTGACCACCTGGCGTTCTTTATCATGCATCCAAATCTTAGCACACGAGTCTACAACATTTCCGCCTCCATCGGAAATGATTTGAACAGGTGAGGAGGGTAGTGAACTCATGAATTATTGCATGTATAATGGTACTTATGCTTCAAGTGTACTCACCTAAAACTCAACAGCATAGTATTTGTGCTTTAATCTTCAATATGTGTGTAACGTATTTAACTACTATATTTACATGCGCTTTCCAGACGTAAAAAAAAAAAACTCTGAGTTAAAATCGAAAGAAATTTTGTGGCGAACAAGTCGGCCTGACTAGGGCACCAAAATTACCGATTTTCTATTTTTATTAAAACATAAATCTAAGGCAGAAGATAAAGAACAAACGAGGAGCGCACCAACAGTGACGTACAAAAAATGAGTTCCTGAAAAAAAATATTTTAATTCTGAAGAAATGAGTAGCGTGCCCATTGAGCATAATGATTTTACACTACCACCTCTCTCTTATCTTTCATCCGTTCAATCTGAGAGGAGATGGTGGGCTTACATCGCCGGCAATGTCTAGCTTCATTCCAACTTAGCGAAACGCGACGCCAATCTGCACCCGAAGAAACGGTGCAATCAGCCACCGCCAGACTTCTTTATTTCTTCGTTCTCAGCCTCAAATGTGCCCTAATTAGGAGGTACCCTCGCTCTGGCCGAATTATCACCAGCACTATGGCGTTCGCCTCGTTAAAGCCGGAACTTCTTTTCACCAGCCCCAGCGTGACATAATTCCGGAATACTTTCTGTTTTTAGTATCGGCGATTTACTTTTGTCCTTCCCTTATCGGATGCTTCTCTGCCCTCCATGTTTTAGATTCAGGTCTTTTGGAATGCCAGCCACACTTGAAGACCCTGGAAGGCAGTGTCGTTACAACTAGTTATAACACCTGCCGGTTCGTGGCCCCCTGAGAGGCTTCCTTGCAATGAAAAGAGCCAGAGGCGTCGTTCAGATAAGTGTACAGTTCGTTTGCAGGGCGCGAAATTACAAAGAGGTATTTGCTGGGTGACTTTATTTCGAGCCAGTACACACGGAATCACAGTTGTCTAGAGCACCCAGTCAGCCGTTTCAGCTGCCGTTTTCGGCAGAACTATCCGCCAAGTTCAATGCCTCAACCGTGTCAGTCATACCACCCGCTATAGGCCTTAGTGCAGTAAGTCAAGAATAAACAGAAGCTTTTAGCTAACGTGATGTAGCAGCTGCGCACGACAACAGCGCATCTATCTATCTATCTATCTATCTATCTATCTATCTATCTATCTATCTATCTATCTATCTATCTATCTATCTATTTATCTATCTATCTCCATCTATCGGTTTGATCGTTCGTCCGTCTGTCTGTCGACTGTCCATGCGTCTGTCTATCTATCGGTTTGACCATCTATCTATCTATCTATCTATCTATCTATCTATCTATCTCCATCTATCGGTTTGATCGTCCGTCCGTCTGTCTGTCGACTGTCCATGCGTCTGTTTATCGGTTTGACCATCTATCTATCTATCTATCTATCTATCTATCATCTATCTATCTATCTATCTATCTATCTATCTATCTATCTATCTATCTATCTATCTATCTATCTATCTATCTATCTATCTATCTATCTATCTATATATCTACCTATCTCCATCTATCGGTTTGATCGTCCGTCCGTCTGTCTGTCGACTGTCCATGCGTCTGTCTATCGGTTTGACCATCCATCTATCTATCTATCTATTTATCTCTATCTATCTATCTATCTATCTATCTATCTATCTATCCGTCCGTCCGTCCGTCCGTCCGTCCAATGGCAAATGCATGTTTTCCCGTTTAGTGTGGATTCACACGACCGACGTGATCTCGGACGGATCAGTGGCGTCACATGTGACGTGTTCGGGATTTCTCCACGGCTCGCATTCACACTACAGCGGAGACGGATCGGCCCTACTCTCGCTCCCAGGAGCGTAGGAGACGGCGCAGACGGCCATGGCAGCTCTGTAAAATTGACGTCGCACACACACACAAAAAAATGGACGTCACACACCAACGCCACCTTGCCATAGTGACCTAGAATTTAATACATGACTATAGTGAACTAGAATGCGATATTCTAGTTCACTATAGCCATAGCTTACCAAAAATTTTCTTCGGATGCAAAACCAGCTATACGAAGAACTACTCGCCAGCGATCTCGAACAGTACAAACGCTTGCTGCGTCTTGACATAGCGCAATTTCGCCACCTCCTGGCCCTGATTGAGCCTAATATTTTGCGGCAAGACACCGGGATGCGCTCTTCGGTGCCATCCAAGACTCGCCTTCAAGTAACGCTTCGGCGCTGGACCTTTTCATTCAAGGCGTTCTGGGCGCCACCATAGTCCTCTCAGGGCTGTTGCTATACCACGTGACCCCCAAGGAATGCACTGCCGAGGCTGTGACGTTGGATTTCGTACTCACGTGCGACAGCCCAGAAAGGGAGAAATCCTCCTCTACGTAAAAAAATCCATAAGTTCGTCCATATTCAGCGATAGCCGCGTATTGCGGGCACAGTTCCGATTAAGGTAGCGTCGCCTTCGTATTGCGCGCTCTTCACAGCAAAAGCGACTTGGATTGGATTAGAAAGAATGCTGGCTGCCAGCCGAAAGCGTCTCGCCACCAAGAGTTCTGATTCTTTCGCCAAAAATCCCAAGTGATTCTAACTGCGATTTGGGTCTCCGCCGTTTTACGAATCGCTCCCTGTGGACCGAAGGAGGAGCGCAGAAACGGGTGACGTATGGTGACGTAGCACGCGATCCCCGGGATCTATTCGTGATTTGGTCCGCGTGAATCCAGCATTTACTAATGCGCAGTCAGGCTGTGCAGATAAATACCCTAAAATTTGAAACAGGAACTTCTAGGCAATTTTTAGATGAAGTGTAAAAATTATTTTAGACTCAGTCATTAACCAAAGTAAGGCGACACTTACCGCCAACGGCTACTGAGCCCGTCTTCAAATGTTAAAAAAAATTTACCTCACCTATCTCGGGTTAACAACGTTTCCAGCCGTGATAAAACGGTCGTAAGGTACTCAATGCAACAGAAAAAAAACAAAGTTTAAAATTTTTGTCCGTACTCCTGTAAAACAATGGAATCCAAAAGAAAACAATGAAAAGGTAGTCAATGAACGCTCGAAATTCGCAGATAAACCGAGACTTTTCGGCAAGCTTTTGCAAGGCTAGATCCACCAGCAACCTACAACATCCTAAATTCGGCAAGCTTGCCGTTGCTCTGCAGGATTATCTTGGCAATCTATAATTGCATGTTACGCCATTTTATTTTTTTAATTTCGATAGTTCCACGATATGAAAGGAATTACTTAAATATCTTTCATGACTTGTCTTTGTGGTTAACAGTTTAAAAAACCGGAAAAAACCAAAGTGTGAAACGTAAATAAACCGTAAACACCAGATGTTTTGTACAAAAACGAATATGAAACGACTCCAACTTACTTTTTTTGACGCACTTTCGAAAGTACATGAACACTCGCTCCGCTTAAACCTTTGCTGAGGAGTCGATTGTGCACCTAATTTTGCCTGATCAGCCGATGTAATTTCAAAGAAACACCACAGCCCCTGTTTGTATAACCCATCCTACCCCATTCGTTTCTTGGCGCCACCATGCGTTAGCGAAAGAAGAACGCCGTTTTCTACTCTTGCCAAAGCATTCGTAGGTGGCGCAATGTGAACCCATCCTGTTTACGCTGGCACACAATGCAGGTTCTGCGTCATTAAAACAGCCACCTTGTGCCACATGGTAGGGGAATGCCCGCACGATTAACCTCTACAACTCAGAGCACAGCACAACACTGTAGGGTGGGAAGCAGCTCGGTCCAGCTCGGATCCGAAGACCCAAGAGGCCCTCGTGAGACGAGTGAGGACAGCGGTCCGTGCCAATGGGATCCTGGAGCCCACTCACCGACACTCCTTCCTCGGTCGCAAATAAATGTTTATTCTCTCTCTACCCTGGCTTTTGAGTCCATACCGTACCACGGTATATGAAATATTGCCACGTTCCATTTCCCAAGTTTTTGTTATCGTCCCAAAACACCACATGATTCTCAGCGCAAACCGCGCCTGCAGTTTTCGAGAAGGTACCGGACTGTAGTAGATCATTTCGATAAGATTCGTATAATCATTTCATTCGTATAAGCGCTCGTACAGTGCTTTTTTTAAAGACGATAGTCTTTCTTCGTGACCTTCGACGTAATCGACGCAAAAATTTGGTACGTCGGTCTGTATATTTGTCCGTTTGTCTGCCTTTACGATACCCTAAATGCTTAAACGGCACCAAACGATACTCCGAACGGCCCACCCCATCCGCAGCGACCACCAATATTGCTCAAAAGTTAGCGGTCATACCTTTGCGTTGTCAATGAAAAAGCAATTATGGATCATATCTGAGGCACCATAACAACACGTCACTATAATGTATGTGAGTCTTCTTACTAGAAAAAAACATACCTAAGTAATTTAAGGATCGCAGTGGTTATCAAGGCAAGCGTTTCCAATGCTTTGCCAAGACTAAGGTTCCTAGATGAAAGTTGTTTCAGCTAGGGACCTTAGCTAAGACGACATGGCGGTGGAAACTGCCCGTCGTATTGCGTTCTACACTTTATGACCTCCGAGACAGGCGCGCACGCCGTGCGCTTCGTTTTCCAAGATAACCGTGCCAGATAGGACTCATGTCTCACGTGTGACGTGACTTGATGCACTCGTTCGCCTCCGTTGCACGCTCGAAGCACTCTGACGCAGCACCTCCAGAATATCATTCACCGATTTTTTTGCATAGAACATCATGTAAAGGTTTTGTTCACTCTCTCCAGACGCAAGACTGCGGTCTATCGACGACATTTGCAGTGCATCGAGCATGAAGATACGGGGTCAATTCTTTTGTTAATTTTTAATACCTCAGGCTGCCTACATATGCCGTGCGACGAGTGACGACTGCAATCAAATGGAAAGGTATTAGTAAGGGGGTAGGGGAGGAGTGACTTTAAATGAGAGAAAAAAAATCGAGAGTACCCCACTACTGTCTGCAGCAAAGGGCGACACCTCAGCAGTGGTTATAAAAGGGAAGGAATAAGGAGAAATTTAACGAGATAGAGAAGAAACGATTGGAGCGAAGTAGAAAACCTCGGTATGCGTTCCCAACTCTGGTAGCTAGCGTGCACGGTTAAAAAATACTATGAAGCATAGAGTTTCATAAAATAATACCTAAAGGGGAATCTGGCACTAGTTTCTACGTGGGCTCCTTCGGCGGCACTTGTAACCCCCTGAGAATTATTGGAAGTACAGGCTTCGGATCTGTTTTAGATGGATTACGTTCTTTTGCTACGCTTTTTTTTTCCAAATTCGAAACAAAGTGATATGTACTTAGCTTTAATGGAAACTTGTTTCAATTATTCATACGCAAACGTTATTGCAACACCTTTTTGTGACAAGGCGGCAAATGTGAAACCTGGGCTGCTATTCTGGACACTGTCTAATTCCGCCACATTGTAAAATTTCATGATGGCGGCTATTTAAGCCAATCAGCGAGGTCGTAGCAGCTCACTTGGCCAATTAGCATCGGTCGATGGCGGAATCTGACAACATTGCGGAATTCGACAATGTCCAGAATAGCACCCCTGGGCAAATTCAACCATCAGGGTATGCATCACTCTACCCTAGAAGTGTGGCAGTTATGGCTAGTTGGTATGACATGACGATATTTATAGTGCGAGAACAGAACGACGACAAAGAGAGATAGTTATAGTGCGAGGACAGAACGATGACAAAGAGACAAGAAGGATACGAAGGATACGAGCGCTTCCTTCTTGTCTCTTTGTCGTCGTTCTGTTCTCGCACTATAGCTATCGTCACATATCTCTGCTATTGCGTTCTAGATTTCGAATCAAGATTTAATGAATTATTTTTACAACACTTCCAACCAAACATGCTTGTTTTTCTCTCAAAAGTAGGTATTATCTATTTGTGGAAATAACAATACTCCATTAGGTGAGAAACACGTATAGTCTCCTCTTCTGCCACGCTATAGGTGCATCTGTCCCAGTGATCTGCACCCAGCGCACCACAGGTTTTGTTGTGAAATCGAGTCAACAGAGTGTAACGGCGCGTCTACTTAGTTTCGTCATCGCTTTTCACTCAATGTAAAACGAGTTTAGACAAGAAGCGCTCGTGTAAAACATGAACTCGGGACAATATCCTGCACTGGCATGAGATGCTACATCTATGCGCAGCGGTGAGTGGCCGACGCTACGTTTAAATTGTCAAATACGACTCGTCAAGCTCCAATGTCACAGCAAATCAGGAGATCTAGTGGTCATCAGCCTCTTCGAACAGCAGAGGAACTGCTTCAGGGGCGAAGCTCCTAAAGGCGTGGGTCTGTCCAATCCTTATACGTATGTACGTCACCACCTATAGTTCCATTTCCGCCTTCTACCTTGCAAACATTCCACTATGCCCCATCACCACTCCACCACTTCACCAATCATAAAGCAAATACTGTTCAGAAATAGCCAATATGAAATGCAAAATGGCCGTGTACTTGTATCCAGATGCGCGTTAAAGAACCTTAGATTGTCCCACTGTGTTGATTCCTTCTTTCTACGTGACCACATACAGTTCCACCTTTGCAAACTGCCCACTACTTCGTCCTTGGAAACATCACACAAAGCCCCACCACCGATCCACCACTTCACCGACCATAAAGCATGCAGTTGTAATGAAGGGGGAAAGGAAGTGACGTATAGCGACCAATTACGAGTAATAAATTTCTCGTATGAATATATACAGTGTTTGTCACGTCTCTGATGACGTAGTGAGCAATATTCGCGGTTGGTTGCTAAGGGGCGCGCGCGCCCGCAGCCGTTACTATGGGAGTGGGTGGTGGACGGATCCCGACGGACGCCTGACACAGACCGACTAAGAAATATTTAAAATTCGGAGACGATTAAAGAATCCCGTGTATGGGGCCCCAAGCGGTCGTCGAAGAGAGGGCATCGCGGGCGGGACAACCGTCTGCCACGAAACATACCGAGAGTCTCGAATGGTATTCGGTGTTTTGTGGTGTGGCATTAAAACCCCCCCTTTTTTATGGAAGTTGTTCAAAATGTTAAAGAAGTCATGAGACGGCCAGCAGATAAGCAGATAATTGCTGCAGTGGGAAAACCTTGTCTATGTTTACATGCCAGTCAAGGTCTTTGTTTGTTCCTTTAAAACGCGAAGGCATTGTTAACGCGCCGAAGGCCCTTTTGACCACATAGATTCTGCCAGTCTGTCCATCTGTCCATCCGTTCATCTGTACGTCCATCCGTTCATCTGTCTGTTCATGTATGGGTGCTCTCGTGGTTGCCTCTGTAACTTATATTGGCGTATAGGCGGGCACAGCAACGTAAATTATTTTGCTTCCTGGCTGAAGAGGGGCGGGTGCATTTATACTTTATGTCTGTTCATGTGTGCGTTTGTATATGTGCGCGTATACAGTACACATACCATTTTAAAAATGTTCGGGGAGAGGTGACTGAGCCCCCCCCCCCCTCTTCGGCTACGCATATCCGAGTGAACATAAGGGACAGATATGAGAAAACGTGAATAACCTGTGGCGTACGTAGTGAGATCCTTCCCACTTGTAACGTATATGGCACATACCCGCATAATACGGCCCAGGGCATACTGGTATGTACAACAGATTAATCAGCCCAGGGACAGCGATACTTCGGAAACATCTATGCGACAGCTATATACTAAGCATGTGTCACCGAATAAGCGTTGCCGGCGCCGACCGCCTGGTCAATGCACAAAAAACTTCCCACAGAAATAGTGAACTCAAATATTCTGGCATATCTGACTCAATGTGGGAATCGATTTTAAGCGAAGCAGTCATCGAGCAGCAGCCTATGCCGGACTTTTCACTTTGAGCCCAATGTTACTCAGTTGATTGATGTCATTTGGCGGAAATTGGCTAATTATGCGCATTTCGCGGCTGACAGTCATGTCAATTGCATAGGCTTGTAAATAGTAGCTATGCTCTGACTAAACTAGGGCACTCACGTTAAAGCAAAGATGCAAGTTGTTTTTTTTTTTCAGAAATAACTGCCCATTTTGGTCCGGTTACGTGCGTGTGATGAGTAGCGTTCGTCGGCGTATTCGAGCAACACTTGGCAGCAAAGTGCGCAGTCAATGTTACAGTGTTATAAAAAATGACTGTGAATGCTGTCACAACTGGTGTTTCCCCGACACACTGTTGGCTCGACACTGCTACAACCACACGTGACTGGTGGAGGGGTTTTCTTCACGTATGGAGCCGTAAAGTGAAGTTATTTTTATCATGGCCAGATAGTCTGGTTGATCAAATACTCATGTCCTTTTGTGCCGATTTTGGTGCAGCCAAGTCAAGGGGATGACCACAAGAGCGCTCAGAAGCAGGTGGCTAGATGGATAACTACAGTCAAAGCACGACTAAAGCCTGTATCAAAACCAGGAATGCTGAATGGCAGTCAAGTATTACGCCTCAGAGCCATCCCATAAGAGCGCCGTATCTTGGCAAAGTCGATTGTGATTGTTGAGTTAGCTCACGTCTTTAAAAAGTGTATAATAAGAAATCACCACCCGAGCAAACCGTACAAAGGATTAACCAGCGAAAGCTGAAACGTGCGGCCCCGGTGTTTATCGGTGGGTTAAACCCGACACTGCACTGAAGCCTTCGACAGTTATTGGTTACATGTTCGTGCTTCTTCAGTGTATATTTCACATGCCGCACATTGTGCCTCGCATGATCACGGTCATGAAGGAGTGTAATGAGTGGTTAAATGAATTTCGCAATACTTTAATGACATTTAATCATAGTGGTTGGTCTTGAACAACAGGCGGCCACAAACGTCGCAGTCGAAGCCCAAGTGCTGCAAGGAGAAACTCCCGCTTTCGGCTGGAGTTCGTCCCTGCGAATGCGCTCCCGCAATTATCACATTGACGCTGTTGGGCGCAGCTAGCATTGTCGCAAGCGTGTGACATCACGAGCTAACTTGGCGGCGTAGTTTGCAGGATCCACCCGCCACCGGCGCTTGCATCCCCGCCGCGATTTAGCGTGGCTTGGAAGACTGCCGGATCATCGATGCGCAGTTTCTGCTGGCACTCGGCCTCCCGGGCCTGTTGTTGTGCCCGGACTGCACCATCCGATTGATTTGTGGGGTTTAACGTCCCAAAACCACCATTTGATTATGAGAGACGCCGTAGTGGAGGGCTCCGGAAATTTTGACCACCTGGGGTTCTTTAACGTGCACCCAAATCTGAGTACACGGGCCTCAAACATTTCCGCCTCCATCGGAAATGCAGCCGCCGCAGCCGGGAAACGAACCCGCGACCTGCGGGTCAGCAAGACTGCACCATCTTCCCAGCGAATGCGAGCTCTCTTCACGTTTGCACTGCCGGCTCGTACTCTTCTAAAGAGTTGTGCGTGGCCTACCCATGTGGAAACTCTCAGCAGAAACTTATGCGTGAATTCCCAGCGCCACGGCTGCGACGGGATGTATGACGTCATTCACAACGCGCACATGCTAGGTCACGATGCTGATAGCGACGTAAGTGCAGCATAGCCAATGAAGACCACTCGTGACACCAATGCTGAACGGTTTTTTCGCTTCTCCTAGCCATATACAGCATATTCGGTGTAATATTGACTCCACAAGCACAAGAAGACATTGCAACAGAAGATGATGAAAGCTCTGTTGAAATTCCTACGCGACACGGACTTGAACAAGCGACCGTAACAGCAACGTCACACACCGCGAAAGGCTGGACTATGACTGATTGTGCGCGCGTATGCTGCCGAATGTGCTGTGTTTCTCTCTTCCCTCTCTCTCTATCTTTCATCTCCCCCATCCCTCTCCCATGTGCAGGGTAGCAAACCGGCTACGTATAGGCTGGTTAACCTCCCTGCCGTTCTTTTCCTCCTGTTTTCCTTCCACAAGCTTCCGGTGGGCGCTCGTCGATTACGCTGACAACCTCGACTTATGACATGCCCATAATCGAACCGTATAGCCTGCAGTTCGTTGCGATAACTGTAGCGTCTACTTAACGCGAGTGCCCACGTTACGGTGGACCTTGAGACACCGTTCACGCCTGTATATTCAACGTGCACGGCAAGTCAATGATGAGCGCAGAGCTGCTAAATTTACCCTAAGTCGTCGACTACCCTCGACGCTTGGCTCGGAGCAAGAAGTCTGGCAAGGCTGCTCGTACTTATATACCTACTACTTCGCGTAGAATCGATTCGCACAAGTGGCGTGTGTCACATTTCTTTTTTGTTGTTTTTTAGTTTCTTATAATGTGGCGTTACTAAATACATTATGGCACTCACGTCTGTATGTACGAATATTAGAGCCGCTCGGAGGAGGAAGAGGAAAGAAGGAAGAAAATGAGCGGAAGGACATCCTGGTTAGCCAGTCTAGATCAGGTGGCTCCCCTGTTTTCAGAGGCAGCAGGGGGAGGGGGTAAATATTTAAAGGGGCGCACGACAATTTTTAGTATATGTTGAGATCATAGTCATATAATTACATTTGAATTTAACGTAGCAAAAGTGCGATACAGTTAGAGGGGCGCCGTATTGAGGCGGTAAGGAAATTTTCGACCATCTGGTGTTCTCTACCCTACGCTGAATAAGCAGTGTTCGTACATGGGCTTCTAACCTTCCTCTTCCACGAAAATTTGACCAACACAGCCGGGATAGAACCCTCAACCTAGCGGTGAGCAGCCAAGCGCCTGATCGACCGTCGCGTGGCTTTTTGAAGAAGAGGAGTGGAGGGCAAAGCAAAAGGTAGGCTTCTGGTGCTTCGTTTTTGCCGCGCTATGTGATTTTGGGAGAACCGGAGCCACCGCACGGCAGCGATCGAAGTCATATTGATGTGAGCTTCTCGGTATATAATGTAGATGGCAGAAGCGCTGTGCTGCGTGGCATCGCGTAGCGGCAGTTCATATTAGGAAGCTTCAGCTCACAATGGTGAAGCACTTAGTGATAACTTTATTACCAAGCTGAGCTCAAGTTCTTAAGCTTCTCTCGACATTGATTAGAAAATGTTTTTTTCTTTTGCAATGTTTCTTACCAATGTAAGTACGCTTGTGAAAAAAGTATCAGATTTTTCTTGGAGCACGTGGACTGTAAATGAGTTCGCTGCAGTGATAGTGCAAAGTAAAATGTGGGAGGGCGGATGATAAAAATATCAGGTCGTGAAGCGGTTTCTGCACAGTTTTTTTTAACCTTTTTGATTAATAATAGTGCCAGACACTCTCGTTCGAAAATCACACGTGATATTCCAACTTACTTGGCCGGTTGTTTAGGTTTAAATCGTTCGGTCAATCTACACATCTGAGTATTTTTTAGTAGGCGTAGTAAAATATGATTCATTATGAATGAACCAGGACAAAGTATGTTTTAGTTAGGTTTAGCTATCTTTTTCTCGTTATCCACAAAACCGAGCTTTCCACGCGAAAGCTTTCAGTTTAACTTTGACTAATGAAAGAACAAATGAGACTTTGCGCTTACCTTGTGGTTCTGGAATGCGGTGCTGAACACAGCATTTGGGAAGTCTGTTCACTCGGCGGGAGGAACATGAGCACCACCCACACAAAGCACCCCACCGTATGATGAACTGCACGGCGAGTGAACTAACACGAGGTTAAGGATTGTTCACGCCTCCGTCTAGCAGGGGTCGTGCAACTATTCACGAGTGACGACCCAGGCAACCGATGTTCGTAATAATACTGATTGTTGGCCTAGTTGGTATTTACTTAATGGCATGATTTGGCCGCAAAAAAGACACACACAAGAAAAGGAACAGCCGCCTGTGCTTGTCGTTTGAGTGTTCCTTTTCTTGTGTGTGTCTTTTTTGCGGCCAAATCATGCCATTAAACCGATGTTCACAGCGGCACGTGACCTATACTCATCGCCACAGAATGCACGTCTGCCGGCATTGCCACTGCCCTGTAAAATAAGACAACGACCTGTTTCGACGCCTCTGATTGGCTCAGCTGTTGGCGAATACAGCCTCGTGACTGAAAAATCGAGCAGCGGAGGCTAAGCAGTCGCTTTCTTCTCCAATCCTATCGTCCCTCTATCTGTTATTCCCCATAGCCCATTCCTGTGCTGACCTGTTTAGGTGTCCTCGTAAGGAGAGACAATTACGGGTCGGCACTTTTCTTTTCTTCTGTTATAACCACTTATATGAACAGACTGCTCATACGGGACCGCTCGCTTTGGGACTAATTTAGTACTGCGATCGTAGGATTGTCTTGGGAGTGTACGAGCCCATAGTCATCGCTTACCAAGAATGCCGGCTTTACGTACGTTCTACACTAAAGAAAGGAGCGACGACGTATAACACAATTATGAGCGAGTGATGACTGCAGAAGACGAGAGATTGATCCAACTACACAAATCCTTTAGTTCATATCTACAGCTACCGTCCTGTTTACGTCTTTGTTCCTTCGGGTTTGTTCCACCGCTCCTGCTAAGATGCACCAGTTCTACATAAATCAGCCCAGACCGAGGGTACTTCAGGGACGTTATCACTGGCTTCGGTCTCGCATTTCTCGCAATATCACGGACCCTTGCGCCGTAGCTTTTTTGTTGCTGTTGTTGCTTTACCTTTGCCGCAAAATGAAAGATAAGTTTACAAAGCACACGACTCCGGCATGCACCCGGGTGCTTCTGGTTGATCTGCACGCCTTTCAAACTTCCTGTCAAAATCTACATCTAGCGGGAAACCGAGGCCGAGATAACAAAAAAATACACGGCATATTTACGGAGTGCATGATGATGAGTGGGGCGAAGCGTCCGTCAGCCCATCCGCGCTTCCGTCCGTTCGTTCTTCCTTCCGTCCGTGCACTCTTAAAAAAGAGCGAGTAAAAAGGCTGTCTTTTTGTCCCACAACAATAATCGTCATCTATATTGCGTTCCATCTTTGCGCTATCGCCTGCGCCCGGTACATGCCGGTCACTATCGACATGCCGATTATCAGAGTTACATTGCATTCTCGATACGAAAGTGGTCAGCGCCGAGTTTTCAAGAAAGGAAGCGCACGCCAGCCTGTTGACGATTATTGTTGTGGGACAAAAAGACACCCTTTTAACACAATATTTTTTAGAGTGTGCGTGCGTCCGTCAGCACATCCATCCAACTGTGCATCCATCCATGCGTCTGTCTGTGCGTCCGCGCGTTCTTCCATGCATCCGTCCATGCATCTGTCTGTCTGTCTGTCCGTCAATGAAGTGGACACTCTAAGCACCGCCACTTCGCATCTTTTCATGATAGATTAATCATATAGATATACCGCCATGCAGCGGACATTCAAAGGACTAAACGAGAAGTGCCACGGCAGTATAGTGCCTTGAATATCGGCCAGACTATAGGAGCGGCACGCACGCACTCTCTTACGGCCAGCGCTTTGTATACTTAGTTCCAACCTTTCAGCCCCGCTAGTTCAAGGCACTGCGGTCCAACCTTTGCTAAGCCTTCTTGAAACCCAGCAGGTTACGCCCAGCAAGTTAAACGTGGCAACTTTTGCTGGTCAGATAGTGCTCAAAGTGCGTCCTTCTGCTACTAGTTCTTTTTTTTTTCTCAGTAAACATCATATTCAAGGCAAATTCTATTGGAGATAAAGTCAGCGATACTCGTCTTTGTAGGTTATTACATCGAAAACAAATATCTTTTTTTTATGATTAACGTGCGCGGGTTTGCTCCTCAATTTAAAAGAGTGCGCGCGTGCCACTCCTCTAGCCCGACCATGGAGGTGGCTGCCCATTACAACTACTACGACGACTACTAATACCGCTATTACTACTACATACATTGTGGACGCATGACCCACGGCTTAAGGAGCTTCGCTTCCAAAACGGATTGATATGTGGGGTTTAACGTCCCAAAACCACCATACGATTATGAGAGACGCCGTAGTGGAGGGCTCCGGAAATTTCGACCACCTAGGGTTTTTTAACGTGCACCCAAATCTGAGCACACGGACCTACAACATTTTCGCCTCCATCAGAAATGCAGCCGCCGCAGCCGGGATTCGATCCCGCGACCTGCGGGTCAGCAGCCGATTACCTTAGCCACTAGACTACCGCGGCGGGGCGCTTCCGAAACGGAAAGAGAAGCGCTGGGGGATTCCAAATTCGCTGCCGCCACTGTCTAGACATAGCGTTTTTAGCTAACAGTATCATTGATGCTGTGACACGGAGGCCACAATTTGGGCGCTGTTTTCAAAGTTCAAAACGCAACGTCGTTTCTTTTCTTTTTTTGCGATAATAACCGATGTGAAGTCGTGCTAACCGCGTGACGTCAACACAAATGCGGCTGCTAAAGGTAACATTAATATAATCATTGTTGCGGTTTAACGTCCCAAACCCACAATATGATTATGATATGACGCCGTAGTGGAATGTTCTGGAAACTTCGTTCACCTGAGTTCCTGTAACGTGCACGTAAATTCAAGTACGCAGCCCTCGGGCATTTGTACCTCCAACGAAATTGCGGGCGCATCATTCGGGATTCGATCCTACGACTATCGAGTCAACAGTCAAACCCCGCCGTGGTCGCTACACTACCATGGCGGATGACGGCTAATACCCCTGTCACACGGCCGTGAGCGTATGTAATGCGTTAGCATTCGCTAATAACTTACTCGGTGGCGTCGATGTGAAAAGCAAAGCTGGAAGCAAGGCGAGCAGACTCGCCGAGATGACGGTGTCGGTGTGTTCACCTTCAATCGAGCGTTGTCTTGCAGAAATTGCACACTTCAAACACCATTTTATTTATTTCGGATTGATATCATGTCACAAGCGAAATGTACTCGATGATTATCTTGGCAAATCCAGGCTTCACTACAACGACTCGCCTTGGCCACGGGGATCGGAGCAGCGACAGGGAAAAGACACCACCAGCGGTGTGAAGACACAAATCTCCTGAGCTGTCATGTGCCTGGTTTTATGCCCGCGGAACATGCGATGTGGCGGGGCGATGCGATGAAACGAGTTTCATCGTATCGCACCGCACTTTTCGACTACAGGGTATCTCCACTTGCGCAATCACAGACGCAAAAAAAAAAAAACGAATTGAAATCAGTTTGTCGCGCACGATATACACGCGGGACAAGACAAGCCGGGCATGCCACTGTACGGAAAAGCAGAGTAGGTGACAATTAAAATTGGATATCTCTCGTTTATCGACCAATCGAAAGCTTGTTTCATTCTGACGTCACGTGAACAAACAGCTGGCGCCACGACTTCTGCTGCAAAGATGAAAGAATGAGGGGAAAAGAATTACGTGCTCGTTCTCCATATTTTCAGAGATGGTTTAGGGACCTTTTAAGGAGTAACTTATGCTCTGACGTAACGTTAGCTTTTATGTTTAATTTCGGACGTCAGTCTTAGTGAAAAAAGGCGCATGCCACGGTGTGATTTACATTTCGCGTGTGATGCTGCATGTCTTACGTAAAATCGTAAATGTAATACTGCAGATTCTGATGATGATATGTGAGATTTAACGTTCCAAAACCACCATATGATTATGAGAGACGCCGTAGTGGAGGGCTCTAGAAATTTTGACTACCTGGGGTTCTTTAACGTGCACCCAATTCTGATCAAACGGGCGTCAATCGGAAATGCAGCCACCGCAGCTGGGATTCGATACTGCAACCTGCACCTTAGCAGCCACCTTAGCCCTTAACCACTAGACCACCGTGGTGGGGCTAATTCTCCGGATTCTAGCAACGCTTCAAGATAGTTTAACTGACTCTTAGGGGTACATATGCAATGCTCATTTACCTGTTATAACAGTGGGGGTAAACACCTGAACCAAAATTGATGCTAAGCCAACATGACATATGTATCTCAGGAGTGCGAAATAGGTGTTTATTGCACGATCATGAAGTACACAGCTACCACTAGAACCACAATAAATGTTGCACCAAGAAAATTCATGCGCATAGGGTATTTTTCCAAAGCAGTTTCAAGACCTGACGTGGCTCTGTGGTAGAGCACTTCATTGCCACGCAGAATGCCTGGGTTTCATTTGTGCTGGGATGAGGATTTCAATTCTTCGCATTCGTCCGGTCAACGTGGCTGATGCCGCATTTTCTCGACGCTCTCTTGCTTAAATTAGCAATGCCCATCTTCGCCATTCAGTGTTCGCTTTCGCCATGTCAGACACTTGCGGAGCACAACGTAGCCAATGATATACGGGCGAGTGTCGCACGTGGTCGGAGGAAACAGCTTCATGACGTACATTCGCGGCCATGCATGTGTAGAGCACGCAAGCAGCCTGTTTTTGCTCTGTTGGGCGCAACCTTAAGGCAGTATCGGGCTCTGGTGTAATCAGCCTCACAACTAGGACAGGAGTGCTCCTGATAGACCACTTCAGAGCCCTAAACTGTCTGATGGTTTCGCGCGGCGGAGCAAAAACTGGCTGCTCGCGTGCTCTACACAGACGTGGCCGCTTCTGTACGTGTCCGGTTGTTCTTGTCAATTACTAGATAAGTTCTTCAATGTAATGGATAACGCGACACCTTAAATACAAAATGAACCATGCCACTTGTCACCTGCTTCAATTTCGTAATTTATTAATTTATTATATTGATTGATTGATTGATTGATTGATTGATTGATTGATTGATTGATTGATAATGTAGGGTTTCACGTCCCGAAGCCACCATGCATACTTGGTTTTGCCTGTGCTACTCCAAGCGCACTAGTTATTACTTTTTTTTCCGGGCGATCATCCTCAAGGTGCTCGAAAAATGAGAGGAAGAAGACTTCTACTTGGCGCGAGTGTGCGCTCGATATACTACACATCGAGCATTACGCCAAGAGACGACGCCGCGATACTACAGCTCAGCCCGCTAAAGTTCTCCACACTAAAGAAAAGACAAAAAAAAACTTACCTTCTACCGGTGTAGCAGTTGCGCTCTCAAGTAGAAGATTTCACACATGCACATATCTCAATAATGTACAGCATGTTGTTGTATCATTTTTTCGTAACCTTTTCTTTATTCATTATCGCTCAACATAGCTTGATTATATACACTCGACGCGACCGCAGTGCTTCACAGAGGCATCGTTGGAAGGCCGCGATTCGCACACAGTCAACGTGAACTCTATAGAATACACTCTCTAAACACGATGCCGTTCACTTGTGCGCACAGAAAAAGTCAAGCCGCACTTTGTTTCGACACAAGCTGTACAATATAGAGGTTATATATTACAGACAGTGTTTCAGTTTAAAAAAAAACGACGCTCATGACTAAGCGCATAACATTCAAAACGCCGTCACTCTTATGCTCTCACAGTTAACGCAATACGCAGTAGTTTTTTTTTTTTCATGGACAAACAGCTTATCTCATTGCATTTTAGTTCCATACATAACAGTTCCCACTTTCAAGTGTAGAGCTTGAAATGCACTAGCACTGTAGAATTTCCTCGAAAACTTTGTATTTTCTTTTCACTTTCACCACAGAAAACTTAAGAATAATCCGTTTTTGTTCATTAGGTGACATTGACACTTCATGAGAAAGACCAAACCAGTTCAGGCTTTATGGTCAGATAAATTTTGTTCATTCGGTAATATGTATCTTAACATCTTCTTCTAAAAGAGATGCTCAGATACTGTAGCTCACTTTAAACATTTATCAATCACACGCTTCAACGACCAAAGTATTTTTTTTGCTCAGCAGCACATCTTATCGGGTGTTTCCAATTTAAAAAAAGCTAGTGAAAACAAGATTCTGTGAAGTTGCGTTAGTGGTAAAGATGGGGTGTGATATATTTCAAGTGTGCACAATAATTATTGCATTCAAAGTAATGAATTGTATGCCTTTTATTTGAAGCGGCAAAAAAATTTAATAGTGCGCGCAACAAATGATTTTAGGAAATGACGTTCTGTGGATATGCTAGTGCGAATATTCCACACTTTTTGATATGTGTATACGATCATCGCCCCGCTACTCAAAAAAATGTGTTTCTGGCTGTATCTTAGTTTCGAGAAACTTATTAGGTAACAAAATGTCAACAGAGCTATTTGTTTGAGCACGAATTTCCAAACCGCGCGAAATGCTCCGAAGTAAAATTGTGGGGTTTCTTGCAAAATTCTAATGCTCGTACCTATGAGAACGTCTGGATTGAGAAGTAGCGTACACCTCTGAAATTGTTTTAAAGTTATAAGCCTATCAAATTAGCTTACATAAATTTTAACATGAGGAGAATCTGGCTCGATTATTATTATTTTATTCGCTCAAGCTTCGCGTAAAATAAAATCAATGCCTACCTGTCAGCGTAATAGGCTTGCTTTTGATAACAACTTTGCAATTTTTTTATTACAGATGGCCGCACAAATTGTGAACAAGGTTATGTACAAAACATAAAAAGTGATGGCCTGTTAGACAATTATAAAAAATATTGAAGACATTCAAAACTGCGTTACATATTTTTATATTGTCTCACATTAGAGAACACGCTTTAACATTCAGTCATGAACCACTTAACCAATATAATATTTGACGCTGTCAAAAATGTAGACAGTAAAGCTACACTAATTTTCAAAAAGTGTAAAGAAAAGAAAACAGAATCTTAACAGAATTAAGAATCTCAACGTTTTTAACTTCGTGCGGAAAACCCAGCCCTTAATATTCGCTCACATTCTTCGAGTAAGGCTTCTGCAAAAGAAAACTTGGTTTCGTAAAGCACCAGTACCTGTGTGTCTCGTGTAACCACGTGTTATTAGAACTTGCAACCACTGTGGGCAACGGCTGCAGTAATAGCAACTATGAAGTTTGTTTTCTTGCGCACCAATGCTCGAAATCTCCACTTTTTATAGAAAAAAAACAACAACTATTTATATCGGCACGCTTGATTTTATCAACGGGTCATTTATGGGAGGGGGGATTCAAAATAAACTATGCTAAAAAACATGTCGTTGATATGGCATCTTGGTAGCGCATTATGCAAACCCAAAATTCATAATGAGCACGCAATGGTTTGCCTACGCCGGCTAAAACCGACAAGGAAAACACTCTCATGAGACATTTGGTCGGAGACACGTTACATTAAAATGTGCTAAAGTATTCGGTTAACAAGCACACTTGAAATCCAGTTAAATAAACCCCCCAAAAATACGAGGTACGGAGACATCGTGAGTGTTGCTACGCAAAAGCGAGTGCGTTCCAGTGGCTGACACGAGTGTATTATTCTCGTGGTGAAAGAACGACACGAATACTTTTTGTGTGTGAAAACACGTTTGCCTTAAAGTTTTACAGCCTGCACATCATCCAATGTAGTTCAGCACGCACAGTAATATGAACGAAGGGGCGTGAAACTCAAACAGAACAACAAATTATCCCGACCTACAGGTACGCGAGATTGAGCAACATAAGCGAAATAACAGGGCGCAAAAGGTGAGCGGAAACCTGCAAAGTACATATTGTCGGTGTGCATAAATCTGAATTGCCATATTTGGTGCCTCTCAGTGGCGGAGCCAGAGGGTGGGCGGTAGGAGCGATCACCCTTCCTTCTCACTTCAGTGCTTGTAGTCCACCTCCTATCACCAATTTGGACAAATGAGTGAAACTACAGTGAGCACATATCAACAGGACTTATGCTATTAAGTGGTTTCTTCTGGTTGTAAAGTCAAAGTTATGACCACGCCCCCATCTGTACTGTTACTTCAGGCGACCACCCCCCTAAAGTGAGTGGCTGGATCCGTCCCTGGTACATCTCTATTTCACAGTGTTTTGATCTCCGTAGCTCTAAGATATGCAAGCCTCGTGCTTAGTCGAGGGACTAAAGCTAATGCCCCTGAAAGGCCTTAGTTCAGGGATTCATACTCAGCCCAGGAAGATTTTTCCTTCTCCCACTACAAAGCTTTGTTAATGAGACACCCGTATCTATGGTACTTGTAGCATTGTCTAGAAAACAGCACGCGATAAAAAAAAACATAACACAGGCATGTCTAACGAGGAAACTGGGCCTTCGGACAATTCTCCTTTCTTTGTTACTTCATTGCGAGGGCCTCATCCTGACAGACTTGCCTGGGTGCGTGGTCGGCTGCCACCTCGTGCAAAGATCGCATGCCATGTGGCACCCTGTGGTAAATTGAGTGTTCCACACCAGCCGCCTTGGCTGCGGGTGGCGCTGACTAACACACTGACAGACTAAATGCACAACGTACCTGTACGATACTAACACCCAACAAAGTGTACGAGGTAGTGCCCTCCGCCATAGCTCAATTTGTATTGGAAGGTTGTGGTTACGGTCCTGACTAACGAAATTGGTTTTCTTTCGTCGCTTTGAATTATTTCCAACTTATTTTAATTAGTACCACGCAATTAAAGTAATAAATAATGTTCTTTGTGCATTTCCTAATTCATTTGCTTGTTGTTTACATTTGTGTGTATTTAACAAAGAAACGAGCCCCTCGAAAAATTTTCGTTATTTCATTGAAGACATGTCTAAAAATACACATAAAAACAAAACCAAGAGTTTTGAAGGGGTTGACTAATGAAGAGCAAAGACACGTGTTGTGTTTACCTGAACCCTTCCTTCCTTTCCCCCCCAAAAAAATTACGCCCATTAAAAAGAAAACAAAAAACGGTCTTATTGTTTCATATACATGTGGACGCAACTGGACATTACATTCGCACGTAATGAAGCTTCCTAATCTTTCAACGAGTTACCAGGTGAGACAAGGACAAGTGGCGTAGATGATACACCATAACGAAACTAAGGCCACATTTTCTCGTCTTTTTTGTGTCTCGCCATTTCGATCACTCCGTATGCAATCCACAACCATTCCGTCAACACTACAACGAAGGCGACGATTGCCAACCGTTTTCTCCACCAGACTAGGGCTGCTTTAAAAAAACAAATAAATAAAGGAATACACTGCGTGCTTCGAAGCTAGAAATTCACCATAAGTAACTTTTTCTTCGGTCTCGCACTTCAGTAGCGACGATGACGTCGTCGGAGTCCTGAGCACCACATCTGCTTTTTTGTTGTTGTTGTTGTCGTTGCCGTGTTGCTTGCTGCGGCTATTGCACAATTTCCCGAGCCATAAACGCTGCAGGGGATGGTCCTCAGTCCACTCTGCGCTGGCTCGAGTTGACCCATTGCACGTTCTCCTCCGGTCACCTCTCGCTTACAGCGGCCACCGATACACGAAGAACAGCGCAGTGCTCCAGAGCAGCAGCTGACAAGAGCAGCAACGGAAGCTTGGGACGTTTCTGGACGAATCTGAGGCTGATAATTTCAACAACGGTAAAAGAAGTGTGTTAAAGCACGCTCATAAGGCCTACAAATTCAGGCTTTTACAAAAAAAAGGATAAATTAACTTATCGCAATTGAAAGAGAACGTGCCGTAAGAATGCACAAGCAGTCATAAGGTAGTTAATTGGCCCCAATGACTGTGTGGTAATTGTTTCTAAATACAAACCACAGCAAAGACATCTCCGCCTGTGTCCCATATATTCGTGCTATTTTTCATCGTTATTTGCCAGAACCCAACTGTGACTAGCTGTTCTCAAAAGAACTACATGTTACGCATAGATCATCAAAACTTGTACATCTCACTCCGATTCACTCATGAAATATATTCTGAGCTTTGGACTCACTAGGACTCAGACTCGCGAAAACGTACCTGAGCTGGACTCAATCGGACTCACACTCACGAAAATTTACTTCAACCAGACTCGCTCGGATTCCAACTCTCATCAACATTACTGACCCGGACTCACGTTGACTCGGACTGACGGCTTGATCTGTGGGTGAGTTCCAGTGAGTAAACTCGTAAGTTCGCCGACATTTGGTGTCATGTACGTATCCAGAAGGCTAGTTTTCAAAAAAGCCGCATCTAGGGAATGGCTCCCTGCACAATACCAGTGTAACTAGCTGTTTGGATTGTGGGGCTTATATAATGGCAGTCCCGGAGCTTCAAATTTTTTGCATCGAGCTGAACGACCCTCACCGTTTACTGTAGTGGTAGAGTGAGGTGCTTCAGACGCATCATGAGCCATGACAGTTGCACGTGTCATCGCACAGTGAACCATCGCACAACGGTTTCAATTGAGTCAGAATTGAGTTTCTACAGGGACACAAGCTGGTTGAAGTAGAGAGAGTTTCTGTTTGATGAAAGCTCAAACACGGCACATGTAGGTGCTGTTCTACAATGCCACGGCAGCGTTGCAGACGCAATTTTTTTTCCTCAAGGCGACTCTATCTTACAACACACTCGCACTAGTAATCACACAGCTTCATTGAGGTGGCTCTGCTATCCCGCTGTAATGAGTTTATCTTCACTGCAGAGAGAAATTCAATGAACGTGTCATTGCTCGTCATTGGCTACTGGCATCCTCTACTCCTGGTAAAGTGAAGGTAACTTACTCGCAACGACAAACTGACTAAGCTTTTGTAACGCAGCTCCTTAAAACTTCACGATGTTCACCTGCTTTTCGAAGGGCCATCCAGTGGCTTGAGGAGGATTTGGCAAAGCAACGGAGAAAATGAGCCGACGACTCGTCTAACGGGCGCGGAGGCACACGAGTAACTGTCACCTAGTCGGAGCACAACATCCTCGAGGTCCAGGCGCTGAGATTATCGGACTCTGATAGCCGTAGTCTTAAGATAGGAAACATCCGCGCCCTGCGAGGCCGGGGACATCCTACACGCCGGATGTGTAAATAAATGTCATTTCTCTCTCTCTCTCTCTCTCTTCATCCGTTTTTGATCCGTCCGGGCACCGTGCACCATCGAAGCGCAGTTGCTAAACATCTGTGCGCGAGACTTTCTACATATAGTTTAATAATATAAAAAAACACAACCGAGTAAAGACACCAATATTTAGTAACCAATCAATCACAGCATATAGTAGACCAAACGGTTAAGAAGAACAAAATGAAAGGCTCTTAGGTAGAACAAAATAGAAGATCAAGGCACCATAAAAGCTGACAACGCCCTCAGACGCTGTTTCCAATTGACACAGTCGAAAATGTTTGTATGCCGCAAACCTTGCATGAAACTCCTCTGAAACTTCGTAATATGCTAGTGGCTGTATGGTATATATGGCTATAAATGCAGACATTCAAAGTTTCCTAGCCAGTGCTAGAAGGTAGCCACTGAAGGTAGTCACTGTAGGTAGCAGAAAATGAAAGCGCATGCTAATGTTCTTGTGTCTCGTGGTACTAAGCGAGTGCTCCAAGTGATGCTCCTGTCCAATATCGGCAACCATTTTTTTCGTAGATGCAAAGATACCAAGACGCAAATGGCTAGAAATGTTATTACTAAATAAGCACATGAATTTTCTCACATGAACCACCTCGATTCCTTTCTGGCGGCTCGAAGTGTACCCGATCAAGGGGTCTGTGTCCTGATCGACTTTGTTCGTTGGAAGGAACTCCTGCATCTGAAAAATAACAGAGGGACATTTCCAACTTTTCAATTAAGCGAGGTTAAGTATTCTGCTCCACACATGAATGTGGTGTCTCCGTTTTTCATGCGTGAGCAATAACTTTCTTCGTGTATGACCTGCGTATCATGCGTTATTTCACATGCTTAGTCCTATTCGTGCAAATGCATTATATAGCATGCGTCGTTGATTCTCAAGAAGATTTACGCCATTCCGTATAATGATATGAGGGACTGAACGTCCTAAAACCACGATATGATTACTAGAGACGCCGTAGTGGAGGGCTCCTGAAATTTAGACCACCAGAGGTCCTTTAACCAGTACAGAAATCTCAGCACACGGGCCTACAGCATTATCGCCTCCATCGAAAATGCAGCCGCCGCAGCCGAGATTAGATTCCGTGACCTGCGGGTCAGAGGCCGAGTACCTTAGCCACTAGGCCATCGCGGCGGGGCGCAAAGAGTGCTAATGTTTATGTTGCAAATTTATTCACCCCTATACAGCAATGTAAGAGACGTCGCCCTAGAATTTATGTTGCAAATTATTCACCCCTATACAACACTGTAAGAGTCGTTTCTCTGGAATGAAGTCAGTGTCCAACAAGTGCCGAATGAAACTATCGAAGGATGAAAGTTCAGCCGTACAGGCCTAAATCCGCAACTTCTCTTCAGTAATGTGCACAAAGTTCTCACTATAAATAAGACCACATGTTTCTACAAACTGGACATGTCGACAGTTAACAGTTAATAAAATAGCAATTTTGGCAAGGACATGGAGAAGATAGGGGCACTCTAAATTTAAGCAACATACAGCGCTTTTTTTACATGTTACACTCATATTCGTAATGCCTTGCCGAAATAGAGATGAAAAATGGAACAGTAGTGTGAGAAATATTACATTATATAAGATTAGGTCACACTATTAAGCAAAGTTCTCTTTCTACATACTTTGTAGTAATCGGGATGATATCGAGAAGGCTATGGTAATAAGTTTGTATCCTTTAATGACTTTATTTGGTTTTTTTTGGTGAGGCTGGCACTCTTGCCTTGCAAAGATCTTCGCTCCACGTTTAATTTCAACCTTAAGAGCTTCGAGCTAGTAGCATGCCCAACAAGTTCAAGAGAAAAGGGCCATCTCGAAAGCAGCAGCATTCTTCTACAGTGGCACAGGACTTTTGGTTCACACTTTTATAAGGATGTAATTTCAGTAATAAATGCATCAATAACCAGTTTAACTGACCGGGCTGCGGAGAGTCCTTGGCGTTTTCGTCGAGGAATGATTTTGTAGCCGTTATCGAAAGGTCCGCTTGCACCCTTAACCTCTGCAGGTCATCTCGGCCTGACACCTTGGCTGAAATCAGATTAGAGCGCTACAATGTCTTCGTTGCACCTACATCGTTTCGTTCGTCTTTTTATTTGTATCTCAAACATTTTATGTTGTAAAGGTTGCTCGGAGGAAAGATGTTCTTGCTGTTGTCATGTCCTCAACTGATGTTATCAGCACTGAGGCTATATAATTATGTTATCTGGTTTAACAAAGTATTGTATGATTTCACGGTCTGGTAATGGATGTCTCGCTTAAGTTATATATGTACCAATATATATTACAGATATATAAAGTGAATATACTTCAGTGCGTCTACATTTTAACATATGTTATTTGGCGAGTAATCCGAAAGTAGGCAGGATGCTTAAACTGCACTTGAATACAACAGATGTCTTGGTACTTGAATTTCTTATGCAAAAAGAATAAGAACTGTCAGCTAGGATCAAACTACTTGATTTGTAATGTACTGCCCTTTAACCATGTGTTTAAGCGTTCTGTATTTTAGTTCGCGACGCACATTAGCGGTAATCAAAAAATCATGATGAAAGCGAGCTTACTTCTGGGCACCACTGCCTCTGTTGCTGGCGTCGGTCGGGCCAGAGTTGTCGGGTGTGGAATATCTGCAAGAGCAGGAGTTTCACATTTTTTGTTTCGCATTTTATCTTACACAATAAAAAGCGCCGAATGGACTTTTATTGAAATAGATGCGGTATTAAAGCAGCAATTTAGCATTATTGATGAACCTAAAAGCACTGTGCCACGTCTATAGGTGAGATTATTCCGAAATGCTTCAGCCCTGGTTCTATATTTTCCGACAGTCAACGTCAAGTGCGTTGCTGTCAGTGTTATGCTACTGCTGACGAGAGTTACGTTGCAGTGTTAACATGTATTTTAATTATATTCACGACAGAACGTGCCAAAAATGATATTACTTCATTAGTGCTTTCTGGCGTGCAAGTATTCCTGCTTCCCCATTCCAATTTAGGTCCACAGAACAAGTAGTAATGGCGTCAGTATGAGCAGCGTCCTAAAGAAACTTCCTCGGTCAACATTTCCAATGCCCACATGAAAGCAATTCCAACATACACAGCCTACAAACTACGGTTGATCTCTCTGATGAATCATACTGCATGTTCTTTCAGATCTTTACTGCCTTGCTACATTACATCTTTGTGTGTGGTTTGTGTGTTTTCCCTCTGTCTTCGTCATCTTTCAGCCATCAACATGTTTTCCTCTCACCATTAAGGAATATGATTGAAGTGCTAACCCTCTCTGAAAACAGGATGACATTTCAAGGAGCTTTACATATAAAGCAGCAAATTTACTTTCTCTTACAATGTTATTCACTCCACTTTTAGTTGTTGCTGGATAAAAAACAGTACTTTTAAAGACCTGCAAGCATATAAAATGGCTACAGGTTCTGCCGATTCTCATCTTAACCACCTCTACTTTCTAACTTTCCGGCTTATTCCCCCTCTCTCTCTTCTAATTTTATCCCTCGCATTGCGCTTCTGTCAAGGTTCGACGTGAGTGTATCTTTTTGGGAACGAAGTGTTTACTATCTCTCTAACGAAGAATTGTCAATTGGTCATGGTCGAAGTAACCTAGTTTTGGTATAAAATTCAGTTTCCTTGTTAATTAAATACAAATTTCGCCTAACCAAACGTATTCTATACCTTGCTATTATATCCTTCTATTCTAATAGCTAAGGTTATTCTATCCTCCTACTCTAATAGCTAAGGTACTCACCGTGCAAGCGTATGAAGCCCTCCTTCTCGCCGAATGTGTTCTTGGCGTGGCACTTGTAGCGGCCGTAATCGGACTGCCGGAGGTCGTGTATTTGGAGGCGCATGCGTATTCGGTAGGAGTCGACTTCTTCCGATATGGCGTACTTCTTGCTCCGGAGCAGGATCTGGTCGTCTCCGCGGATCCACGCGGTCAGCGGCCGTGGTGAGGCCTCCACCACGCACTCGAGGAACACCGATGTGCCAACGGCGGCACCCACCAACTGCTCCGAGACGCGGATCTTGGGCCGGACTGAAGGAGGGGGAAAATGCAGCGGCCTGGCGATTAAACTCAATTTGCTGATGCTGTTAGGTGACTGTCATGGTGAAGCAGCTGAGGATGAAGGACAGTAGCAGTTATAGATGAAACACTTCATTGGGCGAACTTGCGCCAAGAAAGAAAAGTGACATGCTCAGTGTGATGAAAATCTCTAGCATTTCATCGGTCTTCAGTGATCAAAAAAAAAAAACTAATCCACGGTGACATACGTCGTCTTTTACACATGCTTCACAATACATTCCTGTTAAATCGCAGATTGTCACGTACACTATCAAAATTACTCAGACATACGCATCTGACATGGAATGTTTGTAGAACAGTCGGCGTTATTCGCAAAGCGTGCACTGAGCCGAGCAACGAAGTGTTCCACGAAAAAGTGATACAGGCGTTACCCATGAAATTAAAAAACAAAACAAAATGCGCTAGTCAATATCACTCGAGTCGCTCGACAAAGCGGGAGGAGATATATAGAGAAAATGAGGGAGAAAAGGCTGCACGTTTTCGCGCAGGATTTAACTGTAATCTACAGCAACAATACCTCGGCCGCAGACTGCTCCAACGACAACAATAGCGTGTAGAGAACGATTACGCTAACAAAAATTGTTTTCGCATAGCATTCAAAGGACGAACTGATATTTTATAGTCGGTAGTGCATACTTTGTGCTGCAACACAAATAAGTACATGGATGGTGAAAGACCAAGACGTGACTCAACGTTGAATAACAACTCTTTAGAAAACAAAGCATAGCTTTACCACCACCAATAACTGCTCGCAAGACTACACATGCGCGCGATTTAGCGGACGCTTGTAGCAACACCAGGCCAAATTTTCAGCCTAATATAAGACTAAGCGATGGGCTGCTTCACTCTTTTTTTTTTTGTTATGGTTGGGGGAAAGTATTAAGGTCTAGTAAGTATCGAAGTGGAGAGCCTGTGTACTGCCATTGTGCTGTGCGAAAACAGTATATGGCAGCAGCATCATAATAAACCTTCCACGTGCGCAATCGCGACGGCCCGTTTTCGGTATTTGCAATGATTATATGTTAACCTTCTAGCTCGACCGAGGGTAGCCAGCCGACCTGAGAACTGGCTAACCTTCCGGTATTTTTTTTTTTCCTTCTCCTGCTCCTCCTTCAAAACTGACAGCTACGGTCATTCAAAACTGCAGCCTTGTAAAACATAATTTTATTGTATAAAGTGCATAAAAAGGTTTTACAGCTGAATTAATACATTTTTATAAAGTGTCTATGAGAGAATGTAGTCTACAATTCACACACGCAAAGTCTAAAATAACGTACAACTTGTTTGCCTGTAAAGCGTGCTTCACCTTTGACAGCTAAGCTAAAGAAGGAGACGGCTTCACGTAAACTTGAAAATTTGCATGACAGACAATAGCGTGTACACGATCTGCGTTTTTCTATAGTAGAACCATGAAGACATCAGTAAGTATAGTCAGCTGGTACGAAAATACAAAATAGTCATTTACAGTGAAAACTCAGTTACGTGATCTGACGAATGCCAAAGTGATAAAACTTTCCTGCGGTCCCAGGCAAGGCCCATTAGCCTGCAACGTATTGGTGTACGGTTGGTGCAAAACTATTTTCACCACGCGATGTTTGCTACAAACGTACGCTAGCGCACAGGTACGAAGAGGTCTTCCGTGCTCTCGCGGAAGGCACGCTCGGGCGCTGGCACACACGCTGCGAGACCATCAGCGGTGCATCATTGCCTCCGAAATTGATCGCACGAATCTTGAAGGCCTTAATTCGCCTTCGCGTTTAGAGTAAAGATGGGGTTAGCATCACGCTTTTCTTTTTCTCTTTTTTAATTTTTCTGGCACATCTTTAGGTTTGCGCTTGAGCTCAAAAGAGCAGCGTTGTTGCACTGTGTTATCACGTGCCTGCCACATCAATGCAAGCCTTGTCTGCGCAATCACAAGTCCTGTGAAAGAAGACTGGCAGTTCAACTGCGGGCCCATCACGAAGTCCCATGAAATGTGGACAAGGACCAGAACACTATGAGTGGGCGCTCATGGCGAAGGAGTTAGGCCTCACAACGTAAGCCCACGCCCGCCGACTCTCTGATTTGCACGGGAGACGAATGCATTTGAGCAACCCTCCAGATTGTGCAGGTGTGGCCGCAACTCTATCGAAAAGTGTCCCCAACGCCACCAAGATAAGAAAATAGAAATTAAAGCAACAATGGATAGTTATAAAGTTTTCTAGCCTCCATCTACCCGTGCAAATTACCTAAGTTACTTTCGCCGCACTACTTTTTAGTCATGTAAAAAAGAGCAGTAAGATAGGAAGGGGCTATTAGCGGTCATAGGTCACAACACATTTGGTTCAATAATTACACACGCGTGCGTGCACTGTGTATTTAGGAGTACAAATATGACTATATATGTCCAAAAACTTTACTGGCAATTATTCAGAGCTGTGCATGCTATCGCTGTGGCCTAGACAAAAAATACACAAAAATGCAGCAAAGCATTCCAACTTATTTTTGTCGTATCAAAATTTCCCATGTTTTCTTTATTATGCGGATTTCTGATACAAATATCAGGTGACCCCACGAGATTTGTATCACCAAGTTTTACTGTATTCATTGTATTCAGTTTCTAATGTGGTCTAACCTGTGGCTCAGTTAATGTTTTTTCCGCTTTCTATACTTCTGCGTTACTTCCATTATAGCGCAATGCGTGGACGATGTATGTGTTCTCGTTCAGTGATGCTCTGTTTTATTAGGTTAATTTTCTTTTCATCGATGCGACAGCTTTAGATTCCTTTTCAAACCTGAAATTTTATTTTTCGTGTCAGCGTTTAACTGCATCGGAGATGAATGATGGCAAAAATCACCATACTTGATGACGTCACCACATGGCGCTACAATTTGCCAAGATTTGTGACATCACAGTGATTCCACTTGAGGTAACGTTACATAAGACATCGTCACATGACTTCGTAGCTTCCACAGAGGTACTCTCATTACGAAGCAATGCAATAGAGGGCTCCGCTAATTTTGACCATCTGGTGTTCTTTAACATGCATGTCAAATCTAAGTAAACGGCCATGGCGTATTTTCGCCTACATTAAAAACCCGGCCGCCACGGCAAAGGTTCGATTCAGTGACCTGCGGGTGTGCAGTCGAGCACCATAAGAATTATGGCGGATGAAAATTTAGATTGCATCATTTTAAGGCAGCGAACACACACGAACACAAAAGATTAATGAAAGAACCGACTACACGAGCGTTGATGTCGTTGGTTCACCTTCTTAAATGATAAATATTTGCAACTACGCTCGTAGTGAATGGATTCTTAAAATTTTTGAGACGTTGAATTCGTGAGGCAATGAGCTATTTCAGTGAATTCATTGCTTGGTTACTTGAAAAAAGTGCTTTAGGGCCCCTTTTACGTGCACTGAAATCTGAGCACATGAGCACATGGGCATCTTCGCCTCCATTGAAAAAGCAGCCACCGTGGTTCTTTGAGTTTTCATATAATTCTTCGATATTTATAGCACGTCATTTCTTGTTTTGACGTACACTGCCTATTTTACCAGCTTTCAGAACAACGAAAAAGCAAAACTAATTTTTCCAACAATTATTCTTTTTCTTTTTTTACACCTTGTAACCAGGACTCATGCATACGACCTCAGGGGCGTGTTGGCCTGCGTACCAAGTGTGATGTCAAAAATCCTCATGCTGTAAAAATGGTGGTTTAATATCCACATGCCACTCACAGTTCACTTGCAAGAGTATCCTTTGGCTGACCGAGGGTGGTACTCCGTTTTTGGCGATGCACAGGTAGGCACCCATATCTTCTCGATTCACCTGGCTTATGTTGAGGAACTCTCCTTCCACCGTCATCACTGCGGTACAGCACACGTCATATGCGCTGACACTAAATAGTTGCCAAAGATACGTCTTCAATATTAGGTACCGTGTTGAGGTGATACAAAAAGCATAGTTGGTATTTAGCTGAGCGAAACAATCGCACTAAAAACCTGGCAGTTCTAGTAAACCCCTGTAATATAACCTACTGTGGGCAAGAAGCCATTCAAGTTACTTTGGTACAAACTACCTCGCTAGTCATCCACGTCTTCTTTATTCCGTATCCTAAACTTTTATTAAACTTTATTCAACTTTTATTCAAGCATCGTAAACAAAAAAACAATATGATTCATTCCAGCATCCCAAGTTAGTTTGAGGAGGGAAAAACTGGGCAAACCTGAGTTCTTGCGGCCACTGTAGCGCTCGAGGTTGACCTCTCGGCCATCTTCTCGTCGCCAGAGGATCGTTGCCGGCGGATAGCCACTGGCTCGGCAGTGCAGGCTCACGCGAGAGCCCTCGTCCACCGTAACATCTGAGCTCGTATCTTCGTCAAGGATGGAAGGTGGCACTGCACACAGACGCCCCTAGGCACGCGTCATGAACCGGCTGACAGCGGACATTGTTGTTGCGTAAGAAGCACTTATTTCACTCCCTGATATAAATAAATGTATTTCATACTTATAACGCCATTATAATTTATATATGAGCAGAATTACAGACGTGCCTATGCAAGGTAATAAAAGCAGTACCCGCATGTTCAAAGAATTTTACAGTAACATTGTTCATAAATGACAATTTCAGTCAACTTTTATGCTTGGCCTCTGACTAGCAAATGTGACTCAATATGGTAAAGTGCTCTCAAAGAAAAGCCTTTGTGAATTCGGGCCAAGTTTTGTAGCAGCAGTTGCTCTATTCCGCTCGTCATGAATCGAAACTTCGATGTGATCTCTTCTCATATCAGTTTCAGAAGTAATCAGAGACCCAACCTAGTGAAAATAGAAAAGTGCGAGCACCAAGAAGGCCCCACTAAAAAAAGGTGTTTTGACACAGCATGCCCAGTGCCTTCGTTACGGCTTTAAATGCAAGCAATTGTAGTTTTTATGCTGATCTTATCCTGAAGGAGTCAACACCCCAAGGGCGATTAAACGAGCGCAGTGATTTGAAAGCGTCACTGTGTAGTCTGTACTGCATTTCTCTTTACTGCCCCGTTAAAAAGAGTCAGAAGAAGGGCCCACCGAGCACGTCGAGGAATCCCACTTCTGTGATCATCGGCTCGGTGTTGATCTGGCACATGTAGAAGCCCTTGTCCGAGGGCTGCACGTTCCGTATGTGCAGCTGCCAGTGGCGCTCGTTGTTGTCGCTCACTCGCAGTCGTGGCTCACCGACGATAATGTGCCGATGGTACGTGAGCAAAGTCTCTGTGTCCATCTTGATCCACGCCACCTGGAAAGGATTGGTGAGAAATCATGGCAAACACGTTGTTACGAGGAGGAGGAAACATGAATAGCCTTGCCGCTATTATCGTAAACAATAACGATTATGAATATTTCCATAATTCTGCAGCTAATATTGTATACTCAGGCTCTTTCTAACTTACTGTACATTTCCATTTTACTCACATATTTTGCTTCTTTTTTGTTTTAGTGCGTATGTGCTTTCAACAGCCCCCCTTTGTAATGCCTCTCGCGCTGAAGCGTATAATAAAATGAAATAAAAATGAGGCAGCAACTGGTGGTGTTTTACATACCAATACCCCTGTTTGATTATTAGGCACGTCTTTGAGGGGCTCTGGTTTGAATTGGTTTTGGTTTGAATAGGGTAATTGAATTACCTAACGAACCTGGGATTCGTTAGTTAATCTGCACCTAAGTACAAGCAACCCGGTCTTCTTTGATTTTCTCCCCCACCGTAATGCGGCCACTGTGACTGGGAGTCGAACCCGTGCCCTAGAGCTTAGTAACGCAACGCAACCTTCGGCTAAGCTACTATGCAGTGGGTGGAATGAACAACAGGCCATCTCAATAGCGATGCGAATATAAATTTTAAGAGACACATGTCCATGCTGAGGGCGAGAATAAGGATGAGGAAATGGAGCTTTAATTTACTAGAGAGAAGATATATCCATGCATGGTTGTTGAACAAAACAGCTACGGGTGGTTTCGTTAACATGACTCACGACAATCTCGCTACGTTTAGAATATGACATGTGGTTCGGAACAGTGTAAAAATACAGTATTCATATCTTTGTCTGTCTGTAAGACTTGAAGCTTACCTCTGCTGGTTAAAGAGGACAACCACGCTTAAATAGAAGTCGTAACTCAGGGAAGCACTGCCACGCGTAAGAGGCAGAAAAATTGTTAAAATATAAATTTAGTTCGCGGTTTAGAAGCACATCACCCCTCTGTAATTGCCAAAGAACTTGGTGCATGCTTCGTGGAAACTGCCATTGAATAATACATTGCCAACCGCGCTCGAACTTCGTGTTCCACGAGGTACCTAATATATTCACCCATCTGTTGGAGACAGGCGGTGGCTAATCGAGCATCGACTCTTCGCGTGTTGCACGCGCTGTCCTTGCTCCACGGCCACGCAAGTTCCCTATTTTGTTTTAATATCATAAACGACATACGCATGTACGACTGCCATGAAACTTCCGTTAGTTTCGTCTTGTGGTCGGAGCACCTCAATTGATTTTTCGCTGAAGAAATCGTGTAAACAATGAAAATTTCTTGCTTGCTTCAAGATAACACATCCTGTGCGTACGCGACTGATCATTAAAAAGGGTGCTGTGGTTGAAAGTGCGGACGGATTGTGATTTGTTGAAGCTATGCATGAGAGAGACAATGGTGAAGAATTGCGGTGCTGGTAGCATCCAGTGCAAGTTCTGTATTTTTTTTCTGTTTATCCCTCGCATGGCTCCGTCGTTCTGGTTGCTTTGCGATCCCAGAAAGGTAATAGCTATTGTCTGGGAAGCCCCCCCCCCCCCTTTTTTGTCACGTGGGCGGGAGCTTAACGAAGGAAATGCCGTAGCGAGCTAAGCGAATTGAAGGCCTCTTTCTTGACAGTAACATCTCTCCCGGAATTGATTCGCCATACAAAGGAACAGCAAAGGGAAGAGAGGGAGCGGGGGCGAGGAGGGTGCAAACGAGATATAAGGAAAATGCAGGGGCACACACCATGCGGGCAAGAACTGCCACTGGTAGACGAAATGACACCGAAAATAGGGCGGACAAATGGAAAAATCCGTTTAAGGACTTGGGGGGGGGGGGGGGAAGCGGCGGGCCACCGAGGAAAAGAGAAGTACGCTGAGAACTATTGACAAGAGCGGGACATGGGTGGGGTGCATGAGGTCGGTTTCAGTAAATGAGCGCAGTACGGCGAAAGCTTGGAAACCGCGTCGGCCATTCACCTCGACTGTATACAAACGAGGCAGCAGGAACATTGGTAACATCGTGATGCGGGTAGTACCGATGTTTTAACCATGCCGCAGACACAACAGACTACGCTATACCACAATGCCAGCGTGTCTTGTGAAATATAGGGTTTTAGAACTTAACGTGAGTTGGTGTACAGGGTAGTTGCTCATGAACTGAGCAAAATAACTCAAATAGGCAGGTATAAAATTACAGGTGGTGTTTAAAAATCTATACTAACCATTTATTTAGTTCAAATCACGCTCTGAAGCGATTAACGCACATTTGTCACATCAAATCATCTTTTGGATTCATTTGGTCGCATATATTAAATAAAAAACATTTTGCCTGCGTAGCGAGGGCGATGTGGATCCTTCCTACTTGTGTCAGTGTCTGACCTAACTTTTCCAGCTGCATTAGTTAGAAACTCAATAGAGTGACTGATCACACATGCAGTAACTCCTCATTTGCAAGGACAGGTACTTACAAACGTTATTCCTTCCTCAAAACAGTGTCGGTATAGAACTCCCCCAATGAACCTACTAAATTAGCTCATCATCCATGTCTTATTCTTTGTACCAACATATTATTTGTATTTCTTGTATCAGATTCCTAGTGTTTTTATATTACCGTATTTATATAATGGTATTATGTTGCATTTCTTGTTTACATATCAGGAATCTTTCAGCGTTATGTTTCAGGTTTTGTATATTGTTTGGTATAACTTTTCTTGGTTTGTATGTAAAATCAGTGCCCTTCTTGAACGGATCGAATATTGGTCTGCAGTATGTTATAAATAAAATAAAATAAATAATTACATCATCCACTGAATATTGATTTTAACGTAATCAACCAGGTAAGGATTCTTTCTGCGACAACATTGATGAAGGCCTCAGAAGCAGCCAGCTTCAAAATTTTTCAGCTCCTCTTTTCATAACTCTGCCTAACCGATACACAGAAACGTAGATCTGGTTCGCATCATTTGTATCTCTGGAATCAGGTCAATATATTTTAGTTATTTATTTGTTTATTCAAGATACCTTACAGGCCCACTGAAGGGCATTGAGTAAGGGGCACTTAGTTGCTACTTCGTTTGCAATTGCATGATTGCAGTATTCCTAAAAATACGCAGCTAGCAGTCATGACTATGAGTTGTTTCGGTCATTAGAGTATTACTAAAAATGATGGCAACCCAAGTCCTTTTGTGCTATCTTTTAGTGTGTCCCTTTGTTTTTGTTTTTATACCTTACATAGTTCAATCATTCTGATGGAAGAGACAGCGTTGTTTGAGGCAATTTATGTTTAGTTTTATTGTTTGCCTACAGCAATACAATTAATACGTTGGAAATATTTAATTGTAAGACCGTTGCTATTAGTGAATACAATAGCATGCATCAGCAGCACAGTACACCTCGAAAATGATCCACCAATCTCATTGTCCAAAAAAACTTCAACAATAACACATGCCAGGCCACCCCATATAAAGTGCAGTCGCAACTACCTTCTCACGCGTAGGTAAGTGTCTGCTACTACGCCACGCCCGTAGTAGGCGATGCGCTGCACCGTATTGGCCGTACAGAAGCGTACAGAGAAATACATGTTGGCATGCTGCTTCGCTTCATCGGCGGACTGGATAGAACGACAAAAAAAGAAAAGAAAGAAAAAGAGCTCCGAATGATTGTAGAGCGAGATGGGAAAGCCATGCCGCGCAGTGGGTAGCAACTCGGCAACAAGAAAGATAGAGGGGGAAAGGGGCGAGAGAGACGTCTGCGGAGCAGACGACGGCGGCCTGGGATCCAGACGGGAACCGCGGCTCGGAGGGACGACGGAGGTCCGGACCTCCTCCCAAAATTGAGGGGGGTTCTGCCAAGCGTTGCTAATTCGCAGGAGCCAGTTCTCATCATGCCTTTTCTTCCTCCTCTTCCTCCCTGACTGAACTGCTTGTGTCTCCCACGCGTTTGTGTCTACCTCCCTGGTGTATGGGACCTACTATGCCGAAAGGCCGCTCAGAATGACTCACTACACCGAGCAGTCTCCCGGGCTCGTTTGTGTGAGCCTCCCTCCCGATAGCTCTGCCTTGTGCTCCTTTAGATACATTCTTCTGTACGTCTGATTCAGTTTAGGTATTTCTTCCTCGAAAGACTTCTGTTTTCTGTACACATACCAGGGCGGCACACACCAACGTCAGCATCAAGGGACATGGCGGCTTCAGTTGGTTGAAATTACATCACTTTTACTTCTTTTTTTTCTATTCAGGGGATTAGCTGTATGCCAGAGTCGTCGGTATTGAAAATACCTTTCTGACGAAGTGTGATTGCTGGATAGTCTATCTGTTTCTAAGAACAATTAGGTTAAACTCCTTCCGAACACCTTTGAGAGGTCTCGGCACTGGCAGGTTCCCCACAACATTAATTCGTGGTACGATGTGGTCTGAGAAATAAACATACCCAAAAAGTCAGATGTTTAATGTGTCTATTCAGGCGTAAAGCGCGATAACGTTTGGGCTCCTGTTCGCACTGCCATCTCGTTTGCTTGCCGTACATCGCTTCTCGGTGGTCATCTTAATCGTGCCGTGTGGAAAGAACTGTGTGGACGACATCTGGCACTGTAAACTCTTCTAAAAGCCTAGCGCAAGGACAACTTCAAAGTACCCACCTAACCATTATTTATTGATTTGTGAAGTGGCGAAATATCTACTTCAATAGCAGTTGCGAAGTACCCATCGCGCAACGCGAGGACAATACGCACCCCCCCCCCCCCAACGTAGGGTGAACACTTCGATGACGTTGTGGCCTGACGATGACGATGAAATGTGGCTGTGATCTTAGCAATGGTTGGCCAGCTTTCAACCACCCACTGATTACGCATTTCCGACTGTGTGCTGAATGGTGTGATTCCCCGCTTTTGTCGCGCGATAATACACCGGTAAGTTGGCTCTTCAAGCACCATGCATGGCAGCAGCGTAGGCTCGTTTTCCGGAAGCATTTTCAAGAGCTGCCGTGACTCTGTGTTAAAGTAGTTCAATACTACGCAAAATACCTGAGTTGGACACCGTTTAAAGCCCCTGTTTTACAGACTACTATGTTGTGAGCTTACAACAAGTGCCAATTTTGGTGGCGTAGCTGCCCCCACGGAACCGCTTGTTACCCCCACTGCCGGCGTCTGTCATGATTATCGAGCACACTGAAAAAAAAAAGAGCAGCTGTCAACCCAGGCACTTTGTGTAGAAGTCGAGTATTCTATAGGGAAGGCAAACTGGTGCTTGAAACCACTTCGCAAAAAGACCCTTTAAAAACGCCATGTCAATTGAGAAATGATTTCAATAGATGTAATATATGCTGTCGGACGAAGTAAAACCACACCAGGTGCAACACAACGCGATATGTGTAACGAGAGCGTGATTCAAGGTTGCCCACACATCACAAATGGCTCAGCCATGATTCTCGCGATAAAATTGTTCAAAACCCTGCAACACACTGATCTGCTCTAAACACATTCCACTATAGCACTGACGAGGTGGTTCCAACTATTCGCTTTTTATTCAATATTCTTATTTTGCTTTGTTTTAAATTATTGACCTGATTAGTTGACATACTTCACGTTCTATAGGCAAGAAAGTGTTCATAAATGCAACTTTTTGTGGAATTTCGTGTGAATATTTGAACTTTGCATGCTAGTTCTCTTTGCGTAAACTTCAGCCTTTCATTATTTGTGTATATGCTGAAATTATTGCCTCAGACAGCGCAAGGTTCTCATTTCACCAATGTAGTCATTTCCTATGCCTCCTACATGCTTTATCGACGTTTCGCGGTGCAAATTTTAAGTGTTACGAACTGCCCCATTCCGTGCTGGTGAATGTGCTCACTTTATGTCGAGGAGCACAACGGTTGGCCCAATCGCATCTCATTTGACGAAACCGCCCTTGCCGACGTCTCATCTTCTCCCATTGTGCTTGCGTTCTATTGAATGATGTTGCCAAATACCCCGCTTTCATCAAAGACCAGGCGCTGCGCTTGTTCTAAGGTCATGCAAGCACCGTTTTTTCTTCGTAAGGCTGCATAGAAAACTTGAGGTTCTTTAACACAGTCTCATTCACCTTATGTCTTTGTGTGCCTATAGTCATTACGTTGTTTTGTATTTGCATGTGCACGTTGAGCAGAAATGGTTTCTGGCCATGTTGTGAAAAAGCAATGCTACGTAATACAAAGCAGGGTCATTGGAGACTTTACTGTGGTCACTCCGGTATGAACCCATGCTATTGTTTTCCATTATCTTCGAACCTCCAGTGAGATGAAGAGGAAGAGATTGCATGTACATGACTTGTCCGTACAAGTTGAAGAAAATAACTGAAGCCTATTTGTTCCCGCATCTGAAGTTGGAAACATTATTCTTTTATTGATAATCACAAAGCCTCAATACCGTCTGAGAGCGCGCTACACAAATATGCAAATACAACTATATTAAAATAAAAAAAACGATCGTGTGGCCTTCACTCAAAGCTTCACAATTCATGGATACGTATAAATGGTGAATCAGGCAACACGTATTCATTAGCTTGTTTGTTAATTGTTGCTTCCAAACTTACGAAATTAAGAATTGGTTGTTCGAGGCTCACTTCGTAAAGTCACACATTTGTAAAAGTAAAAAGAAAGGCAAGAAAAAAAAAAAGGCTAGTGTGATTTTCACCAACTGATGCTGCCAGAGAATTGAGCCTTCAGAAAAGAATGACAGAAATTTGCTGGAGCTACCATTCAGATACGTCTAACAATCATACGCATTTTTCGCGATTCAATATGAACTGCCAATGGCAGGATTTAAGAATACACTTTCGGAAATCAATTTAGAAAAGCGAAATCGGATTCGTGAAATAGAGAACACTGAATACATACTGTAGGACGCGTACATTCTGACATATTAGAAACTTAAAATATTTCTAACACTTAGCCTTGTCATGAGGCACCTTAAGGACCTCTCTATGCATTGTGTGATTGCTGTCGGACTCAGCTTCTTACACTTAATTTGTTCAGGTGATAAATATACTTTTTTCCAGAAGTACATATTCAACCCTTTTTGTAAGTCACCAGTGATAAATCAACAGCAACACTCTAGCTGCTCAATACGAACAACCGGTCAAGTTCCAGGTTTTGCCTTTATTTGCGTTGTCTAACACTTGAGGGTGTCTTATGAGACTGATTTGCGTATAGAGCGCACCATTATGTTCGGTATTCTATTTTATTTACATACCGCACGTACATTCGCCAGCGATTGAGCGTGATTTTATATATCTTTCACATTCAATAGCTGAGTACGACACATTTTCTTACTCTGCAACAACGGGGCCTATGCACGCTTCGAAATGGGCTTTCTTGAGACTACACAAAAGAAAAATACCAGCGTCCTCAGCATCATCTGAGTGACCGTCACACAGCGCAACATAGTGCCTCGGTTGGTCGTTTCTTCACTTTATATGTGACTAAACTCAAACAACGATGAAGGAGGAAGAGAATTTAGGCGGAAAGACAGGGAGGTTAGCCAGTTCTTAGACCGGCTGGCTACCCTGTGCTGGGGAAAGGGGTGAGGGGAATGAAAGATGTTAAAAAGAAATGCTGCGAAGAGAAGGAGAAATTAAAAAAAAACTACGACAGAGGAAAAGCAACATCAAAAAGTATAAGACACTAAAGTCTGTCTCTGAGGCCAGTTGTCCGCAAAAAGCGCAGCAAGCTTTCAAAGCCTTTTGGGCTGAGGATGGGCTTGGCCAATGACCCAGAATCCTTTGTTCCGACAAAGGCCGATTGTCTAGTCTATCCAGAGCTGCAGTGAGTTCTTGTCTTTGCACGTTGAAATAGGTGCACTCACACAGAAGGTGCGCGATGGTTTCTTCGCAACTGCAGTAAGTGCATGTAGGAGAGCTGGCCATCCCGATGAGATAAGAGTATGCGTTCGTGAAGGCCACTCCAAGCCACAGGCGGCATAGAAGAGTCTCCTCAGCTCGAGATATCCTTGGGGGAAGACGAAGCTGCAGATCGGGATCCAAGCTATGCAGGCGCGCGTTTGTGAAGTCTGTCGAGTTCCACTGTGCCAGTGTGAGGTCACGTGCAAGCGAACGAAGTCTTGTAGCTGCGTCGGTTCTTGAGAACGGGATGGCTGTGTATTGGGTACCATCGTGTGCAGATCTAGCGGCCTCATCTGCGCGGTCATTGCCATATATACCGCAATGACCTGGTATCCACTGATACACAATGCTGTGCTGTTTTTCGGTTGCTTGGTGATGAAGAAGCCTTATTTCAGCTACTAACTGTTCATTAGGTCCATGGCGAAAGGGTGATATAAGACATTGAAGAGATGCCTTCGAGTCCGAGAAGATCGACCAAATTCCCGAAGGTTCTTTCACTATAAACTCCAGAGCTGCACGAATGGCTGCAAGTTCTGCAGCTGTCGACGACGTCAAATGCGATGTCATGAATTTAATTGTGATGTTCCTCGCGGGAATAACCACCGCCCCTGCAGAGCTTACTGAAGACACCGAGCCATCCGTGTAAATGTGAAGGCGTCCGTTGTGCTTCTCTTGCAGGAAAAGTAATGTGGCCTGTTTCAGGGCTAGATGCGACGAATTTTTCTTATTTTGGATGCCAGGAATTGTAAGATGGGCTTTGAGTGGGTGTAGGCACCATAATGGTATCGGCGGCTGTGCTGCATGCGTGAAGTGCAATGGAAGCACTGCGCAATGCTGAGCTACAATTGCGCTGAACGCTGAGTGGGGCCTGGAAGTTCGAAGTGAGGCTAGGTGATGAGATGGAAGCCGAGCGAAATGTCTTATGTGCATTCTCAAAGCGTCTACGCGGATGTATGCGTTGACTGGATAATCACGCGCAATCATGACTGTCGCTGCTGTAGATGCGCATCTCGGGAGACCAAGGCATATCCTCAGGGCTTGGGCTTGGATCGACTGGAGGACGCGCAAGTTTGTTCTTCCGATCCCGCAAAGCACGGGTAAGCTGTATCGCATATAACCGAGGAACAAAGCAGTGTAGAGTTGGAGCATTGCTTGTACCGATGCACCCCACGTTTTTCCAGCAAGAAACCTCAGTACGTGGGTGATCATGGTGAGTTTAGTTTTCATGTGGGCGATGTGATGGCTCCAGGAGAGCTCGCGATCAACTATGACTCCGAGGAATCGGTGGGTCTTCACGTAGTTGATCGTGTGTCCGTTGATTTTAATAACATATGGGCTCATAGCCTTATGCGTGAATGCTATAAGCGAGCATTTCTCTGATGACAGCTGTAGTCCCCGTTCTTCCAGGTACTTTGTCGCTATTTTTGCCGCTCTCTGAATCCGGGCACGCAAATGAAGGCGTGTTACGCCTGACGCCCAGATGCAGATGTCATCTGCATATATTGATAGATGGACAGATTTTGGAAGTGCATCAACCAGGTCGAGTAGCGCTAGATTGAAAAGTGTGGGGCTAAGAACGCCGCCTTGAGGCACGCCTCGACGGTTGCAATGGTGCGTTGTTGTGCCACTCTCCGTCTGTACAAAGAAAGTTCTGCCTTTCAGATAGCTGTGGATCCATTGGTAAACCCGACCCCCTAATCCAACATTTTCCATGACATCCAGAATGGCTTCATGTGATACGTTATCGTATGCACCTTTCACGTCCAAGAACAACGCCGCGGATAAACGTTTCAGTCTTTTCTGATGCTGAACAGATGAGACCAGGTCTATAACGTTATCAATTGCGGACCTCCCACGCCGAAAGCCCGTCATAGCATGAGGGTATACCTCGTGGCGCTCCAGGTACCACTCTAGACGAGTCAAAATCATCCTCTCCATCACTTTCCCGAAACAGCTGGTAAGCGCGATGGGGCGATAAGAGGTCAAGTGCAGAGGAGATTTACCTGGTTTAAGCACAGGGACGAGGCGGCTGGATTTCCATGAATGAGGGATAAGTCCGCTGCTCCACGAGTCGTTGTACACGGATAGAAGGGCCCGTCGAGCTGCTTCTCCGAGGTTACAAAGAGCCATGTACGTGATCCCATCCGGACCAGGCGATGAAGATCGTTTGCATGCCGTCAAGGCCGCTTGTAGTTCCTCTAGAGAGAAAAAGGTGTCCATTCTTGAATCTCTGGAAACTGGAGCGTTTTCTAGGTGGCGCGTGGTGCACGTGGACGCATGACCGGCAACTTTCATGCAGAAATCTTCTGCTACTTCAATTTCGGTGCGTCCTTGGTGGAGAGAAAGACACTTGAAGGGGCGATGTTGATGTGGCGATGTTCGTAGGCCACGGACAATCCTCCATGTCTGCGTCAAAGGCTTGTGTGGATCCAAAGATTCGCACAGATGTTTCCAGCGAAAGGATTGAAGTGAAATGATTCGCCGCTGAATTTTTTTCTGTAGGCGCCTTGCCTCCCTCAAGTCGTGAATGGACTTAGTGCGCCTATATCTTCTTTCTGCGCGACGACGGATCGCTCTGAGCCGTTCTAATTCCGCTTGATATTGACAATAATCTGAAGTATGTTGAATATGATAGGTCGCTTCTTGAGTAGCACCTCTAATCATATCCTCGAGGGTGTCAAGAGGAGGCGTTTTATTTTCTTGACACCTTTTTCCGTCAGTGACCTGAACTTTGTCCAGTCGATGCGAGTTGAAGTGTCGTAGTTTGGCGATCTTTCCAGGCCCTTGATCTTCAAATAAGTTGGTATGTGGTCGCTTCCATGAGTTTCATAGTCTGCGAACCACTTGACCTTTCCATTTAGGCTTCGTGACACAAATGTCAAGTCAAGGCAGCTGCTGTATGTCGTTCCCCGTAGAAACGTTGGGCTTCCGTCGTTTACACAAAGCAGCTGCTGCTCCAGAGCAAAGGAGAATACTTGCCTTCCGCGACTGTCTGTCTTCTGACTTCCCCATAGTGGGTGGTGAGCGTTGAAATCTCCGGTGATGATCCATGGTCCAGGTGTGGCTGTTAACAGTGCACGTAGTCTTTCAGGTTCAAAACGGTTCGAAGGTGATATATATGCACCTACGAGCGTGAAATTGAGGTCTCTACGTTTAACTGTCAAGCAGACATACTGGTTGTCATCGTGAGGTGCTACACGGTGCTCGATATAGGTAAGGTCACATCTGATATATACAATGACTTTACTCTGTTCGTTGCAGGTAGCGGACTTGAAGGCTTCGTATCTGGATAGTCGTATTGCATTGTGTAGCCTTGGCTCACAGATAACAATAATTGGAAACTGGTTTTTGAACACAAATTGTCGTATATCAGAAATGCGGGGCTTGAGGCCTCGGGCATTCCACTGAAATATCGAAGCTTCTTTGACCTCTTTACGAAAGGCTTGCAGAGGCGGAGCCATGGTGCCTTTCCAGACTTGATAGCACCGGCTTCAGCGCGTCAACTAACTGAAGTGCACTCTTTGCAGCCGGACTGTCAATGCTAGTGAGGAGCATACGAATGGTATTCATAAGGGCCTTTACCATGGCTACGATTTCTTTGTCGCGACTATCACCGCATTCTCGTTTCGAAGTGATTGTAGACGAGCGATGTGGTGGCTCAGACGGTGCGTCTATCGTTGGCAGCACTGGCCATGCTTCAGGCGAGCCGGTGATGCTCTTGTCTTGCTTAGAGGATTTGTTGTCGGTGTGTCTGGACGCTTGAAGTGGTATGCCGGTGGTCGTTTGGTGAGGTTCAATCCTTGCTTCAGCACTGGGTCTCCTCAGGGGCCTCCGGCGACGAGACCGCCGGCGTCGTACTTGGGCAGCGGCCTCCCTGTGAGTTGAGCCATCCCGGACCATTTGCCTCAACACTTGCATTTCCTTTTTCATGATTGGGCAATCTTTCGACGATGCTTCGTGAGGGCCATGACAGTTTCGACATTTTCGAAGTTCTGCCTGGCAAGCGTCTGCGCTATGTGATTCTGAGCATAGCGAGCACACAGCCAGGTTTGTACAAACAGCACTGACATGTCCCAATCTATAACATTTCCTGCATTGAAGGGGCTTCGGTACGAAGGGTCGCACTGTGTGTCGAAAATGTCCGACCTTGACTTGCGATGGAAGGCTGTCACCCTTGAACACGAGCTTCACGCAGCGTGATTTGCCAAGGCGACGAGCTTGCAGTATAGTAGGTTCTGCAGACACCGGTTTGATGAGAGCAGCAAAGTCACTTTCGCTGATGGAAATGTCGACGTCGTAAATGACGCCTGCCGTAGAGTCGCGGCCATCAGGTATATATGAGCGAACATTGATGTTATCCAACATCTTGACGTTGCTCAGCACTTCCAATGTGCTTCGTTGAGTGACATCTACGGCGAGGATATTCTTACGGCCATTGATCCGCACGTCCGCGATCTCTCCCTGGGCGAGTTCCTCAAGAAACCTAGACGTGACTTGACGATTGAGCCGGTTGAGACTATGAGCCGCATCGACCGGCACAAACAGAATTGTGTATGTCGTGGGCTCTCGCGTCATCGTCACATTCTTACTTGTTGTTGGAGACGGCATCACTAGTCTTCTTTTTCGCTGCCGCCTTGTCACAGGCACGAAGTCGCCTTCGTCGGAGCTCTCGTCGCTGGCCGTAGAGTAAATCAGCGTGTCTTCGCTGTCGGCATCACTCGGGTGGCCCGTACGCTTTCTCGTGGTAGCTGCGGACGACGTCGATGGTTGCGGTGGAAGCCCAGGCGAATCCACGTCCATCGCCGCAGTCACTGGAACGGTGTCTTCCACAGAGTCACAGAAAAACTTTGAAAAATTACAGACAGTGACAGCAGTGTTCTACGCCAGTAACAACGATGTTGCCCGTCATAGTGGCTAGGGTGCATGATCCAATGCTGACCCGCAAGCCGCGGGAGCGAATGCCGGCCGTGGCGGTGGTATTTTCGATGGAGCCGAAAATTCTTGAGGCCCCAGTGCTTAGATTTAGATGCATGCACGTTAAAGAACAAAAGGTTGAGAAAAAATTTCCGGAGCCCACCACCACGGCACCTCTCATAATAAATTCGTGGTTTTAGGACTAAAACCCAAATGTACTATAATAATTTTGTTACGATGAAAGCTGAAGGCCAGAGAGCAGTGTAACTAGTTCTCCTAACTGAACTTGAGTTTTATTCTTGCACTATTGACAAATGTTGCGTACGAGCTCCTTTCATGTTCGACTGCTGCTTAAAACATGCGTTAAAGATTTAGTGTATGACGTGCGTTTAAGAGTGAAGAAGGAACTGTGCGTCACACCATGAACACCAGCGTTACAATACCGAAATTTGGACATACTGTTTGTACCTAATAATTAGTGTGCAAAGTCTTCAGGAATGTATAAGAATGAATCTACTTATTGCTTTTTGATTACGAAAGGAAGTGGAAAGCATGCCTAGCGGCAAAGCACAGTAAAAATAGAGACTGCTGATGAGATAGCTACTGCGCTACAGCCGTATCACAAACCGAAGTGGATGTAGCAGTCGTCGTGCCTGAGTAACAATGCTCTGTCTCATCATCTGTATCTGTGCTCACGGAAACCACGGGACAATGACACGTCAGTGGGAATATATATACAAGAGGAAATAAATGCAGGAGGCGGTTCAATAATAATGATATCTAGAGTTTTGCGTACCAAACCACGATGTGGTTATGAGAGACGCCGTCATGGAGGGCATCGAAGAGTTTAAATTTTGACGTACGCGGACAACACGCAAAACACGGAACTCCAACACTACGCTTTCATCGAATTGTGATTGCTGCCGCTGGGTTCGAACCCGCAACATTCAGGTCAGCAGCCAATTATCACAACTCTTCCACCGCGGTGAACCATGGGCTGTTTAGAGGGCGCTTTCGGCGACTGTGTATCACCTGGGTGATCTTGGATTCTTAAGGGACGTTGTTGGCTGAGTTGCCACAGTCCGTGCCTACATAACGGCTTGAGGGTTTGCGGAACAAGTCATAGCCGATACTCCGTGCGGTACTTGATTAAATAGTCAACGTCGCGCCGAATGAACCACATAAAGAAAGAAACACACATAGACACCACGAGCACCCGTGGTGTCTGTGTGTGTTTCTTTCTCTGTGTTGTTGTTCATTCGGCGCGACGTTGACTATTTAATCAAGACATGCACCAACTAGCCCAACAGCGAGTTCAACTACTAGAGTATAATCCATCCGATACATCAATGTCGCCCACTAACGAGGATGCAAGTAGTGGGAATGGGAGGATCACACGACGAGGTTTAGTGATATCACACGACGCTATAAGTTTTGAATGCGCTTTTTCCCAGCATTTCCCCAAAAGCGGAGCTAAAATTACACCATCTTCTGCTAAAGGAGATAGCGTGAGGCAATATGAAGCAGCGCGGGAGTGCACACATAGGTATTCCCGGTAATTTTTCCGTTAATGTTAAATACTTCGTGCTATCGATTGGGTTGTATATATGTTGTAATGTTGTTAACATAGAAACCTAGTCAAACCGATGCAAACGTGGTGTGCACCCCCCCCTCCTCCGGTGCTGCTTCGCTTCCCCTCATGGTTCCCTTCAACGGAAGATGGTGTAACTTTATTGGAGTTGGCCCCGTCAAACCCCCGTTGGAGTTGTATAGCAAGGCGTTCTGCACGGGCGTTGGACTCTTGTCGTCCGTTCGCAGCTGACGCGTTTGCTCGACGCTGACGCTTGGCTTCGACTTCGGCGTCGTGTACGGCAGATTTTGCTTGCCAACGCTGCCATTGCGTTTCGGCTCATGAAGTCCGTGTTTCAACTGTAGCAGTTTACCGCCGACGCTGCGGTCTTGCGGGTGGAGCAAAAGTAGCACTAACGCCATCCCCGCCACCCCACCGCCTCGTGCCGCTCACGCGGGGAAAGGGCCTCCCACCTCCTCTCGCTCACGTGAGAGGGCGAAGAGTTGGCGCATGTGCAGTAAGGGTGGTCACGCCGCACGCACACCGAATCGAGCTCTGCCATAGGCTGCTTCGCATCTAAAAGCAGTCGATGGACGAGGGGCATTCAGAGATCAGAACTTGACCGAACCCGTTGATCTCATACCTCATTTACGCCTGACAAATAGGAGAAAGAACTGTGACTTTACAGCACCTTTTATGCCCGTAATAAGAAAATGTCAAGAGTTAACGAGAAGCAGCGGGGACGCTTACTCTAGCGATCGGAAACGCTAGAAGACTGTGTTGCACAGTTGTGCCTTTGAAGATCAACTCTGGGCTGTCCAGCAGCTGGTGAAGGCTCAATAACTCTTGGCTGTCACCTCCGTCGCACCGCTTACTTGTGCCTAACTCGCGACACCTTAAACAGAAGTTCATTTAAAGTATGAATATCTTTTTTCTATGGCTCTCCCGTTATCATTTTTGACCGCACGTTCGTTGACCGCGAATCAAGAGCAGCTAATCTGCGATAATTACGCATGGTTCGCTCCCATCTGCAGCAACACATTCCTGAATTACATTTCTATGTTACTAAAGGGCAATCCAATCCCAAATTTTCGTGACCCCTAGATGAATGTATAATTGCGCTACCCCCTTGTCTCACCACCTGTCATCACTTCCTATCCAGCCCCTGACGCTGCGCTGTTACCTCCAACAGCGCGCCTGTTTGACACGCACGCTTCTTTCGCCGGACAGCGGCGGTTCTCTCACAAAGGGTTCGATACCGCTCCGGCGCGGCGCTCCGGACAGCGCTCTCCTGGCTCTCCTCGCGCATTGTGCGCGCTCGCCTATCGGCTTAGCAAGCTATTAAGGGCCGCGCCTGCGCTACAGTGCACCTCCGGAACCCGTCCCCTCTCCTCCCCTCGAACGAAAGAGGCTGTGGACGTGCGGCCTCGGCTGCAATTAAGAACTCCTCCGCTGCGTCCGCGCTAGCGGGGCCTCATTGTTCCTCCCCGAGAGGGAAGCGCGGTGTTCATAGCCTATGGTCGTCGTAGCGTCGTTCGCAGAAAACGGGCAGCGTCTCCAGTGGTGATCGCTTTCATACAACCTTCGAAGGCACCGCACTCATTGTGAGTCCGTAATTTGCGGGGCAGCGGCGCGTCCATTCAGCCTCGCAACCGGAGCTTCACGCACAGCCCGTTGTATCATTGCGAGTTTACGATTTGGCATTGACGCCTTGTTACGCGTAGGCTCCGAAAAGCGTCGTTTCACTTGTGGGCGTGCTGTGAGCTTCATGTATCTTAAATATATCGCTCGTATTGCAGAGATTGTCTGACTGTAACGATGTCATCATCTGGTGTTTAAATGATACGCTTGACACGTTTTTTTTTAATTATATCAAATGCAATGTGGCAGAATGGAGCAATTGGCAGGCTACGCTTTTCTAGTCAATGCGGATGCGAAAACTCTTGCTGACTGTCTTAAGAAGTCAGTATATGATCACCATGGTGAAACTTGAAAAAATTTGGCTGTAAATTTGTCAGCTTTGTTCATCAATTCAAGCTTGTCGCAAGATCAAGATGTACATTCACGAAAAGTGTGGGAACACTCATGAGGATTAATTTTCATTTTTTTTCAGAGTTATAACTCCAAGTTCAGTTATACTTGCTGCATGTAAGAATAAAATCTTTGCAATAATCACTGTTGGACACCTTACCTTGTTTTTTCCCAAGTTCTCAATGTGACATTCGAGGGTGGCTTCACGGCCTTGTGCGACGGTGACATTCTTGATACCGCTGAGGAACCGGGGCCTCGAGGTGGACGCCTGGACCACACCTGAGATGGAATCAAACACAAATATTTAGAGTTCGTCTATGTCACTCAGATATACGAAACCATAGAGCACTTTTACAGGCCACCACTGTTGCACAGGAGATCTTACCCCCGCGGCTCAACGTTTCTTAGGTCTACCGGCCTCCATAAGAGACTTTCACCATGCGTCCTGCTACCTCTGGTCTATCAATCACAGTCGCTTGGTGCTCGTATCAGTCCCTTCCTTATCTATACTTCTGTGTATCTCACTCCAACTCACTCCACGATGTAAAATAAGGCTACCAATTGCTCGAACAACGAAAAAAAAAGCGCAGCTTGCCCTAATAGTACAAAAATGGAGTCAACAACGGAGCTACGTGAAGATATAAGTACAGTTCGTTGTTCAAAATAAACCAGTTGTGAGTTTGCGCCCGTGTTGTTTGCCTCTTTTCCTTGTGTCCGTGTACGTGTTTGCGCAAAGAAGTCATGAACGGAGCTAGTATTTGACCGAACTTTTTGTTAATTTTTGCTGGTAATGTGGAGCTTTTCGTAGGGGTTCTAAGTTTTGGCTAATTATATAAATTGTGGTAATTCTTGGCTACCCTACTCTGGTATTGGTCGGTTCTTCACAGAACAACAGAACGCACGTGTCGCGTGTGTTTTTTTTGTGTGTGTGTGTGTGTGTCGGGGGGGGGGCGATCACGTGACTTGCTGTTACGTAATATTATTTTAGTCCCGTGACTAGCTGTTACTTGGTTGTAGAGCATCCACCTGAAAATTCCTTTGATTAGCCTCTCTCTCTTGAGCATTATCTCTCTCAGCCTCTATAGTGCTTAGCAGGCATACCTTAGCAATGTAATGCCGCGCTGCTGAGCTCAATGACGGGGGTTCTTTTTCTGGTCTCGGCAAGCGAACTTCAATGAAAAAAGGTACTCATATCCTTTAATTAAGGTACACGTTAGAGAAACTCAAGCAGTCAAAACCATTCCACTGTCAAGGGTTATAATACGGTGTGACTCATGATCATACTGAGAGTTGTACACATAAAACCCCAGGTTAATTCAATTCTTTCTTCCTCTCTCTATATATCCCGGCTTGCCTCTGGTAATGCCATCACTAACGAACCTGCCTGTCGACTGCTTGAAATTTATTTTACCGCAACAACAGTGGAAGCTGTTCTTATCTGTGGTAATGAAAGGGGGCCAAAAGGTAATATTAGTCAAAACTAACAGAAAATGATGCCAATAAAAGCATAGGGGATGTTGTTAGTAGTAAGGTTATTGTATGTGCGAAGAAAAAAGTGGATGAAAAAACAACTTGCCGTGGGCAGGAACCAAATCTGCGACGTTCACAGCGGTAAAATCTCTATTATGAGAACTTTACTGGCTCCTCTGCTATTCAGAAACTCAAGAAAAGCAGCAAACAGCGGTGCAGCAGTTCACACACAGGATCGTCACAACGTACACATCACGTGATGAAGAGACACCCACATACATTTAAATAAAATATAAAGAGCAATGTCAGCACAAGATAAAGAAAAACAATGGTTATGCACGATGACTGAGCTTCCCTATCGACCCTAAGAAAAGGGCGGGTGTGTTCTAGCAAAACAAATGCGTTCCTAATGAAATCAAGAAGAGAAAAGATAAGGAAAAACGAACCGTGCGCATACGCAAGCTTATACATCACCACGCGCTGAACGTGCGATGATGTATGCGCTTTTCTGATGTATATTTTCTGATGCATACGCTTTTCTGAGGTATTTTATTATGTATATTCTCTGAAGTGGTCTGAACGAGCGTTCATGCTTGACCTTTTTCGCGATGTGTCGGTCGTCACGTTTGGTTGTCGAGTAAGGTGCACAGTACATTTACTCCCAAATATAAGCACTATCACGCAGAAGGTGCACAATCGTCGGTGTGTCCTCAAGACATCCTTCACGGGATGAGTCAGCCTTTAGGGCTGACTCAGCCCTAAAGCACGAACTTCGATACAGCATCAAGCGAAAGTGCCGCGTTGACCCCGTTTAGTGCAGCCATCCTTGTTTTTTTGTTTTTTTCGATCATTGTTGTCAGCACATGGAGCGTTTTCTGGAGTTACGAATATGTATGAGCAAGGTTCCAGAAGGTAAGAGCTCCCAACCACTAGCTTATAGATGTGACTTACATCGCAATCGCCCTGTTAAGTGGCAAACGACTTTATAAAATGTCAAGCATTTCTTAGCTAACTTCGGTGACTTTGAGCGTATCTATATATCAAGCCACGTACAATTTCGCGCTCTCCATAGCAAATCGTTTATAAAATTTATACCAAAAATGATGTGGTGAAACACGATTGTATGACGAACATGAATGACTGGTCACATAAAAATTATGAGTAGCTTGTCATAAACGGTATGGTTCACACGCCATGGCCATGGTACTCCTGCGGCCGTTTCTTCAACTTGATATATTTAATGATTGAAATGATGAGACAAGAGACACCCCTGCATGACCAATCCAAATGGCAGCTGCTAATATGATAATCATAGCGTGAGTATCATGCAAACAATCATCTACATGCCACACTCATAGTCGCTGGCGGTAATTTTTCCAGCTTGGCATACATGAAAATCGGTGTTATGTAATGAATCTAAAGCACAAGTGGTAATTTGAAAAAAAAGATGTCCTGTCATATAAAGCATGAATTGTATGCCATGCTAATGTCACGTCCACGGCCATTCTGCTGATATGATATACACCAAAAGTGGTATTGCGTGACGTGACTTTATGATGAACATAAGTGGAAGGTGATAACATGAATATCGTAATATACATGTCATGTTCAACGCCTTTTACATTCCACCCTCACGGTGCACTTCCATCCAGATCGCTAACTTGATATACACCAAAATCGGTATTGTGTAACATGATCGAATGATGAACATAAATGAAAAGCGATAACATAAAAATCAAGACATGCCTGTCATTTACTTACAACATGATATACATGCCATGCTCATGATGGTTTCACCATTCTATCGCAAGCTTGATATATGCCGAAATTGGTATTGCATGACGTGACCGTATGGCGAACATGAATGACAGGTCCTTGCATGCAAATCATGACATGCATGTAACGTACAGCATTACTTGCGCCTTGCTAGCTGCTTCGCATTATATCGATTTCCACAGTGCGTGGGATCTGCCTTTTTTTTTCCTTTTGCGATCCCTTATATAGTTTATGGTCATCGGCAGAACTTATTTTAAGAGTATTGTGATGTTTCGAATCGCACAGAAATGACGAAAGGAACTTTCTTGAGAGCTCACTTCTTTCTTTACCACAACCTTGTGGAAACAAGCAGGTAATGAAGCCAAAGAAAGCATAAGGAATTTTAATTGTGATGTCCAGAGCAAACGCTAGACTATAATACAGTTGCACTTTTCCACTCTCTCTCTGTTGTAATGTAAAGGTAAAGTAATAATAATTGAATATCGATATGAAGAAAGCTTCTATTTGTGCGAGATAGGTGTTTCCAAGAAATAACAATACCAGCGGACGAAGCGACAACCTGCTGCCGTCAGTCTCCAAACCTGCGAGCTTGGGACCTGCGACCTTACGAAGGTTTCATATTCGGTTTCTGCCGATGGCAAGTTGCGGTTTCTTTCACAGTTCTTTCTACGTCATAATTGTCACAATTAATTCAAGACAGTACAATTAAGGTCCTCTACACATTACTTGGCTTCACAATCCGCTGGTTTTCAACAAAATAGCCCATCGAGTCACTCCCCTGAAATCATAACAAGTGCCTGTCGAACCAATTTCTATACAAGCTCAACTTGGGATGCAAGAAACATTTCAAATGTCTGGAGCCGCAAAGCTCTCTCGTGCGGTGTCATTCGAAGGCACACTACTTGACTGGACGCACTTGGAGACGAGTAAGGAGCGTGTTTGTCTGAGAGTCGATAAACCTACTTGTAAGTGGAATGAGTGAACGTTGAGTCAACTCGGTCGATGCCTGTAACACCGTGTTGTCTGGAAGAAAGCGGAAGATCAAAGAATCCCGGCGTTTCGTGGAGGACCCGATAGAAGCGGTGAAGTCCATTGGCACTTAACGGTGCCCCTTTAATGGAATTCCGTTAAGCAGTGCCATGCTGTTGAGTACGCCATCGGAGAAAGCTATGCCCTGTTTTAGTTAGTTAGGAAAGCTGATTAGTTGACCGGGTTCTGGTTCATGGGCTGAAGTGGTGACCCACTCGCACACTTATAGGTTTTCTAACGTACTATACCTTTCCATTAATTCTTTTTTTCTTGTTATCATTTTGCATTCTTTGTTTAGTCGAAAAAATTCCAGATAAGGCAAGCTTTTTGAAACGTCTGTCCTAATCGCTTTCGGGTCACTTCGTCGTGTCTTATTGCATTGTTCTTAGAGTAAGGATAGTTCATAAAACCACTGATCACAGTGACCACATAAGGGCTCTGACATTGGACTACATCTCTATTTAGTTCACAATGGCCCCATAATAAACACCGCTAACTTCACACTGTTGTCTTCGGCATGCAGAGTGCTTTAGATTAAAGTGTGCGGAAGACTACTGCATCACATGGTTTTACCTTTGAGGAACGCCAATAAACGTAGCCCGTTTCTAACAACCGTAGTGTAATACTATTTATGCATTGTCCTCCAGCACACGCGCAGTGTAGTTTGCACTCTTTTACTTTTTCTGTATTAATTGCCCTTACTTCCAGGGTCAGGTATTGAGCAGCTCGATGGTCTTCGCTGTTTGCACTCTTCTTTTTTTGTCTCCCTCTTACTTTGCGTAGTGACCAAGAATAGTCTGGAATGACATGTTCGGTAATGTAGAAGACTAACCGTTAGTCACACTTGTGGCTCAGCGGCTAATATGCCATTAAGCTGAATTCGCAGACGCGGATTGCATTCTCATCTGCAAACGACAGCACTTAAAAAGAAGAAAATGTAAAAACAAGAAAAAATACGTGTACTTGCATATAAGTGCGCGCAAAGGAACGTGAGTGATCAATATTTTTACTCAGTCTTCCCCTACGGCATGCCTCATAATCATAGAGAAATTACGACGTGTGAAATGACATAAAGTTGATGTTCTATTGTGCTACAACCCACGAATGAAATCACTAGGTCAGTGACTCTTTCATGCGTTGCGAGAACTGTTAATATCATCTGCAATTAGTGTGTGCACTCCTGGAATCCAGCCGCATTCGTTCGTTCACTAAAAATGGAAAGAATGCATCTTGGTGTTTTCTAAGAACGATTGGCCGATTTGAATGCTCTTTACTGCGTGTTGCCGTCTCCTCGTATGCGTGAAATAAAGGCATAGTATTTTCACTCTCTTTATGTCATCTACTCGTTTCACTTATGGATAGTGCAATGAATAAGCACCGTTTAGGTTGAACATCATCTTTTTCCTCGTATTCACAGTGGGCCATGCAAACATTTTACGGCATGAATATTCCTAATATCGTAGGATCATATCGACTCGTTGAACTTGATTTCTCGAACCTTTTTTTTTCTTGTGAAGTAGGTGTTTCCAAGCAAAAGCAATACCTGTGTATGAAAAATGAGCAATTCCGACTAGTGGTCTAATGATTGTACAGAACGCTTGGAACGACAGGATATTGAGTTAGTTTGCACCAATTCATGAGCGTAGAAGATGGCCTTTGTTCACCTGCCTTGCTTTCTCATGAAACTTGTAATGAAAGCTAGCATATCTTTCCTCACTCTTAAATGCAGGAGTTTTACAGGCTCTGAATCAACTCTTAATTGCCTTGGGTGCACGTTAAAGAACCCCAGGTGGTCGAAATTTCCGGAGCCCTCCACAACGGCGTCTCTCATAATCATATGGGGGTTTTGGGACGTTAACCCCACATATCAATCAACTCTTAATTGCCTAAAACGGAGTACAACCGGAGTGACCAAGTTTGTTCTTGCCAACACATCTTGAATCTCACCTTGCGCACACACTTGGAGCGCTTACAAGCGGGCACGTTTATTGAACGTTGCCTATTGAATAAACAGGAGCCGTGAGTGTGCAGGGGCTGTGGCTGGAAGTGAGAGCAGATAATTTACCCGGTTCCAGCAATTCATCAAAAAAAATAATAACGTAAATACTTCAACTTCAAGCCAGTCAGAGAGTACCCTGGACCAGGTCTAGAAGCCGGGCATGCCGGCCATTATTCATTGAAACCTGACCGATCTAAAATTGCAGGCCGGTGCTCGAACAGGGTCTATCGGAAGAACAAAACTGATGCAACGAGATAGGGGCAGGCATGGCGATTTTTCCCTTCGTTTTCTAAACAGAAAACGCTTGACGGGAAGCGAAAAGTTAGAACAATCCTCAAATATATGCGCTATTCAGTGTGAGAGGGAAAAATATCGAGTTACCTAGACGAGAAATTAAACAAAAGAGAAAAAAAACGAAGAAATACGAGAATGAAATAGTAGCATTCTCCGCGCCGCGCCAGAGAGTTCAGGTGAATGCGGACTATTGTATAATTTTTTTATCATTATTTTGGAAGTACGTGAGGGCAGGCCTTGCCCTCTTATATAAGTCTGCGAAAGATTCAGAATCGTTGTATTCTTTCTGTAGGACAAAATGAAACGACACAATAATACCAGTACAATTGGCACAAAATGCACCAATGCTCTTATAAAAGTTTTCCCACAACAGTGCACATTAGGCACCGTATTATTGAGAACTAACAAACAATTATGCCCATCCCTCATGTAATACCCCGACTGGGGCCTTTGAGGTATACTAAATAAATAAATAAATAAATAATGCCAAGACAATGTCTGTTCGTTTTTGTTATCATATGTCCAATAAAGAAAAAGAAACACTTTAATTTAGACTTTGCTACATCAGGCACCGTTAGCCAAGATTGTGTAGATCGCCGATATACCTCTTAAGTGGTTTTGAAGCCAGGCTTCTCGAGCTCGGAATGTATATGTGGGATCTTAAATAATGTGCATGGCGTCTTCAACATTTACCACTGAGTCTTTCAGATTTTCGTTTCTATCAAGATTATTATTCTAACGATTCTCTCATTTCCTCCATCTCTATTGTAGCACTGCCATATACACGAACGTTCTGAGTGAACCTCATTTCCTTTGTCTACTTTTCGGCTCCTCTTTGTCTTTCTCCCACTACCATATGTAACCCACGTAGCAGCTGGCTGGTTGGTTTAGAAGGACGTAGTTAGGTCACTCATAAGGATTTGCCGAAATGCACGAAGGAACTTGTCGCACATAAGTAATAAACGTGAAGAAATTCTCATTAATTCTTTTCTTTCTTCAGTTCATTGTCACAACTGTCTTCTGGACAAGCAAGACATGGAACGCAGAGCGTGAAATGTCACTACATCAAGTTCCTAAATATTAAAGTAGGTGGCGTGTACTAATGTAGCATCCCAAAACGAAAGCGCAGGAAGCGTAAATATATACATTAAAAAAGAACTACTCTATTATAACACGACCTCCTTTGAAGGTCCAACGATAAAAAATAAAATTTAGGTAGATAAATACCCAAATTGTGCAGTCAGAAGCGCTGTCCGCAGTGCGCAAGGACTTCCGGTGATTCCTTTCACTTCTTCCTTCCCTTCCTCCCGTCACGTTTCCGCCTGAAATACGCGAGCTCTTCAAGAGCGTTTCCAGCGCGTTTCGGACGTTAATTAAGGGATGTGATGAGAATCATGTCTAACAGACGCTATAGGGATGAAAGGAGAAACGTGTGTCTGTCGTCACACTCTTAACAGGTCTGGTTGCCATCGGAGCGAGACGCTATGCCACGAGCGCGCGGGTCCGGAGGACAGTTAATTAGGTGCCCACCCGCGTCTTACAGTGGTGTACGACCGCTACATAGCACGCAAATGCGTGTTGTGTGGCGAGTGCGAGGGGACGTGAGCCCCGGTTTAACTTTTGGTGGCTCGTCTTCCAGTTTCCAGCGTCACTGCTTTCACGCAACAAAGTAGAGATGCCCGAATCTATCTCGTAAAATCACCCGCGTTGGCACTCGCTAAGAAATTAGTTAGACGTGAAAGAAGTCACAACCGATAAGGAAGTGGCTAAGTCGCGCACTTCGCGCGAGCTTCGCTTTGGTTACCATGCTGTGTATGAGTGAGCTACGTAACTCCGATAAAAGAAGCTCGACAGCGTCCGCGCTCCTTGTGTAGGGCGTCAGTAGCCGTTAAGAATAAAACGCTGCGACGACAACGTGAGTTCCTCGAAGTCTCGAGAAGCAAGCGTGGACGTACTCAACGCAATTTACAGCCACGCTCAGGCTTATCTGAGCAGTTTCTAAACACAGTAGCTGCCTTTGGCCCACGAAGCACTTCTTTTTTTTTTCTTTTTCGTAAGATAATGTGTCCATGGTAACCCTTCGCGACACCCTATATTTGATAACCACGAAATTTATGGGACAACGAGTGGCTACTATTTTTCGGGAACGTTTGTGCAATTTTTTCGCATGTGTTCCCCTGAATTTGTATTAGAAAGGGGTACGGGTAGTGTAAAATGTAATTGTAGGCAAGTCATATATATATATATATATATATATATATATATATATATATATATATATATATATATATATATATATATATATATATATATATATATATATATCTTGCGAAACACCTTCTGAAAGACTTGCCAGTATAATGAACTGGTACTACTGGTAATTTTGTTTCTCTGGTTGATCAATTATGTATAGAGTGCACTGAAGGAACCTAGCTGGCCAAAATTAATCAGCTGCATGTGCCTCACAACGCTGCGCCTCTTACTGATATTGTGGTTTTGTCACGAAAGCCCCCAAAATTGGTTGTAGATAAAACAAAGAGATGAGAAATAAGCCATTCATGAACTCTGAACACTTTTATTGACGATGTTGCGGTGACTGCGGAAGTATACCGGTACAAACCGTCGTATCTTTACAGTGACAGCTGCGAATTTGTCATGTATTCCTGTCATGGCAACTGTCTATCAATCATAGAAAAACTAGAGAGAGAGAGAGAGAGAGAGAGAGAGAATCTCTTTAGTGAAAAGCTAAAGATGTTTGCCTGACTTGTTAACAGATGGCACGTACACCTTACGCACACATAGAAACCAGAGATACTTTCACCCCACCTCATCAGGAGAGTACAGTGCTCAACTCGGCTGTCGATGCAACAACAGAGCGTCGCGCGCGGAACAGCACGAGCGACATCTGCAGTCGGTAATACGCCCCAATCGAGCATGCGAAGCACCAATGATTTACCTTACCTGGCCTGTAGTTTCCACTTTTCTTTATCTCCGCGGCCGCGATGGCTGTTTTGGCCGTCGAAGCGCTGTTAACATTACAAAATCACTATAAAACAACAAAAAAAATTTTCTCGCTTCGTGACATCATATCACAGCGACAACGGTTTTACTTCGTCTTTCTTTCTTGTTTCGTTTTTGTTTTTTCGCGAAATCGCTCACAGCGCTTTCGACGGCCAAAGCGGTTGTGGCATACGCGGCGATAAGCAGGGGTCAGTTTTGCGAGGCAGGCACATCACTGGCGCCGCGCATGCTCAGATGTGGCGTATTTGAAACTGCAGCTGTCACCCATGCTGTTTTTCACACGACGCTCCGTCGTTATGGACAGCCGAGTTGAGTCCTGTATACTGTGAAAGCTAGGAGCGCCATCGATGGATATAGCCTATTGTCTCAATGGATTTAGATTAAAAGCAATCAATGCGCATTTCGCTGGCGAGATGTTCAGACCCTGTTCATTGAGGTACACCGATACCAACGCGGCAGCTTTCTCAAGCCTTGCACGTAACTGAGGCCTTGATACGCGATATGTCCAGACGCATATGTCATCAGAATACATAGACATGGCGGCTGGATAAAAAAGCGCGATGTTTGCATCCAGCCACCGTGACATAGATAGCTTGACAGACCGTTGTCAGAGCAGTCAGTGCTCGAAAGCCGACACGGTCTGTCTTCGCAAAGAAAGTTCGTCATAGCCTTATTGAACTTTTTGCGTGGCCTATTGAATAGGCACCCCCGATACTGTTATTTTTTGTCGTGAGCGTCTACTTTTCTCTCCGCTTTCCTTCTCATCTTTCTTCACTCTCTCCGTAGGGTAGGGTAGCAAACCAGATGCTACAATTCTGGTGAACCTCCCTGTCTTTCCCTTAATTGATTCTCTCTCTCTACGAGTGCCATATTGGTGAATAATGTTGGTGAAGATTGGGAACTAACTTTTTTATATTTTGAATATATTTTATCAGTTTTTACTCTATCGATCATTTCCTTTTGTTTTGTTTCGTTTTTCTGTGTCTCTCTGCTTTCTTCAGTTTTTATCAGCAGATACATTTCACACTTGCACGGGCTATTGATTGCCCTGTTTTGAAGACTGCTTATTAGGTGGTATTAGGTGGGCAACGAAGCCAAGGATTTAATCAGCCGTGTATAAACTTTCTCTGTGCTTCCCTGGGTGCATCAGATAGTGCACTGGTATGAGCCAAAAAGAATAATCTAACGTACTCTTCAGAGCCACCCCATTCTCCCCACCATTCGCGGTTTTTTTTATTCTAGTTGCGGTCACAAATATCGCAATAGAAATGCAAATCACTTTCATTTCGCAGCGCCAGAAGTTTGCCTTCCCTCGGAGCCCTGGTCATTGTCCTTGTTTTTGCTCCAGCACAGCCAGCGAAGCGCACCAGCAACTTATCAGCGCTGCTTTTGATGCGCTCTCATTGAGCCGGTAATTAAATTATCAGAAATCCCCAAGAAAGAAATTATGTCTGAATTTATAATGAACTTTATTCGCCCACTTCGCCATAATAACTTTCATTTTCGCTAATCACAGCGACATTTCACCGCGTAAATTAGCATTTGCATTTTCCTTCCTCTTTATCACGTCGCCTGCGCGCCAGCTGTAGTTGCATTGCTTTCTATGTCATCTGGCAACTTTAGTGCCTCCTTAAGTACTTCTCATACTCCACAACCCATAACTTCTCTTACCTAAGTGCTCTTTTCTAAACAAAACCGAAAGCACATAACATTTGTTCTGTGTCTTAGTATGCTTGCCCGTAAAAAGCTTGTGCTTGTATATACACTAATACTTTACCTAGTTGTTGTTACTTTTTTTGCTAAACATTGCCAAGCTTAACAGGCGTCACATGTAATCCTACAAATTCATAAGTGGTTTCAATTGCGAGCCCTTGCTCGGTTGCGCAAGATGACTGACGTGTTTTGTGTCTTTACATAATATGGGGTCATTTACTACGCCACTTGATGTACAGCACCTCAGTTTCCCTAGCATCTTGCTTCGTAGCGAAAACTGGAACTGCCGTATGCAGTTGCGAAACTGATAAAGCGTTCACACTGCAAGCGTTGAAGTAAAAAAAAAGAGCGTAAGCCTATGGAACGCTTATACACACTGGCGGATATTATACAAGCACTGTTCACTAATGTTGGCAAGTGTTGAGCGTCTAAGTAATTGAAGAAAATTATAGGTAATTAAAGGCAGTTCTGATGTATTTTTATCATGATTACCTCCGTTTTCATCTTCATCATCGTCAGCCCGATTACACCCCCGCAGGACAAAGGCTTCTCCCATGTTCCGCCAATCAACCCTGTCGTGTGCTTGCTGCTGCCACGTTGTGCCTGCAAACTTCTTAATCTTATCTGCCCGCCTAACCTTGTGTGTTCTCCTCGCACGTTTGCCTTCTCTTGGAATTAACTCTGTAATCCTTAATGACCAGCGGTTATCTTGCCCATGTGCCCTGCCCATGTTCATTCCTTCTTCTTGATTTTGGCTGTGATGCTCTCAACACTCGTTTCATCCCTGACCCAATCCGCTCTCCTCTTGTCTTACGAAATTATACCTATCATTTCGTTCGCTGCATCATCCTTAATTAAAGTTGAACTCCCTTTGTAAGTCTCCAGGTTTCTGCTGCCTAGGCAAGTACGGGTAAGATGCGGCTGTTATATACCTTTCTGTAAAGGAATAGTGGTAGACTAACATTCCTAAATTGAAAATGTTTGCCAAATGTGCTCCACCCCATACTTTTTCTTGTTGTTTCGGTCTCATTATATGGCGCCGCGGTTACTACCCCTCCTATGTAGACGTATTCCTTTACAACTTCCAGTGCCTACTAATCGCAAACCACTGTTCTCTTACGAGACTGTCGAACATTACTCTAGTTTTCTTCATGTTAATTTTCAGACTTAGTATTCTGACTTGCATGTCCAATTCAGTTCTCAGGAGTAACTTATGAAATGAACTGCAATTCGTCCCCTAAATTACTAATCAGTGCAACGCCATCAGGGCATCGTAGCTTACTAAGGTACTCCTCATTGTTTCTTATCCATATATCTTTCTAATCTAGGGTTCTGAAATCCTTCTGAAAGCACACGCTGAATTAAATTGGGGAGATAGTGTCACCCTGCCTAAGATCTTCTTTTAATTGGGACCCTTTTTTATTCGCTGCTATTTTGCTGCTTGATTTCCTTTGTAATGTTGCCTAAGCGATCGTTCCTTGTCTGTTGACCTAGAAGCACTTTGCAGTTGAAGATCCCTCATGTAAAACCCCTTCATTGGGTCCTTTGAGGTACTGTAAATTAAATACATAAATAAATAAATATTATACGCCAACGCCTGAAGATGCTCGACTCCTGACCTGAAAGATGCAGGTTCGATCCTGGCTGAGGTGATCACATTTCGATGTAGGTGATATGTCCGTGCGCTGAGCGATTTCAGCGCACGTTGAACAACCTCAGGACATCGCAGTTGTACGGATGACTGTCCACTACGGCGTCTTTCTAAGCCTGAGTCAGCATTAAACATCATAAACCGCAAGTCACTACAAAAATAGTGTTGTACTCTTTTCAACGTTTTAATGCAGTGATAAGAAGCCTTTTGGTGTTCCTACTCCACGGTCATTCCAATCAAATAATTTAAGTTCACTAGGCGTTACTCCGTCATAGTCAGCGTTTGTTTTGATTAGTACACTGCGTTAGTACTTTTTATCGACAAATAACTCTAGTGAAATAACACACGTCAGTAGCTCTCGGATATCCTTTTCAAACCAAGGCATTGTGAGGTGTGTTGCACTGTTCATGTAAGTCGAATACTGAAAACTGCAATGTGAGCGCTGGCGCTGCTTTCTTTGGGCTTAGCGAAACGCTGCTCTTTCAAATATAGTGCTGTTGGCGGAATCCGCAGCCAATTTTTTTTTTGCGGCCCTTCACAGCATCGCTCACGTTACAGTAAAGAGCATTTATCACTGTAAACACATCGCAACCCGCCTTGTCTGAGACAACCCAAAGGTGCGACTTCCCACGACCTCATCATTGCAATAGCTCTTCTTCCATTCCACATCAGCCTCCAGATTTGCCGTCACTTGAGACAGAGTGGCCCGGTCTATGCCCGTGCTTGCATTACGGGCACAAAGGACAACATCGGTGCCGCCGTTATTTCGTCGCCGCCCTCAGAGAAATAGAGGCGAGTCCAGTGACTGGGCCGCGCGTTCTGCTTTCCTGCCAAGCCTTGTTTGCTCATTGTCTCACTCTTTACTTTAGCCCGCGCTTTCTGGGGTTAGAAATAATTGGCCAGTGCCTACTCGAGTTTCTGGACGACACATGCCTCTTGCGCCGCCTTTCGGCCGTGGCCAACTGCGAGAAACTGCGAGGAAAAGGAGAGTGCGAGGACAAAATCTTTAGCTTCTGGCGGCTAGCTCTCCGGTCCGTGCGCGTGTACAGCAGGCCGAGATGTACCAAAAAGCAGTGGGTTCAGATGGTTGATGGAAGGGATTCACGGGTGTGAGGGTCACACAAGACTGAGACGAAGGGTTGTCTACTGCAGAACAACATGGCGAGGTTGAAGTAAAAGAGAAAACAGGGAGAGAGAAGACAAAACGACAAGCGACAAAAGGGCGAAATGAGAAATCCGTAGATGGGAGAAAAGTGCCGTTCTGCGGGAAGAGGTACTGGGGAATGCGAGTAGGGAAAGGGGAGCCGAGGAGGAAAGTCAGTCCAGCGTTCACGAAACAAAACGTCTGCTGCTGTGAGCGCATGTGCGTCATCACTCCTGGCAGCAGCGTCGGCAGACAAACTCGAGCGCAAACTCATTTTCCGGTTCCGTGGCCACAGGAGCCGACGTGAGAGATGGAGGCCTCCTTCCCTCCATCCCGGACCGAGGACGTCCATCGTCCCTCTCTCACATGCTCTCCCTGCCTCCCCCTTACTCTTTCCTTCAGTCACCCCCACCCCCTTTTTTTTTACTCCATGTGCCCCCGCTAGCTTGCCTCACGATCCTGCATGATGGCATGGAAGTGGGGCAGGGGCAAGCTTCCGGAAAATGGCGGCTGCATCTGTTCCCTTGGCTCTGCCCACTAACCATTCGTTTTCTTTTGCAAGATACTTCTCTCCATCTATATTTTTTTTTTCGTTATTCATCTTTCTTCACACGGCTCACCGCTGCTAGCTAGCTCAGTCTGCTTTCTTCCGCGTCGAAAGGGACAAGTGTGGCTGGACACGGGAGGAGAGGGAGAGAAGACGGGCGCACAAAGGCTCCATGGATGAAGTAGAGATGAGATGACACCGACGAAAAAATCACTATCGTCACTTGGGCGTGAAGCTACTCCCCGCAGCCCAGTGTTGAAGGGGCCTATCTTCTACATGGCCCTTTAATGGCCCTTTCACTCGCACCTTTTCTTTTGTTTTTGTAGGTGTATCGAGTCACTCTTCTGCTACCTTCGCTCTCGGGCTCTCTTTTTTGAAGTTTAAGTGCAACCGTTGACGCTAGCGATCGTTGTTCGCATATAACAGAGTGCTAAAACCGTGGCAACGCTTGCTGTTTACATTAGGGAGTTTTACAATGGCGCACCGCGAGCCCTTGCGGTGCGGTCGCTGCCACTGCGCATGCGTCGTAACGCAAGTCGCCGTTCGCGTTCGCGGCCCGCACGCAGAAAATTCCAAATAGCGTGGGGCGATCGTGGCGCGCGAGGCACGCGAAGTGCCGTGTGTGGCTTCCGTGCATTTGCGTTTGCGGTCGGGGAGAAAGTCTCTGGACTTTTCCCTAAGGAGAGCAAACGCTATTCTAAATCTCATATAGCGCCCATTATGCCCGCAACGTCCGCAGCACCTGCAAACGTTATTCTAAAACTTCATAGTGAGCCCTCTGCGACAAGCGTTTGTAAACAGTGAACTCTCTGATGATGTCTGATCAAGAGCAAACGCTAAGTCTAAGTAGAGATTACAATACCAAAATGTTGTTTGATGTCTTGTCTATGTTTCATAACGTGGAGACGCTCGAACAGTTGAAGTGGCTGACAAGCTTGAATACACAACACTTGCTTCATTGAACATTAAAAAAAGATGGTTTACTGCGTGAATATATGTAGGACCAGCATACATGCTGGAAGCTATGTGAAGCAAAGCTTGCATTAATTAGGTAATTAAGGGCTATGAAAGAAAGCATGGCGCAAAACATTGTAATCCTCTTGAATAGGCAATAAAATGATGTGCTCACTAAATAAAATGTAAAATATGGCACCGCGAAAAACAATATGTATTTATAATGCCAGAAGGTAACCACCATGGTAGCCTTTGCTGAAGTGCTGTTTAGAGAAATTTATTCTCAAAAGCAGCAGAAATTAACATTCCAACATAACATCTACAGAGAACTTAACATGCACAGACACAAATATTTGGTACAAAAAGATAAATGTACGTATGTACATCACAAGGTAAATGAAAACAGATAAGTGAAGTAAAGTTTATGGCCAAATGGATAAAAGACATGGTTAAACAGCAAGACATAAATATTTATTGACATTTCTTCCGGTGCTGAATAGACACCAGCCTACCAAAACCAGGTAGGCCGAAGAACAAGTTTCCCACTTCTCTCACAAACGAAGACAAAAGGGCAAGACCAGTGTTGAAGGAATTCATCCCCACCAAGAAAAAAGAGCTCCTCCGGCAGAACAGATATCAGCTCTGGGTACAGTCGCTCCAACATCGGGAAGAGAGCGCGACGGCGACGACCTGCTGCGACCCGCCTTGCTGAGATTGCGCCAAAGACAGTTAGCCTCAGCTTCAATGAGAAGGCATGTTAAGTGGCATCGAGAACAACGCCTAAAGGAAACGAAGCGATTCCCTCCGAGGCCACGAAATCATGCGTGCATGGCCCTCCAGAAAACACGAGCAACAACGCATTGCCTCAAAGCATGCTGAATTCGGGCAAGTTGCTGATTGGACCATTGTGTTTACAAACATTTCTTAAGCTGGAAGACACGGGATTGATTCCTAGGATAAGAAGGCTGCGTTTAAATATAGGCGCAATGCAAACAAATATATGTAATAAGTGCAGGTTAAAGAGCCACAAGTGGCCAAATTTAATCTGGAGGTACAGCTTTTACATGTCAGAACCATGGATACGTCCACGCTTTTGTCCGGCAAAACTTCACATTTATTTTACTCGAAAGGCTGCTCAAGCTGAGAGCTATTCTTTCGAATGTCCTCGAATGAATATTAGCGAAATGCGTGCCTATGTGCACGTTATGAGATATGTCGTGCCCTCGTGTAAAAATAATTTGTGTTAGGATTAGGATATTGTAAGTAGCCAGATGATCTAGCATTGCATAATATGCAGGAAATTGCCCCGCCCGGTTTCCTCTTTGATAACTGTAACTTATGTCCTTTCGTTTGTTTGTTTTTTAAACTAAGCACGAGCAGGCTCTTAAAACAAAAAAATTGCCCGCAGCTTCCCTCGGGGGAACACTGAGGAGGATGCGGAGCATATAATTGGTTAACGGGGTGTTAAAGTGCGACTTACTTGGGTCGATGGCTAAATTGGTTAACGTGGTTGTGAAATGGGGTGTTAAATTGCGACTTACTTGGGTCGATGGCTAAATTGGTTAACGTGGTTGTAGGAGGGGGTGTTAAATGAGTGAACACGTACACACGTATGCGAAAGGGCGGCGCTGGTCGAAGGGACGTCGATCATTGTGTTTGTGGATTCGTTGGAATTCATTTCACCGCGACCTTGGACGTCGACGCGCCGTACAAACCAACCGACGAGCGGCAACTGAGCGAGCGAGCGCCGACCTTGAGTATATATACAGCGCGACGGCGCATGCACTGTCAGCTGTTGAATGTTCTCGAAGCGCGACGGCGCATGCGCGTCCACTGGAGAATCAGGAGAATTGTAGAATGTTCTCGAAGGGGAGAAGCGCGCGCGGCACAGATGGTGGGTGACGGTGCATGCGCGCGTCAGCTGTCGAATGTTCGAGAAGGGGGAGAAGCGCAACGGCGCATGCGCGCGCGTCAGCTGCCGATGTTCTCGAAGCGCGACGGCGCATGCGCGCGCGTCAGCTGCCGATGTTCTCGAAGCGTGACGGCGCATGCGCGCTACATTATACAGCTAGCGAATGTTCGTGAAGAGGAGAAGCGCACACGGTGTGTAGAGGAGGAAGGGTGCACAGATGGTGGAGGAGTGAAGCGCGCGCGGTGTGTAGAGGAGGAAGGGATGCACAGATGGTGGAAGAAGGAGGAGGAAGCTTGCGGACGGCGCCGCACTACAAGCCTCGAGTATTAGATGCTCCGCATCTAAAATCATGCATAGCGCGACGTAAGACTGCATAAGACGGCGGCCTCTGTGCTATTCCACATGCACTATTGTGCCGGTACTCAATCTCGCTGCCCCAAACCCCAAACATAATTCTTACTCATCACCAGTCACATTCGAGGTCTGTAGCAGCCAAAAGCTTCAAGAGAAGTCGCGACACCTATTTCCTGAAGATAAAGTGACCACGCGGACACACAATATCAGCCACGCCGTCACATGGCGATCCAAAATTTTGCAGTTCCTCAAATAAACCTTACCATTCCTTCTTGAGCTCACGACACATAAGCAAATAGTGTTCTGTATCACCGTTTTCCTTGCACTTCGAGAATAAGGGCGTCGCGGAGAGTGTGATTTGAGGGGCCATGGCTGGTGTCCGCGCTGATCCCGTTCGAATGCGATGAAGCACGCAGACCTCTTCCCTTCACGTTCATGCTGAAGTCTGTGTGAATATTGTGACCTAACATATATTGATTTCACTGCCGTGCGCTTAACACTTCGTGATCAATCTTTTGGCCCAATACTCAAGAGAAGCCATGCGCAGACGCAACCAACGTTGCTGCAGCCGTAGTCAGCAATATACAAAAAGGACCACTGCGTAAACATCGTTTCATCACTTTGCCAAAGCAAGGTTCATTTAGTGAACTATTGCAGATTGTGCTACTCTACTTCTACTTTAGTTCGCAATGATCACTACTGTTTGTAGCTCTGCCAGACAGTATAGAAGACGTAAATAACAATGTCTGCGACAATATGAAACCAACTACGCCCAGAATACGCAGGTACTGGCCCTCCGAAGCTTGAGAATGTCGAGTAGCAAGGTTCATTTAGTGAACTATTCTACATTGTGCTACTCTACTTCTACTTTAGTTCGCAATGGTCACTACTGTTTGCAGCTCTGCCAGACAGTACAGAAGACGTAAATAACAATGTCTGCGACAATATGAAACCAACTACGCCCAGAATACGCAGGTACTGGCCCTCCGAAGCTTGAGAATGTCGAGTAGCAAGGTTCATTTAGTGAACTATTCTAGATTGTGCTACTCTACTTCTACTTTAGTTCGCAATGGTCACTACTGTTTGCAGCTCTGCCAGGCAGTAGAGAAGACGTAAATAACAATGTCTGCGACAATATGAAACCAACTACGCCCAGAATACGCAGGTACTGGCCCTCCGAAGCTTGAGAATGTCGAGTCTATAGACGCCTCTAACGCATGTCGCGTAAGTTTTTGTGTGATCGGAGTGAAATATTGATTGATTGATATGTGGGGTTTAACGTCCCAAAACCACTATATTATTATGAGAGACGCCGTAGTGGAGGGCTCCGGAAATTTAGACCACCTGGGGTTCTTTAACGTGCACCCAAATCTGAGCACACGGGCCTACAACATTTCCGCCTCCATCGGAAATGCAGCCGCCGCAGCCGGGATTCGAACCCGCGCCCTGCGGGTCAGCAGCCGAGTACCTTAGCCACTAGACCACTGCGGCGGGGCACGGAGTGAAATATACATGTATTAATTATATCTCCAAATAAATGAAAGGAATAGAACAGTCCTTAGTGCTCCTAAAATAGCAGGCATTGCCTTCCTTGTGGCTGTAATTGCGAATATTTTTGCCCACAAATGGATGCAACAACACTTGAACTCTTCCGCTGTTTTTTTTTTCTAGCCACTTGCTCACACTTAGTGCTCAAACTTTTGGTGCTTTGGTACTGCTGTAAATATATTTTTACACACACCTCCTCATCCCTTAGTGCCAGCATATAGTAAAGCGATACAGCTGGTGTGTGCGAATAGACTGCATAAAAAAGTCTTCATTGCAGAAGCTTAGGTGTCTGACATATTACAAGCGGCACCATTTCGACAGGAGCCTTTACGTATAGCGCGTCTCAACAAAAGGTATAAGAATTCAACTGGCAATACTTGTGAAGGCTGCTTCGTATAAAGGTTTTACTTAAAACAGGGCTAAAACGAAATGGTATACATGACATCGGCTCACCAAGATCAAAATATACGCAATACTGTTCCTGTAAACCTCAGTGTCAAAGTACGTGAATTCGCGTATATATATATATATATATATATATATATATATATATATATATATATATATATATATATATATATATAAACACCTTTTAAAAAACAAAGATATTTCTAACCACACGGAGTGTCAGAGGTGGGGGGATGTCTTGAAATGCACGTGTACAAAAATTGAAGAGAAAAAGTGATTTATTTCACTGGTTGAACTTATCTTTTAAAGCCAACGGTGACTTCTATAAAGCAGGAGAGAAAGAGAGAGAGGGGAAAAAAGAGGAAACCAGGATTACACGTGCATGTTATAGGCTGGTAGCAAAGGTGCTGAAAAATGTGGCGATTTGAAGCACCCATACAAAAACTATGAGTAAAGAACTAAATTCCATATCACCTACTAGCCCTGAGCACAACAGATCATACTTTTTCAAGTATTATATATATATATATATATATATATATATATATATATATATATCAACCTGTGTGTGTGTGTGTGTGTGTGTGTGTGTGTGTGTGTGTGTGTGTGTGTGTGTGTGTGTGTGTGTGTGTGTGTGTGTGTGTGTGTGTGTGTGTGTGTGTGTGTGTGTGTGTGTGTGTGTGTGGTGTGTGTGTGTGTGTGTGTGTGTGTGTGTGTGTGTGTGTGTGTGTGTGTGTGTGTGTGTGTGGTGTGTGTGTGTGTGTGTGTGGTGTGTGTGTGTGTGTGTGGTGTGTGTGTGTGTGTGTGTGTGTGTGTGTGTGTGTGTGTGTGTGTGTGTGTGTGTGTGTGTGTGTGTGTGTGTGTGTGTGTGTGTGTGTGTGTGTGTGTGTGTGTGTGTGTGTGTGTGTGTGTTGTGTGTGTGTGTGTGTGTGTGTGTGTGTTGTGTGTGTGTGTGTGTGTGTGTGTGTGTGTGTGTGTGTGTGTGGTGTGTGTGTGTGTGTGTGTGTGTGTGTGTGTGTGTGTGTGGTGTGTGTGTGTGTGTGTGTGTGTGTGTGTGTGTGTGCAAGCTACAACACTGAATGAATGCGTTTACCCTTGTGGCGAACAAGAACACATGTGAAACTTATTTTCTCCTACAAGCATATCCGGTTGAGTCCTAACTTCCGGCTCTGAGAATATTTCTAAAAAGCCGTCTAGAAAGAGAATACTTATTGTTCAAGTTAAGGGAATGTGATGCATACATGTGGTATCAGAGCACGAACCTACAAGGGTAATCAAGTGTCAAAATAATAAATTCAATATATTACATTTAGGTCATTAAATATTTTGAGCAGCTGGGATCGTTGCGGCGCCTGGCCTAGTAGACCAAAACCAAGCGCCTCATTCCACGTAGCTTCCGTTTGCTGTTTCGGTGGTGCACGAAACACCAGGTTCACCGACGAAATTTACCGGGGCACATGAACACCAACGTGCGAGCATTGCTACTACACCCTTCAATCAACAATGATGATTGATTGATATGTGGGGTTTAACGTCCCAAAACCACTATATGATTATGAGAGACGCCGTAGTGGAGGGCTCCGGAAAATCAACAATGAGGGTCGCCACCAGAATCTTTCATTGACTACTTATGTTTTGTTATAACAATTTTGAACCATTGAGGGGCAGCGTGTAAAATTCAATGATCGGCACCGAAATTCCTTGCGCAGGTATTTCAATTCGAAAGTTTTGCTTTTGCAAATAGTCATAAGTAAGCCAGAATCGAATTGCAGTCTCCAAGTGTTATCTCTACACATCCCTACAGTAAAAATGCTTACGAAAACACTGACTGATATATAGCATTCCTTCAGTGCAGGTGTTTCCATTGGCTTTAAACAGTATCATAAAATGGTTCACTTCACCGAATCTTCCTTTCGAAATCGTAAAGCGAACGAGTCTAGCATTACAAGTTCTTTTAAAGACGATAGGGGACCTTCGACGCAAAAATTTCGGTCTGTCTGTCTGTCTGTCTGTCTGTCTGTCTGTCTGTCTGTCTGTCTGTCTGTCTGTCTGTCTGTCTGTCTGTCTGTCTGTCTGTCTAATTGTCTGTTTGGCCACCTTTAACGGTACCGAGCACTTTTAACGGCACCAGCGGTTATCCCAAACGGCCGACCCCATCCGCAGCACCCACCAATGTTGCTCAAGCTTCACCGTGCATACTTGTGCGATTGTCAATTAAAAAGAAATTATCGCGCATATCATAAGGCACCATACTAACACGTATATATTCTGTTTGTGCGTATTTTACTAGAAAAGGCATACATAAGTTATTCTAAGGACCGCAGCGTTTGTCGCGCGGCGCAGACTACGTAACACTTGCACGAAAAGGGAAGTGTTTCCAACGCTTTGATAAGATGACATGGTGGTGGCACCTACCTGTCGCCTTGCGTTCTAACATCTTAACACCTCTCACACGGGCGCGCACGCCCGTCTCAGAGCTATGCGTTTTGTTTTTCAAGATAACTGCCAGATAGCGCTCATGTCTCACGTGTGACGTGACATGATGCGCTCATTCGCCTCCGCTACACGCTCGAAGCACTCTAACGCAGCGCCTCCAGAATACCATTCACCGATTTTCTTGCGCAGAACATCAAATGAACGTTTTGTTCACTGTCTCCAGACGCAAGACTATCGTCTTTCGACGACATTTGCAGATTAACATGCAGATACGGGGCCATTTTTTTACTGTTGAATGTGCGGCATTGAGATGCTCAGATGGCCGTTTACGCATGCACTGCTTCGTGCGGGTGTGCACAATTCTTCAATAAACAATCAGTTGTAAATCCAGCGCTTGTCCCATGTGATCGTTCCCCTTCGCTGGCTTCGTTAACTTCCGATTTCTCTCAAACAACTCGTCCATGAAGCAACGTTACTTAATAACCGATTCCATACATGCAAACTATCTGTCGGAGTGTTGGAACAGTGAAGAAACAATCCGCTATCTATATTTAAATAAGAATGCTTGTTCCAATAATTGAAAGAAACAAAATATTTATTTTTTTCATAACGAAAGTGCGCGTTGTTTAATTTTCTTTTTCCTGTGACTGCCACCAGTTTACGCTTAACCAACCGGTCCTGTTAAAAGCTGTTATACGACGTGACTAATATTGGCATCGGTGAAAAGCTCACTTTGATGAAGAAACGTGTTTGGGGCAGCCATTACTTATTTTGACGTGCTCCGGTCTCCCATCCTTTCTCCAGCACGTAATTCCTTTTTTATTTGTTTATCCGCTCCTAACTTTTCTTTCAAAAACAATTCATCTATAGGTTATAACTTTCTTTAGTTACTCTGATAGGGACATGAATGTTGCACATTACCCAGTTAACTACATAAACTCGGCTTTTGCGTAATTAGGAAAGAAAAGAGCAACAAGAACACCCGTGGTTAACAAAACAAAAAGTGCAGGCTTAGTATTTAAGCTTCACCGTTCTTTTCAGGAATAGCCGCAACTTTTTTTTTTTCGGCTAACCGAAAGAGGTATCGCTCCTTAACGGCTTCGATGCGAAAGCTACACCGTGAGAAAATGAAAGACGCAGTAGTTACACGCGAAAGAAAAAGATAAAAGAAAGGTCGAAAAGAGTGTGTAGACAGTATAGCGTTGCGACCGACTTACGAGAACGCATGAAAAAATAAAAGATACCCTGTGCCGGCTTCTGCTGTATTCTTAGAAGGTCGGGGAGGCCAGGGGCGGCTGGTTCTTCTTATACTCCTCATTCGGCCGAGCAACTTTTTTCCTGGTGTTACGTGTTGCATCGCGCTAGTATCGCCCTTCCTCTCCGGCTTAGGCGGCGACCCCAACGTGCCCCTCGTCTTTGCGCCCAACCAACGCGGTTCGTGTTCCGTCGTTGCCACCTCTGCCACCTTTTCGTGTCATTCGGGTCTTTCTTATCGGGACGTTGCAGGCGCCACCCGCCGCCGACCGACGCTGGCGGGCGTTACTGCTGGCGTTTGCTGCTACTCACTTCTGGTAACCGCTGCACCGGGAAAGGGCACAGAGCAGGGAGAGAGGTGGCGTACGCCTCCTTCCTCCTCTTTCTAGTGACTTGCGCCGCCTAACGTTTTTTTTTTTTTCGCTGTTCTTCCTCGCGTTGTCCTTGCCCTTGTTCGCTACACCACCTCCTCGCAGTCCTTGTCCTCCCCGCTATCCAAACTCAAGCTTATTCTGCACAGCTTTGCTCCTGGCGGCCGGATTTCTCTCGCTAGAAGCTTTGCACTGCAGCCACTAATGTGTTACGACGGTCTTGCTCTGTTTTACCTCCCACCCTATATCTGCTCTTAATTTTCTCCTGTTGGTTCTTTTTTCTTGTATTTGTGGGAAAAAAACACAACGTACGTACATAAAGTTTCAAGGTGTACTGTAAGCTAAAAAAATGCAGGAAGCACCAGCTTTTCGACAAGTATATAATGCTCTTACTAGCCTGGCAGGCGTCATAATTATATTGGACTCAGCGGAGATTAGTAGGATGAGCTGCTTTTCTCTCCGGGCTAGCGCAAATGCAAGTAGACGCCTCCGACTTGAAAGGGGCAAGGGGAGAGGGGGGTATCTGAGACCTGCAATAAATATGCATTATATGCAGTTTATATTTCTCGCCCACGTGGTTTCTCAGCCGTATAGTGCCGTAAACTTTGAGAATATTCATGCTAATTTCTCGCTATGTGGGCGTCGATGCTACGCGAAGTATTTCGTACGTCCGGCGTCGTTCTCGGTATCTGCGACACGTTACTCGGTTGAAATGTGTACTTCTGAAAGGTAACGAATTTAGTGTGCGGTGAAAATGTGTGCGTGTACGAATACAGCAACATAATGGTAGCGAGGAAGGTATAAATATGGAGGCGTTACCTTCATTCAGCTGTTCCGTTAAGTTTTCCAACAATTCTGATGGGCGCCCATGGCACACAGCTTTTACCAAACGTCAACTGGAAAGAAGAATCACGTGCCCTTTCTCCGGGCACCTTCATTTTCCTTTCTCTCGTAATAACCTCAATTCGGACAACTACAAACATAAGGCTCCGTAAGTTTCTTTCTGCGGCGGCTGCATTTCCGATGGAGGCGGAAATGTTGTAGGCCCGTGTGCTCAGATTTGGGTGCACGTTAAAGAACCCCAGGTGGTTGAAATTTCCGGAGCCCTCCACTACGGCGTCTCTCATAATCAAATGGTGGTTTTGGGACGTTAAACCCCACATATCATTCAATCAAATCAATCGTAAGTTTCCTTGTCTTCATTAGGAATGCGATAGCATTAAAGAGCTCGTGTGGCGAATTCCGGCGTCATTGGTTGTGAGCGAAAAAATTGCCCGCAGCTTCCCTCGGGGGAACACTGAGGAGGATGCGGAGCATATAATTGGTTAACGGGGTGTTAAAGTGCGACTTACTTGGGTCGATGGCTAAATTGGTTAACGTGGTTGTGAAATGGGGTGTTAAATTGCGACTTACTTGGGTCGATGGCTAAATTGGTTAACGTGGTTGTAGGAGGGGGTGTTAAATGAGTGAACACGTACACACGTATGCGAAAGGGCGGCGCTGGTCGAAGGGACGTCGATCATTGTGTTTGTGGATTCGTTGGAATTCATTTCACCGCGACCTTGGACGTCGACGCGCCGTACAAACCAACCGACGAGCAGCAACTGAGCGAGCGAGCGCCGACCTTGAGTATATATACAGCGCGACGGCGCATGCACTGTCAGCTGTCGAATGTTCGAGAAGGGGGAGAAGCGCAACGGCGCATGCGCGCGCGTCAGCTGCCGATGTTCTCGAAGCGCGACGGCGCATGCGCGCGCGTCAGCTGCCGATGTTCTCGAAGCGTGACGGCGCATGCGCGCTACATTATACAGCTAGCGAATGTTCGTGAAGAGGAGAAGCGCACGCGGTGTGTAGAGGAGGAAGGGTGCACAGATGGTGGAGGAGTGAAGCGCGCGCGGTGTGTCGAGGAGGAAGGGATGCACAGATGGTGGAAGAAGGAGGAGGAAGCTTGCGGACGGCGCCGCACCACAAGCCTCGATTATTACATGCTCCGCATCTAAAATCATCATCTTATTCATCGTCGAAAAATAAAAAATGCAAATAAATATTTCTGGCCTCGAGTGAAGATTGAACCCTGGCCGCCGTATGCTCGCTAGGGGGGTGTATTACCACAAAGCCACAATATTTGTTGAAACTGCGTTGGAAAAAACACTATATGAATGCCATGTAGCAGAAGCAGCCTTCTTAACGCATCACATATTGCGCGCCAGAAGCGTAGAATCAGACCAAGCATCAAAAGATGTGAATTCGACAACAGGAGGCTGGCCCACAACGCGCTCAGACATATTTTTCCTTCAGCAGCAGGAGAACATGAACAAAGGGAACAGCTGCGTAGGTTTGCGTACTTCCCTATAGAGATGTACTGGGCCCTCACAATAATTGGCAAACGGAATCATTTTAACGCAGCGGCTGCTTGACAAATATGCTTTCAGTGGGCAGTCGTTCATTTCATTACGGCGCGGTCGAGGCGGGCACCGAGAACCGAAGCGGGCTAGCAGCTCAGAAGTCAACGAGCACCATGCCTGATTACGCTGTCGTGATCTACTCTTAAAGGTGGTGAAGCTCAAGCGTTCTCCAGTTTTATCTGTTCACTACATTCGTTCGATTTCCGTTATTCTAATTCACTTCCATGAGACCAAGCTACATCAAAACACCCAAAAACGCTGCACAGTTTCTGTGGTCATGTGACTCAGTGTTAATGCTGTAGCGTTAAAGAGCTCGTTTCGCTGAGATTCCGGCCTCAACGTCGGCGTCAGCGTCGTTGGTGATGAGCGAAAAATCATCTTGTGCGAGACCGATAAATCGAGAGAGATGCAAATAAAAAAAAAATCTTGGTCTGAGTACGGATCGCACTCGGATCGTTTACGGTGCAAACAGGTGTTTTTTTCACACAGCCACACGTCTGCCTAAAAATAAAGTGAAAATAGTTTCATCTGCCTGGAAATCCAGTGAAAGTAACACGTGCTTCACAAACATACGCGTCCTGTATACATCCTTCACAGTACAACATTAAATATTGCAGTAATAATACGCAATGCAAGCGTGCATAGCCATCTAGCGTGTCACACCGTGGAATTATCATGACTTCACAGTTTAAAACCATTCACCCACTACCAAAGGCACACACTTTATGCGCCTATTTCCTAAGAGCCACGTAATGGGTGCACCGCAAGTTTGAAAAGCTTTCGTGCACTAAGTGCTTGAAGTGCAAACAAGGAACAGGATATCGCTATGGCTTTTAACTCTTAAAGACGAAGCTTAAGCATTTCCCTATTTTTATTCGACACTTGAACATCGCAGGTTCGCACAGGTCATTCGAGTTAGTGTTTCAAAAATAAACAGAAATAAACACTTCCACAATGCCGGCGATCTAGTGTGGTCGTCAACAATGCGTCGATAAAGCTTGCAAGCCCGACTACATAACGGCAACGCACCGAACGGAAACGGAGCAGCTGAAACGACTCGAAGCGAATCGGTGGCAGTTGTTAAAGCTCCTTCGCGACGTAGGCTCCATAGTGTTTAAACAGAGATGCGCACGATAAATGGATGTCACTAGACTGTCACCGGAGACAGCTAGACGAAGGAAAAATGGCCGGCGATTGTCTTTTCAGCACCTTCTATGCGCGCTTTAGAAAAAGAACTCCATCGAAAAAGAAGTGTCGATCGCGAGAGAGGAGCCGAGCGAATGGAATGGGCAATAGAAAAGGTAAGAAAAATAACAAAACAAGGTAATACTCGAAGCAAAACGGGGCGACTATGTATAGAAAGAAGGAGACTAAGAAGCAGGAGACAGTTTGAGAGTGGAAACCTGCTCGGCTGACTCAAAGTGGCGGCTCCCAGTCAGCATCCATCATTTCGCACGAGGTCATCTCCCTGCTCGGGCAACGTTCGTGCCACCGGAACCCGGCAGTTTTGTCGCCAGCGCCTATCTCATTCTTTCTGCTCCCCAATCTGTTATCACGCAATCTTTGTACTTTCTCGCCGGATGTCATGAATAACGGAAGAAGAAAAGCTGTGCAAAAAAAAAGTAGAAAGCACTGCGCCTATAACTCGTATCGCACCATCCTCTTTCTATTCTGCATCCTCTCCCATACGCCCTCTTTCACCCTTCATCTTCCGTTCGCCTGCTTACTCGACTCGCGACTCCTGCAAGTCGTACATAGCACATACACTCGGTCGTCCCCCGCCGGTTTTGTGGGCCGAAAAACGGCGCGATTTCCAGGCGCGTCTTGTAATGCTACCGTCATTTCGAAGCCACTGGAACGTCGAGGCAACCTATTCGGAAGTCCTTCTTATATCTTTTTTTTAAATCCGAGTAGTTTTCTCAAAGAACGCGTAACGATTCCAAATGCGTAAAGCCAAGAAAGTGTAACGAAAATGACTCGGATTCCGGAAGGAAAAGAAATGGTACGGGGAGTCTTGGACAAGTCTTGCCCGCCAACCGTTAAGTATAGGGTGCTTCGTGCGTTGAGTCGCTCCCTGGCGGCGCTATACTCGGCGCTGTATATGATTCCCGTGTACGTACTACGTGCGCGCGCATTCTCATGCTCTGGGTCTTTTTTATGATGCCGCAGTGAGAAGCACTGATGGCAGCTGGTAGACGTGCGCCACTCTCCACTCAAGCGATGAAGAATCGTCGCAGGCTACGGACTTCGTCGTTGCTTATCGTAGACTGTTTGATGCCGTAGAGGTCCCGTGGAAACTTAAAAAAGTAACTGTGCACGCCACGCAGGTGCCTTGAGACAGAAAAGAAAAAAAAGATACAAACGACCGATAAAATGCAAATGCATAGCAATTCTTCTAAGAACGCCACGACAGCTAAAGGTATTTTTAACAGGAAATTGTTTTATGCCGGTTGCACCAAGATTTCAGCGACGCATTTACGTCGCTGAAAATACATTCAATCAGAAGACAAAGTAACAAAAAAAAGGTCCGTCGATGGGATTCAAACCAATCACCCCTGGGTCGGCGACAGCAGTTTCCGGGTGCGCTATTCACTGCTGAATGCCCACTTTTTATTGCCTTGCATATCATGAATATTCACATTTCGCATATTAGACTAAACACAAGGGTATCACAAAATACACCCACAAAATACAATGATGAACCGTCAGCTCTGCGATGACTTTGGCACTCGTCACTATGGTTCAATGCGCACAATCCGCCCTAATACATCCTCTTGCCCTTTCAGCTGTTCAAGAAAATGGCACACTAATTTGCAAAAATATTGTTGCACAGCTCGCACTTCTGAATCCGCATTTTGAAAGGCACATCGTGTTTGCCATAAGCTGCGCCGGTCCAGAAGCATAATTAGATCACAAGGTACGCCGGCCTCTTTTTTAACGGAAACAAAACGGATGCCATGTGGACTTGATGGCAATTCTTTTTTCAAGGTTATCTGCAATATATCCTAGAAAAAAAACCCGCTCCCGCAATTTCTAAACACGTGTTCAACTGTTTCCGGTTAATTAAGTAACAATGTGTGCCTCATGATTTATTCAAATAATTTATCTATTTAGTGGTACCTCAAGGGTTCCGATGGACATTACATGAGGGGTGGGTATCACAAAGAGAAAACGATAAACAATATAACAATAAACATAAATAAGACTAAAATACAATATGTAGCTACAAATGACGGCAATAAAAATAAGACAATCGATTTCACGAAGGCAAGTCCAAAGGCATCAATTCATGTATGTTCGATAGTATATCGGAAGCGTGTTGCATCACGAACAAGTGCAACATGTTTTGGAAGGCCATTCCAGTCTCGCGCAGTTCTGACGAAGAATGACTGATGGAATGTAGTGGTGCGGGCACGGGGTGGAATTACGGCGTTCAGGTGGCTTGTTCGGGATGTACGATGAGTCAGTTGAATCAACCGACTGTCACGAGGCATGGTGTCAAAGAATCTGTGGTAGAGGCAAAGGCGTGAGATGCGGCGACGAGAGGCAAGGGGCACCAGCTCCAGCTTAGATGTTAGAGACGAAAAGCTTGTGTGATACGAGTACTCAGAAAGGATAAATCTGACGGAACGGTTCTGGACTGATTGGAGAGCTTTATTGAGATTGAATAAGAGATGAATCTTGAAGATGAGATGAATAATCCCCAATCCTCCCACTGTGGTGAAACTGGTAAGGTACCGGCATGTAATTTAAGGGAAAATCTTTTCACCCCTGGCGTTACAAGAATTCTTTTAACACGTTTAGGAACGTCGTGTCCTGGGCCTGCACAGTACTGCTGGTGGTACAATGCATGGTACAGGCAGTAAAACATCGGCGAGGACATTATACAATTTTTACGTGATACTTCAGCCAGGTACTCTAACGAAAATCCTACTGATATAAAGTGGAAAGAGAAAGCAACAATTCCTTTAAATACCCCTGTATCAGTCCTTGAACATTTGCTAACGACACCAGAAATCTCGGCAGCACTCTAGGCAACCTTAGCTGTGTAACAGTTCTAAAAAAAATTGTCATCTACATCACGCAGAAAAAGGAAGCAATTGACAAGGTGTCTTACTTACAAATGAGCTAATCAGAGCAAGCCATCCCGAACTCTTTTGATGAGGTTTGTACGGCTCGATCTTTCCCAGGCAGAGCTGCAATTTTTTTTGTGTATGTTATGTACACTCATTCTACTGCAGTGCAAAACCTCTATTACGTACCACAGCTTGCTCCCTAGAAACAAGTGGTACGTTGTGGCCCGTGCGAATATTGAAATACCCCAACCTTCCCATTTTTCGACATTATTGCGCAACGCCTGTGTTTGTTTTAAAGACGATAGTCTTTCTTGGGGACCTTCGACGGAAAAACTTTGGCCTGTCTGTCTGTCTGTCTGTCTGTCTGTCTGTCTGTCTGTCTGTCTGTCTGTCTGTCTGTCTGTCTGTCTGTCTGTCTGTGCATTTGTCTGTTTGTCCGCCCTAACGATACCTCAAAGGATTCCCCAAACGGCCAACCCCATCAGTAGCGCCCACCCACATTGCTCAAGGTTTAGCGTTCATAGTTGTGCGATCGTCAATTAAAAAAGCAAATATTGCGCACATCTGAGGCGCCATAACGACATGTTTCTGTTTTGTATGTCTGTTTTTATACTAGAAGAGGCACACACAAGTAACTCTAAGGACTGTAGCGTTTAACACGCTGCGCTGATTGTGCAACGCGATGCTCAAGGAAGTGTTTTCAAAGCTTTGCTACAACGGCACGGTGGTGGCACCTGCCCGTCGCTTTGAGGTCCGTTCGATTCGCCTGCACCACGTGAACCAGTTCACGAGGTGCTGCACCTTACCATTCGTTTCAGCGGTGCAGCATTGACGACCACTGAACCATGTCATTCGTTTCGAAATGTGCAGAAGAGGTGCAGCACTGGTTCACAATTTTCCTGCACCTCCTACGCTGACGGTTCCGGCTTGGTGCAGGCGCGCGTGCAGCTGAGCAGACGACGCAGCACTTAGACGTAGGCGGCTTAGGCGCCGTACCCGCCTCTACAAATGCGGTGTGGTTTGCCAAGATGTTTGCGCCTTATAAACTGCCCGCATGTGCGTTTCGCCATAGGTCGGTGTTTGCTGAATGGTGTAAATTAACCGAAAATAAATAAGGCCTACACCTTGTCGGCACATCGTCATTTGTTTCGGGTGTCGTGCTGTGCCTGCACCGCTGAACTCACGCTGCACAATTTCTGAACTTCGCGTGCACAGCCGTGAACCGGTTCCGAACGGTGCAGGTGAATCGAACGGACCTTTGCATTCTACACCTTATCACCTCCGTGACTGGCACGCATCTTTCTCCGCGGTCGCGCACGCTTTCGTTTTCGAAGATAACTGCCAGATGGCGCTCGTACCTAACGTGCCTAGATGCGCTTGTTCGCCTCCGTTACACGCTCGAGGCACTCTAACGCAACGCCTTCAGAATGCCATTAACCGATTTTCTTGCGCAGAACATCAAATAAACGTTTTGTTCACTCTCTCCAGATGCAAGACTATCGTCTTTTGACGAAATTTATAGTGTAACATGTAGATTCGGGCCATTTTTTTTTCCAAGACTGTTCATTGTTGCGGTAGAACTTCAGCGGTACTCCTAAATGCTTCAGCTGGTGTGTCTTGTTGTTTAATCTTTAGACGTACTGCTGGTGTGACGTCCCATTTCGCATGCCAGAAACCAAAGTGTTTATCCCACTTGACGGCACTACCGCTCTCTTATCAAAAAAGATTTCACGGCATTCACATTATGCATTAAACTTCCATAACTTGTGCAGAGAACCGCAATATCATCCGGGTAAGCAAAAAGGCTGAGCTCAGCTTCATGCAATTTAAAGCCGCGTATCACACTGTTATTAATCACACTTAAGCAGAAAGGTTCAATGAAAATAGCAAAATCAGCGGTGATAGCTGGCACCCCTGTCTCACGGACCGCAGCCCAGGTATACGCTCACACGCAGTTTTATTTTTTATTACCAATCTTGTCGTGCATCCTGTGCAAGCCATTCGCAATCCGTCGCTGATCAGACTCCGTATACGTTCACACGCTCAATCAATGAAAGAAGCAAGTCGTGCGGCACGCGGTCAAATGCCTTTTCGAAGTCAATTTGAAACAAGACTGCATCGCGATGCATAACGTCACAATTCTCTAGGCTTGATCATGCTATGTATATGTTGGTCAGTTGGTCATTATTTTTTTCCCTTTATACCACTAGTTTGCTGGGACCCAACCAGTTTTTTCATACCTGTCTGGAGTCTTCTAGCCAATATTTTCACCGATATTTCGTAGTCAACATTAGGTTAATTGGTCTATATGCGATAACACTTCTTACTTTCGCAGGATCTTCTGTTTTTGGTAATAAGACAGTGTGGGCTGACAAAAATAAGGTGGGAGCAGTTTACATTTAAAAGCCTCGTTAAATACTTCTTTCAAAATAGGTGAAATGACAATTTTAAATTCCTTGCATACAACAGCGTTGAGGCTATCCGGTCCTGGAGAGTTGCCATTGTTTAACTTATCAATTCCTTTTTTAACTTCTTCCTCTGTTGAAGGTAATTCTATATATTCCTTCCTTTTGTCATGAAGACTTGGCAATAATGATATGAAATCACTGTTAAAATGACCTGTCTGTGCACTACTTGGTATGAATAACTCTTTGTAAAATCTAAAAAAAAAATGTGCCGGCCATTGCCTGTTTCCTATTGCACATAGCCCTTTATATTCTATTTCACTTATTTCACTTTCGTATTTATATCTCTATATCTCTTTCCAGCTCCAAGAGCTTGTTTTGTTGGCATTCCTCTCGCTACCAAGATCTAGAAAACATTGGTTTGTTGTTTTAACATTACTGTAGAACAATGAACTCTCACTTGAGTGAACTTCAAAGGACCCATTCATTTACCTAAATGTTCACGAAATTGAATCTTCATTGGAATGCGGAACAGCATAGTACAGCGGATATCAAGACAAAAGTGTGAAACGCATTTATTTTGAAAAGAATTTTGTAATTATCATTTGAACTGGTATCATTAATGTCTAAGACGAGACAAAGCTCTCCTGAGTGTCTTCATGTCTGTGCACAGCTTGTTGCTATGACGTGAAGTCTAGAAACTTGTTAATAAATCTTACAGCCTCGGCTAGAGATTGATCATTTGAACCTGCCTAAGTGATCACAGCTTTTCCGTCGCACTCTGCTTCTTTCGGTTCCGGCCAAACACTGGGAAGTTTCTCCACGCCTAGTGGCTCTGCTCATGAACCCGCGTGGCTCGTTTTTGCCTCACACACGGCCTCTTTGCCCTCAGCGGAGCTATATGCACAAGTGGTGTTGCACCGCTGCCGATAGATGGGTGGTTTGCAGGTGACACGCATCGGTTACTCCAGTGCTACAGGGGATAAAACTTCATTGAATTGATCCACAAAATGAGCCCGGATCCGCAGATCGAGTTGTTGAGCTAAGCTATATCACTTTTAATAATTTTGTTTCATTGAAAAGATTTGTGTTGGCGTCTTTCATAATCAAATAGTGGTTTTGGGACGTTAAACCACACAAATCATCAATCAAAAAATGTGTGCATAAAGTGCACAAGAAGACCGCCTCGCATTTTTTAAATGTTTGTTATTCTGAAATATTCGTTAAACGTTCGTACAAGCAAGAGTTTACTGTAGCTATGAGATAAAATCAAATAAACTGAATGTGTAATGAAAAGCCCCTTTCCTTGCCCTGACATTTGAATCCACAGCAGTTGAATCTAAATGCTTTATTACCTTCGAAAGTTGTCGGTTCTGATCTTACCGACGCAAAGGGAACCGTTTCGTCAACTTCAATTCTTTTCAATTTCTGTCATTATTATCACACTTTAAAAGAACTAAGACATTGGCCCCCGTATCTGCATGTTTCACTGCAAATGTCGTTGAATTATAAAAATATTCTGTCCAGAGAGAGTGAGTAAAAGATTTACTTAATGTTCTGCCTGAGAAAATCAGTGAATGGGATTATGGAGGCACTGCGTTGAAGTGCCCCGACACGCGCAGCGGAAGGTGGTACCACCGTATTATCGTAGCAAAGCGCAGGAAACAGCCGCCTTTTCGTGTATGGCGTTGCGTTGTCAGCTTAGCGTAATAAACGCCATGTTCCTTAGACTTACTTATGTATAACGTTTACAGTATAAAGAAACATCCCACGGTACATTGATGTGTTGATGTTCTGCCTCAAATATGCGCCATATGTGTGTTTTCAATCATAGGACGTACAAGTATGAACACATAAACCAGATCAATATTGGTGCACGCAGCAGATGTGGTCGGATTTTAAAACTGAAGGCAGGCTGAAAAAAAAGCAATAAAAAAACAAAAAACCGTTTCTGGTAACAAACAGCTAAGTTGAGAGACAAACAGACACACCAAAATATTTACGACGAAGTATTCCAAGAGAGATTATCGTCTTTAATAATGACAATTATGCTTCTGCTCATTGAAGTCATTTAGTTATGTCTATTGGAGACGTGGTACGACGCGAAAAATATTATATTCCTAAACGTCAGAAATGTACATCTACAGTGCATATATATATATATATATATATATATATATATATATACACGAAGGGTCACACTGGGCGCCATATTATGCTGTCAACTTTGATGTAGCTTCTCTACGTTGGTTTTTAGGCGAACTTAAATTTTCCAACAAAATAATAAGTGCCAGGCTTCCGGAAGTCGTCTGTGCAAAACATCCATCTAACCGAGCATCTAGGCCTGACGAAAAATATTAGAACCAACCGCCAAGACGCTCATTTTAAAACCGCGAATAGGTTCTCGTTATCCGCGGTCAAAGCCCTTGGACTTTGGTCGGGCCCCATTAGGTAAAATCTCTCTCTGATATTACTCGCAGGCGTATCTCATGAGCATTTGCCTAATAATTTACCAACGCACGGCCGCTTGTGCTCTTCGAGTAGATTGCGACGTTTGTTACATAGGTTGGTTTCACCGAGAGAGGGTGATCGCTTTGCGTGAGTACCTTGAATCGAAGGGCCACATTTTCTATGCATTACTCAACCACGCTCTAAATGCCACCAGGTGATTTAGACCTGAAAAAAAGTAAAGCGTCTGTATCTATCATTTTGTCTCTCAGCAAACGAGTGTCTGTACCGCGAAAAACAAGTGCCTGTGGGGTGAAAATGGGCATACAAAATCACATTTCTACAAAAACTAAAGGGCTGTGGCACCAACCTCAAAGATACGTGCAAGTACAAGGAGGTTATAACTGCCTGCAAAGAAAGTTTTGAGGCTATGTAATACGCTAATCTCTGCAAACCATACGGAAACATGACGCAGACCAGTGAAAGACGAAAGTAAGTGTAAAAGAGAGGGCATAATTTCGAGACGCGCCAGCGCCACGGTAGCGAAGTGACAGAGTGTCCTCATCTAATACGGAAGAGTACTGAGTTCCATTCACAGTTCCACAGTGGGCACACTGGGCACTCACCAATTTCTTAGAGAGGAGTGAGGTACCCCGACCTCACAGTGCAGTGAGGGTACTCATCTGAGCATCTAGTTTCTCCTTTCTACTATCTCTGTTTCCCTTTCTTTTCCATCTCCCCACTACGCATGCAGCAGCACCATGCTCCCTTATGGGTTCCAGAGATTGGGTCTTTCCTAATACCAAAAGAATTTGACTGGGCTAGTTGGTGAATATCTGTAATAGCTTACAGCGTGCTCTGACACGTCTAATGTCGAGAGCCTACCTCCTCTTTCAAGAATTGGTGGGTGTCCAAGATGGCACCGAGAATCGAACGAAGTATACTTTTCATGCCAAAGGCGATCACTCTATCGCTTCTGCTCTGGTGCAGTTTCTGTTGGAACGTGAAGTTTAATTTCCGCAAGAATGCTAGAGAAACGCGAGGGGCGATTCAAAATTGTCTCGAGTGAATCATTGCACGTATGTGCGGAACAAAATGATGACAATATTCTTCTTTTCATGCTCCCATGAGATGCCAGCGGTGATTGTGCGCTTGTTTAGTCGACTAGAGCAGTAGAAGTCGGATGGCGTTGAAGCTCGGAATCAGATCCCTTAGCTACGAGTCGGGTGTTGCTCACGAGGCGACACGCTTGTAAGTTTCGAGAACAGACTTCACAATGACAGAGACTCGAGCTAGTTCGTAGGTTTCCATATTAAAAACAGGACGTGCGACACAGTTGCGGGGGAGCCTGTCAATCCGGCCCGTGCGGCGGTCTACGGGAGAGATGATTGGTTGATATGTAGGGTTTAACATCCAAAAATCACCATATGATTATGAGAGACGCCGTACTAAGGCTCTGGAAATTTCGGTCATCTGGGGTTCTTTAACGTGCACCCAAATCTGAGCACACGGGCCTGCAACATTCTCGCCTCCAACGGAAATGCTGCGGCCGCAGCCGGGATTCAATCCCGCGACCTGCGGGTCAGCAGCCGAATATCTTAGCCACTAGACATACGTGAGAGATGAATTCAATGAATTCGCGGTTTCGTACCGGCACAGTAATGAGCAAACGCATTTAGTGACCAAGGCCTGTCATATCGATAACAGTGATATCGCATGCGTGACCCAACTATCTATTAACCTGCTTGAAAAAAGCAATCATTACTCTGAATAATTATCTCTCACATGGGCCCCTACGCAAGCTGGATTGATAGGTTCGCCTATTGCATCGCAAATAAGCTTTCATGCCTTCATCTTTTTCCACGTTCTGCGTTTCTTCAGTTGTTAGACGGCGCTTGTGGCGCCTTCACTTCTCTCTCGTGTCCATGTTATCACACCCTGTCTCTTTACCGCGAGCAGACATCACTAGTCACATTTCACTCTCACAATTTACGCATGCATGAAAACACACGTGCCCCAAAAGTGTTTACATGGAAAAGGGAAGCGTTCACGTGACATCCCTGTTTCTCTGCACAGTAAATACAACTGACGTTGGTGCAAGCATTCTTTGAAATGTTTATACATGAATATGCAGCCCACGGAGGGAAGAAACGCGAGAATTCATAGCAGCATGAAGCAGTAAATGTATCACTGGATTCAAGAAAAACAAAATAAACGCGGGAATTGGCTTGCGTTGAGCGAAACTGGTTACTAGATTATTTACAAGCTCCTGCGTAGGCGCGGATTGCGAGTTTGTATTATGCAGAAGCAGCAGGAAAGCGAAATCTTCTTAAGAAGCGTCGATAAGACGGTCAAACAGGTCACGCTTAACCTTAACCTAAACGAGATCTGTCGGCAGATTATGTTGCAATATGTTACTCGAAAGGATACACATGTATCCTGTTTCCTTCATATCCAATGGTGACTCTGACTTGCGGCAAGACTTCTCTTTTTTCTGAAAATTTTAACTCTCATCACAGTTGCCAATTGAACATTGTCCACGCTACGACTAACTCAATCACGTTTCCAGAATATATATATATATATATATATATATATATATATATATATATATATATATATATATATATTACTCGGGGAACCGACATCTTAAAGCGTCATGGCAACTTGCTATATATATATATATATATATATATATATATATATATATATATATATATATATATATATATATATATATATATATAGCAAGTTGCCATGACGCTTTAAGATGTCGCTTCCCCGAGTGATCATCGAAGTCTTTGATTTATTTTGCTAACATATAGTCCTCAATATTTAGCGAAGCCGCTCGAGAAGCAACTACGAACTTTGATCACGTGGTCGTAAGCGCTAGCGCGCTTGCTATCTCGACAAGACATCAGCAGACGGCTGGAACGGGCTTGTGCTATGACCTCACCGGTTACTTGGCGTTGAGACGACACACAGCACGAAGACCGCTGCTCTCCGTAAAGCGGCCGTTTTCCCTTGTGTCAGCTTTTCATAGAGTTACGCAAGATTGGAACAAGAAAAGCTAGCTGCATGCTTTACTTCGTATAACATTACAGTTTGTTGCTATTGCACTCTTTGTTTCGCCCTGGAGGCAAAGCTGACTTTTAACCACACTTTTGTCCCAAGAATAAGAAATAGAAAAGCGCTTTCTACATTGACCTTGAAGGAAGCAGCTCTAGACTGTTTGCGCACTTTTTATTCTAACATAATCCCCGTATACACGAATGACTCTACCACCCAGGCTAGCTCTACCGGCGCCACCATCATCCCATCGCGACACATCATCAACATCACGTACAAACTTTGTCACGTGCGCACATCGACTGGTTCGGATATTGTTGCCCTGCGAGGTAAAATTGATAATATCAAGCAACAACCGGTTGATCGATGGGCAGTATTCTTCGACTCCAAGGCGGCTCTACAATGTCTTTCGTCGGTACTTCGTCGCGGGTCGTACGAACGATTGCGTAAAAATCTATCAGAGGAATGCCGCACTGTGCAACCGAAAACGAACAGAACGTTGTCTTCCAGTGGATACCAAGACATTGCAGTATCTCCAGCAACGACATCGCTGATAAATCTGCCGGAAATACACTCGTGCAAACAAATCTTCTTTTCATATTTTTATCTAGGATTGACGTGGCTGGATAACTTAAGTAGGCTGGCGCACAACATTACATTCCTGAAGTGGCAGTCATCGCACATCGCACATTATCGACTATATTTTTTCGATTCAGCTATACAACTGGGGCTACCTTCTGCGCTTTCCAATCTGAAAGTAGCCTTCACCAATGCCAACTCAATTAAGATTGAATTGGCTGGCAGCGCGGAGTGCAGCGACTGCGCCGTCGATGAGTCTATTGGGCACCTTTTATGTATTTCTCAGCGTATACAAACGAATGGCTTCACCTCCGCAGTGCTCTATATCAACTGGACAAAAGTGATTTCGCTGTCATGACGGTATTGGGAATATGGTGCTGCCCATCCCATTTTTGAAAAGCAACGAAAGTGCTGTTGCGTTTCCTCAAAGACGCCGCTTTGTTTCAACGTTTATGATGTGAAACGTGAAACTGTTTCGCGTCGGCCCCGTCAGCGACTTTTTTTCTCCTCCTCTATAATTTCGTGTCCTCTCTTTCCTTTCCCAGTGCAGGGCAGTCTACCCGGGTTCAGCCCTGATTAAACTCCCCGCCTTTCTCCTTATTCTTCCTCTCTCTCTCAGATCAAGTGCTAGGGTGGTGGGACTTAGTCATTCGTCTTCCAATACGAGCGTGATAACATAAACGGCTCGTGGAAAAATTCGTCATTAAATTTGGCTGAACACCACATCTCTGTAGTATCTTTCAGACACGAAGCCATGTTTTGCCATAGACTTGGGTTTTAAGACATCTTTCGCAAGCGTTTTACCAACAAATATTACAACAGATTACTGAGCAGTATACTTGTAGCTTCACTTGGAGCGCGATTTCGGACACTGACGACTTTTGACATATTGCCGAATTTCGCGATAACACCATTTCAAAAAAAAAGAGAGCACACTAGGTGAATCAGATTTGGCAAATGGTGGAATTCGACAACATTGCGGAATTTGATAATCTACGCAATAACACCGTTTTTCATGCACATCGGGCAAAGAAAAAGGAGTGCAAGCTTGAACGCGCAGGATGAGGGCAGTGCTTCTCTGGTTTTCTTTTCTAGTCATCGTCCAAATTTGCAACTCATTACATGGTCTATCCTAATAATGTTGCACGTTCGTTTGAGGTTGACATTAAAACGACACTATTAAGCCGTAATTAGAAATGTGGGCGTGTTGGTAATGCATAACTTATCACATAGCAGAAAAAAAGCCATGTTTTCTTTTGCTATGCTTTATTTTGAAATTTAGTACATAACTACCGAAAAGGACTGTGCAGTCACTCGTACACCGTTTTCTGCGAGGTGGTAAATCGACCACACGAAGCATTCGAAGGTGTACGCTGCCTTACAAGCCCATGTTGACGCACTGGCGTCATGTTAAACTGAACGAAGTCAAATACTGCAGCACGTTAGGCACAATTTGACTCTTTCTTTTATTTGATAGCGTCATTGACGCTCTAGACCGCACTTACGAGTCACTCCATCATTATATTCTAGGCAGCCCAGTGGCAACAACATATATATTCGTGCCGCTTTCCACATGCTATATAACAATGAGGGTTTTTTTTTCGTTTTCGTAAACTCTAAGCTAACGTCACATTACTCCGCACTTCGCTTGCTTGTTTTTTTGTTGTCGTAGAATTGCGTATCTATCAAAATGTTTGTTCGTGTGTATGCTTGGTAGCCCTTGCCTTCAACTCACCGTTCAGCAGTTCAGAGTAACCAGCATGAAATTACTTTTTAACCATAACCATTATACTCGGGCACAGTGAAACAACATAGTGGACGCGAAGCTGACCATAGCAACGATACAAACAGGCATTTCGAGGGGAAAAAATAAAGAGAATTGTTCTCGTGCCCACGATGACATGACGTGGCATCGAGAGTACGGCTTCGTTCAATTCTGTAATAACAAGAAAGGTGGGCAAAGCATATCTCGCCTTTGAATCACGTCTGACAAATGCGTCTCTTTTGTGATTACTTCCTTTTTTTCTGTCTTCGTCCGACTGTCGCGCGACTTTACTCTTCTTACATAGAACAAAAAGAAACACGCACGCATTTCCATCTATGCAACTACGTACAGTCTCCCACAGGTGCTACATTTGGCAGCCCGTCCAGCCACGCAAAGCTTTCGAATGGCCACTTAAGTTCAAAGCCATTTTGTTCCACGCCACGTGCGTTCCAAATCAGAAACGTCATTTGCTACCGGGGAACCTTTTTTTTTTCGGGTTTCGCGGAGCTGCGCAACAACCCGTGTAGTACCTCGCAGTCCGCTTCACGGCAGGGAAAAAAACTGAAAATGAAGTGAATCCAGTAAGGGTGTTCCTCGTTTCAGCAGCTACCGCTGCTAGAGAGAATCAGTTTGTTGTAAAACAATGGAGGTTGCCTTCGTAACATTATGCTACGCGGTGCAAGAGCAGGCGCCCCACTGCGACAGCGGCGCGCCTCTTTCAGGGGCGATGCGATATAGAAACAAACGGGGAATGAGGCAGCCGGAGTCATTGTCGAGTTGCGCAGGCGATGCGTTCGTTTTCTTCACACACGCATACGCAAACACAGGCGAGCTCATTGAGTGCAGATGCTGTGAGGCTTGGAACGAGCATACCTTGCTTTTCTCGCTTACTAGCTTGGCAAGCAAATGCATGCCAATCGTGAATGTTTCAAAACCACTGCATTTGGCTGCCGCCGCCGCTGCCGTCGGCATCGCGCTGATCACCTCGTTGTTCCCACCTTCTCGTCGCTGATGTTGCGAGGGCAACTCGGCAGCGGGAAGTGGTGCTTCCTGGTGCGTGTCATCATCATTCTCGACTTCTCTTCTTCGTCACTATGTTTAGTTGTTGCTTTTATCGCCTCTGTACTGTTTGTTTATTCATTTGCTTTGGCCATTCCATACTCTTTAGCTATGCCAATGTCCTCTTTCAGACAGCTATTCACGATAACTCCACTGTGCCCCGAGCAAGATTTCTTGCGCAGACTGAAGGTGTACGTAACGCTACGCTCGATAGCCAGTGACCCGCTGCGTGAATACCACATGCTGCGTATTGCATCAGCACAATAAGTGAGACGCGAAAGAATCAAAATTATATCTGCGACAAGGATGGCGGCATACTAATCATTCGAACGTCCGCCGTTTACCCGCATTACTAAAGAAGTGCGCGTGTTACCCTTACCCATCATGCTATATCATCAAATCATTTAGTGTGTTTGCCAGCTTGGAGGCCTCACACTTTGTTCTGCAGTAATGTGATGAATCACCATGAAACATTTCCATCTGGCTTCACGCCTGGAATGCGCGCGGCATCAGAGGTGTGGTGTCTGCGTCAATCTGATATGTACGCACCGATTTCTGGAATCATTATGAAGGCACTCACATCACGCTGGCCCTAAAGAAGTTGTGTTAGCGTGTAGCCAACCAAACCTATAGATTGGTGAAATACACGTGTGCAAAGATGGCTCCAATAATTTCAAGACCTCTTCCGGAGTAGTGGTTGTACCATCTGGTGACGTGTCCTCAGAGTTTTTCACATGACGACGTCGACACCAGCAGAACTGGCAGCACTTCAATGTGTGGTTATATAAATACTTCGACAGCCACCTGTAATAAACGGGCCACCTCTTGCAATCAAAGGCAGCCTTTCTAGCACTACCATTTGTCTTATGACAGGGATCACACGAGCAGCTAGTGCATGGAATGAGACATCGCTATCAGCAAGCGCTAAAAGATACTATATTTCACTGGTTGCCGGGTCTTTGCAGAATTAGCGGCAATGACCACGCTGATGAAGCTTCACGATCGGCTCATTAACATGACCTGCAAATGACCTCTATCATTAAAGAAGAACCTGGAATCTCAGCCCACGGATTTCGTGCACGTACAAGGCCACGAAAACCTATTGTGCTACTTGAAGACGGCCGCCATTCGCGAGCGTCTGTGAGCTACCAACGCAAGTTCATGCTGAGTGTGTTCGAAGTAACTGTTGATTTATTTATTTTTACTCTTGTTCTTTCTTTTCTAACTTACCGATGATATTACCCCCCCCCCCCTCGTGCAGGATAGGCAACCGAGCTAAAACTTGTGTTTGCCTCTCTCTCTCTCCACACACACACACATATATATATATATATATATATATATATATATATATATATATATATATATATATATATATATATATATATATATATATATATATATATATAACGGATGTGGTGGGTTTATTTACACTGAAAAGCCAGTGCTCAACCGACACTGCTGAATAGCTAGAGAGCGTCCTGCTTCATCTTTCTTTGCGCTCTTTCAGCCCGCGTTACATTTTTACATTGAGTAGAAGCGACCGGTTGTTGTAGGGCTACAATCGGGAAATGTGCACAATTTGCGTCTTACGCGAACGCCGGTTCTGAGCTGTCACTTTCGCAAACACGTAAGTGACGTCACTCAAGCAATGAGTAATGACGAATGGTTCTAAGTACTTAGAAAGGAGCGTCTGGCAAAGTCCCTATGTCATTCGAACAGGCGTCCACAGCCAGACAAAATCACCTGTAGCGAAAGTCACAGGGGGGTGTTTTGCCTCGTAATGGTCTTTCGCGCGAGCGTAGGCTAAAAGAGTTCGGAGCCGAGTAAGTTGACGAGCTTCTCGGCGCGACACTGGCGTTTGCGTTCGTGGAGAAACGAAGTATGGTGTCGGGGAAACATTGATGATGACGAGCATAAAGAAGAAAGAAAGGCGTATAACCGGTGACCTCATGTTTCGCGGTAATAAAGGCATAGGTAACAAAAGGTATTACGGCATTCCAGTTCTTGTGATCCGCTGTGACGTCATTGAAAGCATATTGATGATGGTACGATTGGTGCGCTCAGTGAGGCCATTGTTCTGAGGGCGGTATGGAGTGGAATGCCGATACTGGCACCCACAAAGCCGTGGCAACTCCTCGACAACGTCATAGGTAAACTGTCGGCCGCGATCACTTATCACCACATGAGGGGCCCCGTGACGAAGTACAATCGAGTGCAGAAGAAACCATGACACATCAGGTGATGTGGCTGAAGCAACCGCCATCGTTTCAGTATACCGCGTCAGGTATTCTATACACACAATATTCCAGCGGTAGCCGGTAGTTAACTTGGGGAAGGGGCCCCAGTAAATCTATGCCGACTTTTCCTAATGGTGATGCCAGTAGCTTAACTTGTTGCACTGGGCCGGTCAATGCCATAGTACCTAGGCTGCTTGTGGCGTTGGCAGACATCACAACTCGCGGCTTAGTGCTTGGTGGTCTTCCAGAGTCGAGGCCAGTAGAAACGTTGTCGGATACGGTGAAGCGTCCGGGCGAATCCAAGGGGCCCAGACGGGATGTCATCGTGCATGGCTTGGAATACCGCAAGACGCAGGCATTCTGGCACGACGAGGAGTTGTGTGGCACCATGGCTGGAGTAATTCTTGCGGTATAGTAAGGCGTCATGAATCACGAATGGCGTGGCGCGTTCAGAGCTACGAGCCACATCGATCATTGGTTTCAGCGAAGGATCGCGCTGTTGCTCGTGACGGGAGACGTCCAAATTTGAGAAGTTGGAGAAGATTGCAGCCAGGTAGTTATCGAAGTCGTCGTCATCAGTATCCACAGCCGCAGATGGAGGACCAGATAAGCGGTCGGCATCTGCGTGGCATCAACCGCTCTTGTAGGTCACAGAAAGAATATATTCTTGAAGCCGCAAGGCCCAACGAGCCAACGGGCCAGCTGGGTCACGTAGTCCGACAAGCCAACAAAGAAAATGATTATCTGTGACGATCTTGAATTGCCGGCCGTACAAATAATTATGGTCTGAACTTTTGGACGGTGAAACAATCGCAAGACATTCTAGTTTTGTGACTGTATAATTCTTCTCAGCTTTAGTCAAAGTACCACTTGCGTACGCCATGACGTGCTGGCGGTCGTCATGATACTGAACTAGCACGGCACCAACACCGATACCACTAGCATCTGGGTGCAGTTCCGTGAGTGTCTCCGGGTCGAAATGACGCAAGAGGGGTCGCTAGTAGGCAAATACTAAAGCTGTTCAGAAGCAGCCTCGCACTGAACGGTCCGTCGAAATGGGGCGTTTTTACGGAGCAAGTCCGTTAGTGGATGAGCAAGCAGGGCGAAGTCTTTGATAAACCGGCAAAAATAAGAACACGGGCCCACGAAGCTACGAAGATCCTTCACAGTCGTTGGTTGCTTGCATTTGCGGACAGCATCGATCTTTGCGGGTCCAGTCGGATACCGTCCCTGTCGACTAGATATCCGAGCAAAAGGGCTTGACGCTCCCCAAAATGACACTTCTTTGTGTTTAAAACAAGACCAGCTTGTTTGACGTAATCTAGAACAACGCTAAGCCGATGGTTGCGCTCGTGGAATGTCTTGCCAAAAATAATTACATCATCGAGATAACACATACATATCTCCCATTTGAGACCGCGTATAGGATAGAGTCCATGAATCGCTCAAAGGTAGCTGGGGCATTACATATGCCAAACGGCATAACGTTAAATTCAAATAACCCACCAGGCGTGACAAAAGCAGTCTTCTCTCTGTCAGACGGATGCATTGGTATTTGCCAGTATCCAGACCTTAGGTCGACGGACGAAAAGTATGCTGCCGAGTGTAGACAATCAACAGCATCATCTTTGCGTGGTAGCGGATACACGTCTTTCTTTGTGACGGCGTTGAGACGGCGGTAGTTGACACAAAAGTAACAAGAGTTGTCTTTCTTTTTTTACCAATATGACAGGAGCAGCCCAGAGACCGCTGGGCTTCTGAATAACGCCTTTCTGCAGCATGTCATTGACCTGGTCGGAAATCACTTGCCTCTCTGACGGGGATACGCGGTGAGGTTTCTGGCATATCAGAGTAGCATCTCCCGTGATGATGCATTGATGCATACGGAATTCGTGCAACATGGAACAACGCTTGTCTTGAGTGAAATCAAAGACTCTCACGTAGCGTGTAAGCACCTCCTTGATGACCGACTGCTCGGAAGACCTGTTGATCATTTGTTTCATCTCGGCTGAGTAGCTGGGCGCAGTATGACTGAAGCCGGAGACTATGAAACCATTCTGACGTCAACTGTGGCCTGCTCCTCAGACGTTCCCAGTTTAAATCCGGCTGGTAGAACAACAGGCTCTGAGGCTGCGTTGGGCGCGCACAAACAAGCATGTCCGTCTATGGGTGCAAGGACAGACCGTGGGACCAGCACATTCTTTTTGATGGCGTTTGTATGACCGGGCTCAACAAGTCCAGCACAGGGTCCTGAGCGGACATGAGAAGAGCATACGGGAACTAACACTGCTGTCCGACCAGGGATTGTCACATCTTCAGACAACGAAAGCGCGTCGATGGCGAAAGTCAGAAAATCGTTAACAGTGGCAGTGGGCAACGTACTTTGTAGAAGAATTGCTCCAGTTCCACAGTCAAGTGAAGCGTCACATTGGCTGTGGGGGTCTATCCCTAATATTACGTAGTGAGTTGCGCTAGCCAGTACAGTAAATTCAGCTCGAAAATGTTGTCCACCAATCGTGAGTAAAACTGAGAAATTACCAAGAGGGCACAACGCTTCGCATCCAACTGGAGGAAAAGTTTTTTTACGATCCAACGCGAACTTAAATTTGTGACCCGAGAAACGATGCTTAAGACGAAGACTCATTACCAAAATAGCAGCGCTAGTGCCTACAAGAGCAAGAGTATCTACACCGTCTATAAACACACGCGCTTTGTTCATCAACATCACATCAGAAAGAGGAATCTGCGAAATTGACCGTGCTGCGCCCGCACCTTCATCGGTCGCACCAGCTAGTTTCCCAGCTGATGCGGGGAAGGCGACCGACGACGCGGAGACGGCGACCGGCGGGAACGTGTCGGAGGCGGCGTGAGGCTTCGCTCGGGTGCGGGGGAGTCGCTGCGCGATTCGTTAGGGCCGTTCCACGCGCTTCCCGCACAGCCGCAACGCACGCGCCGGGACCCCTGCTGCACGCAAGCGGGGGACAAATAAGCCAATTGGCGACGCTTTTTCACCCTCTGCTTGAGTGCGGCAGGTAAGCCGGCACGTGCCTTGCGACTGTGCGGGAAGCGCGTGGAACGACCAATAGGCCACAGCTGTCAGGGGCGGTGGTCGGCCCAATGAGAGGTCCATATTTTGTGGATACGAGCCAGGTACGTCAAAAAACGTGGCGGCGCAGGTGTCACAGAACGAGCGCTAAAAACGGGCGCGCCGCCAAATTCTTGCGATAACGGGCGGGAAAAACGCCGCGAGGTTAAAAGAAAAAAAAAGAAAGCAAACGTCCAAGGCTCCCCGGGCGCGCGCTCTCCCCGCGGAAGCGTGGCTTCGCAGACGAACCTCCTCACCCCACATCGGCGGCCCAGCAAGCCCGCGATTTTTCTAGAAGGAACGGGGCGTGGTCAGACCGAGTTGAATCATCCTCCGGGGAGGGCATTCCAACCGTCTCGCCCTCTTCCCAGCCTTCGCTGTGTATCGCGCCGACGAAATGACGAGAACCGTCTGGAATGTCGCGCGCAAGGTATTTAACCGAGCAGCCGAGACGAGAAAGCAGGAGGAGACGGAAGTGAGCGCCACAGCGCGTAGGGATTCCGCCGTGTAGTCGGCGAAGGTTTTGGTCCGTAGGGACGAAGCCGGAGATGAAGAGGATTTCCACCTGAGGGGTGAAGGCTCGAGCTACAGGCAAGAGCGTGTGTTACCGCTATCGAGCGAAGACGCGTGGTAACAGCTGCGTGTTGGAAGCCGACGTGGTTCCGGCGAAGAAGTTCGAAGTTTGGAGAGTGGCCATTTGAAGACGCGAGGTTTCCTGGAAGAGAAACTTCAGGGGGCAGCGGAACGACAACAACGCTGGACTTTGAGTGAGTGATTCTCGGAAGAGTTTCATTCAGACTTTTGTTCCAAGGACTTTGGACTGAATAGGATTTCTATCTCTTTAGTCTTCAAGTGTCTTGGTTGTTCAATGCATGCGACTGCATTGTAGTGCGTATTGTTGTCTGTGTCTGTTGTTTCGAGTGTGGCCGATTGTACTGCGTAATGCGGAGTTTGATTGGTGACATATTATTCTCATCTATTGTGGAGTGTGCATACTTGTGTATTGTTTTCGATCTGCCGTTATTGAGAATATAATTTTGTCTGTTTATCAACTCTCGGCTCTGACTTGTTCTTTGGGCCACAGCCGGCGTCCGCTGGCACGCCAAAAAGGACCACTTCTAAATTGTCCACGCTTTCGTGGTGCGGTTCGGGGGGCCGATACTTCGGCTCTTGGAATTAGCCCGGCGATCGCCTCCCTAATAAACGGGACATGTGTGACAATTAATCTGGCGTCCGCGACAGGACCTTTTGGTGCACAGTGTGTCCAAAGTAGTGAGAAAGAGCCTCGAGTTGTTGATAGTGCTATCGGAAGGATTTTGTGTGTTGTTCAGTGTTCTCGTTAACGAGTGCAGGAGAGTGCTCCGATAGACTGATTTAGGCAGATACTTTTTGCACGCGGCAAGGTTTTATTTGCGAGTTGCGAGACACAATGGATCTCGAAAAGTTAGTTGCGCTTGGTGAGAAGATGGGTCTTTCTGGCGCCGAACTACGGAAGTGGGTCACCCAGAAGGAAAAAGAAGAAAAAGAGAGAGCCAAGGAAGAAAAAGCAGCTGAGTTGGAGAGAGAGAGGTTGGCAGCTGAGAGAGCCAAGGAAGAAAAAGCAGCTGAGTTGGAACGAGAGAGGTTGGCAGCTGAAAGGGCGAGAAAAGAAAGAGAGGCAAAAGAGCGACAGCTGAGAGAAGAGAGAGAACAGCAATTGAAATTGGAGTTGGAGAGAGAGAAGTTGGCAGCCGAAAGGGCGAGAGAAGAAAGAGAAGCGGAGATGGCTGAAAGGGAGCGGCAGCGGCAGCACGAGATGGAACTCGAGCGGCTCCGTTTGCAACAGCGAAGTGAAACTCCCGTCCAAGCTAGAGTTGAAAGCAGCGAACGGGAAGACCACGGCTTCCGCTTGAACCCAAACAAGCTGCTCGTAGAGTTTGATGAAAGGAAGGACGACCTAGACGCGTACCTCCACAGATTTGAGACGATTGCGAGGAGCCAGAATTGGCCGGAACAGCAATGGGCAACTGCTTTGAGTACTTGCTTGAGTGGTGAAGCGCTCAGTGTGTACGGTAGGCTGGCGCCGACCGATGCAGCCAACAATGCAAAGGTGAAAGCTGCTTTGCTGAAGCGATTTAGGTTTACTGTAGAAGGATTCCGGGACAGATTTCGGACAGGAAAGCCAGCTGATGGTGAGACGGCTACGCAGTATGCCGCCCGACTCTGCCATTATTTCGACAGATGGATTGAACTTTCAGGGACAGCGCAGGAGTACGATGAGCTTAGAGAGCTCCTAATTAGAAAACAATTTCTTACTAGTTGCCACCCGAGCCTGTCGCTGTACTTGAAAGAGAGGAAGGCTGAGTCACTCGAAGGGATGCTGGAATTGGCTGATCAATTCTTGGAAGCGCAAGGTGGCACTAATTTGGCCAAGGTCAAGAAGGAGTGTCCCGATGATTCGAAGAAATTGGCTCCCGAAGAAAGGAAGCGTGCACCAGAGAGCATTCCGCGATGTTTTCTGTGTAACCGAGTGGGTCATCGCCCGAAAAACTGTCGAACGATCTTTACGAACCCTACGGTAGTAAAATGTTTTAAGTGTAGTCAGACTGGGCACAAAGCAGATGCATGTCGAAACGGAGCGAGTCAAACTCACCAGGTATCCTGTGTGCAAGCAGCACCAAAATCCGATAATAATGCCGTCACCGACGGATTCGTAGAATTGAAAAATGGGGTGAAAATTCCTATTGTTGGTGCTGTAATGTCAAAACAGTCGACCGGTGTTACGAAGCGAATGCCAACACTGCCTGGAAAGGTTGCGGGCAAGAAGATTACGGTTCTAAGAGACACCGGTAGCTCCACGGTTATCGTGCGGAGAAATTTGGTACGGGAAAGTGAGTTGACAGGCAGAACGAAGCCGGTTTGCCTAATTGACCGTACGGTTCGGATGCTTCCCGAAGCAGAAATTGAGGTTGAAACCCCGTACTTCAGCGGGAAGGTTACTGCTTTATGCATGATGACCCCCCTGTATGACCTTGTCATCGGAAACATCGACGGGGCGCAAGGGCCAAGTGATCCAGAATGTTTGGGAGAAGACCCGAAGATAGAGCCCTCGCCAACCCAGCGACCGCGAGATACAGTGGAGGAGCATCCCGTGACGGATCTCACAGGAGCCCAAGGTGAAGCCGCGGCGCAAGAGACAGCGAAGGAGAAGACGATCGTGTCGAATAAGTTCACGTGCTGGGCAGCTGGACGTACGTCGGCACGACCCCAACCGACCGACAGTGTAATGGTAACGGAGTTGGCCAGCCAAGCCCAATGCCATGACATGAACGAGCTGGTAAATAAACAGATAGGACCCGTTGAACGTTATGACCCGTTAACGGTGTCGGAAGTGACAACGATAGCTGAGACGCCGCCTCAGATATCGTCGTTGGAAAAGGCTCGCCGAAAAAGAACGAGGAAAAACAAGAGATCGAGCGAGCACCGCAAGAAAGGACGCAAGCGCAGCTCAAAGTACACAGGATAATTGCTGAGGTCAAAGCAGAATGTGTTTGGCAGTGTTGAGTGCCATATGTTGTGTTAATGTTGTGGTATCCTGTGTCACAAGTGTCGAAGTGTTGTGCTGTGATGTGATGTATAGTACTGTACCATTGTTGTAATGAGAGAACTTTGTACATTTGTATTATTGGGAATGTGTCGTAAAGTGTTGTACTCATGTGCTTGTGGTTGTGTTTTCACGTGTTGTGTAATTGAATTACAATGTGCAATTGTATTAAGTGATCTATTGTGAATGTGAAGTGTCATGAGCGACTGATGGTGTTACAGTAGGTGAGAGTGTGTGGTGACTGTTCGCGCTCGTCTGTGGGGTTTTGAATATTATGAGATAATATTGTTAAACTGGGGGGCAGTGTCACAGAACGAGCGCTAAAAACGGGCGCGCCGCCAAATTCTTGCGATAACGGGCGGGAAAAACGCCGCGAGGTTAAAAGAAAAAAAAAGAAAGCAAACGTCCAAGGCTCCCCGGGCGCGCGCTCTCCCCGCGGAAGCGTGGCTTCGCAGACGAACCTCCTCACCCCACATCGGCGGCCCAGCAAGCCCGCGATTTTTCTAGAAGGAACGGGGCGTGGTCAGACCGAGTTGAATCATCCTCCGGGGAGGGCATTCCAACCGTCTCGCCCTCTTCCCAGCCTTCGCTGTGTATCGCGCCGACGAAATGACGAGAACCGTCTGGAATGTCGCGCGCAAGGTATTTAACCGAGCAGCCGAGACGAGAAAGCAGGAGGAGACGGAAGTGAGCGCCACAGCGCGTAGGGATTCCGCCGTGTAGTCGGCGAAGGTTTTGGTCCGTAGGGACGAAGCCGGAGATGAAGAGGATTTCCACCTGAGTGGTGAAGGCTCGAGCTACAGGCAAGAGCGTGTGTTACCGCTATCGAGCGAAGACGCGTGGTAACAGCTGCGTGTGGGAAGCCGACGTGGTTCCGGCAAAGAAGTTCGAAGTTTGGAGAGTGGCCATTTGAAGACGCGAGGTTTCCTGGAAGAGAAACTTCAGGGGGCAGCGGAACGACAACAACGCTGGACTTTGAGTGAGTGATTCTCGGAAGAGTTTCATTCAGACTTTTGTTCCAAGGACTTTGGACTGAATAGGATTTCTATCTCTTTAGTCTTTAAGTGTCTTGGTTGTTCAATGCATGCGACTGCATTGTAGTGCGTATTGTTGTCTGTGTCAGTTGTTTCGAGTGTGGCCGATTGTACTGCGTAATACGGAGTTTGATTGGTGACATATTATTCTCATCTATTGTGGAGTGTGCATACTTGTGTATTGTTTTCGATCTGCCGTTATTGAGAATATAATTTTGTCTGTTTATAAACTCTCGGCTCTGACTTGTTCTTTGGGCCACAGCCGGCGTCTGCTGGCGCGCCAAAAAGAACCACTTCTAAATTGTCCACGCTTTCGTGGTGCGGTTCGGGGGGCCGATACTTCGGCTCTTGGAATTAGCCCGGCGATCGCCTCCCTAATAAACGGGACATGTGTGACAGCAGGTGGCCGGCTGAGACAAAAGCAAGAAATATGCCCTGGGAGACCGCATGTTTAGCAAACGGGGACTTGTCGGCTTACATTAGCAGGAGCAGAGGTGTCAGAAGTACGCGGGGACGGGTCGTGCTCCTCAGGAACATTTCGTGACGAAGAATAGTAGTCTTCTGGCAGAGGCTTGGCTGCCGACGGTCGAAGGTCTGCAGAAGCACGTCGAGATGATGACACCCGGTGGCGACCGTGACCCGTCGGGAAAGACGGAAGCCGCGGGGTAAAATCTGCAATTTCTGTGCCCGGTCGGTTTTCGAAGTGACACTCTCGCATCCAGTAGGGAGGTGGTTCGGGGTTCGCGGCGAACGAGCATTGGTGGCGAGCGTGACCTGCTTGAAGCCGGGCGAGCTCTTCTCGAACTAACCGACGTACGAAGGAGGGAATGCCTTCGCAGGTGGCGGCATCCATACTTGCAACAGTGGGAACACTGTCCAAGCGCCCAAACTTGGGTAAAATTATCCGGACCTTGAAAGCCTCGAATGCGTGACACTTCCGCCTGAAAGCAGAAGGAGCGTTCCGAGTTTTCTTTCGTTACGAGAAAATTGTACACGTCCTCCGCGATTCCTTTTAAAAAATGGCCGACTTTATCTTCGTCAGACATATTTGCGTCGACAATCCCGCGAAGCTTCAATACCTCTTCAATATAGGTTGTGCACGTTTAGCCTGGCAATTTAGCCCGACGTGAGAGTGTTTACTCATCTTTCTTTTACATAGATCTCATGTCTTCAAAAGCAGGCTTTCAGTTCCTCAACAGATATATCCCAAGTGGTGAGCACATGTTCATAGTTCTCAAACCAAAGCAAAGTGGTCCCGGTAAGGAAGAATACGATGTTCACGGGCTTCGCCGGTGCGCCCCATTCGTAGTAGCATTTCACTCTGTCGTAGTGCTTTAGCCAAGCATCCACATCTTCATCAGTTTTACCTGAAAGTATCCGTGGTTCAGGCGACCAGTGGTTAGGTTGTCGATTGATGGGTGCAGCAGCGTATCGTGTCAGCGGGCTTGCAGTGTCGTCAGTCATGCTGATGTTGTCTGGGAGTACCCAAGCTAAGTGTCTGCTTCTTCGAACGGCTTTTGCTGTGGGGTTCAGGACGGCGAATTACACAGCACCGCTCCACCACAACTGTTACGGATTTGAGGGGTTTATTTACACTGAGAAGCCAGCGCTCAATCGACACTGCCGAATAGTCGCCGCTCGCGAGCGTCCTGCTCTGCTTCCTGTTCCTTTGCCCTCTTCCAGCGCGCGCATCAGTATATATATATATATATATATATATATATATATATATATATATATATATATATATATATATATATATATATATATATATATATATATATGCCAGAATTACCCGCTCGTTTCCGGCGGCTCTCCGTCGCTCCTTTCTAGTTCCTCTCCTTCTTCTGCTTCTTGTTGTCTGTTGCTACCTCGTTCGCCCGCTTGTCTCTCTCTCTTTTCTTTTTTTTGGAGGGTCTTTAAACTGTGAGGGTGACCCTCTGCTACGGGAACTTGTATCATTTCACTTACATCCTCCGAAGAAGGCTGGTCCACCAGCCGAAACTGTTAGGATTAAATAAATATTTTATTGTTTTGTTTCCTATACTGCACTATTCTCGAAGTTTATAACTATATATATATATATATATATATATATATATATATATATATATATATATATATATATATACTGATGAAGAATGAAGAATGATAGGAAATGACAGCTCCAATAGCTAAGAGAGACGGAGAAGATGCTTTTGTGGTCGCCAAAACAGCCAAGTTCAAGCGACAATTTTTCTATTGTATTCATGTCTCCTAAAAAGTAACATTTAGATAGTCCTAGAAACAGCGCTTCATTGCGCTGTATTGCATTTTTATGCACAGTTGCCGAAAACCGAAGGTGCTGTGGAAGCTGTACTTCGCCAAGCACAGGTGCTTCAAAAAGCCGTGCCTCCACCAGGAAAAAGATAAGAACTAGGCCCTTCCACTCATCCTTCGCAAGTTTAGATTTTCCTCCCAACGCTTCCTATTGAGGCAATTTTCTTGCTACTGTGCGTGGGTGCTGCCACGAAGCAAGAGAGAAAACTGCCCTTACCTGGCACTCCAATTAGTTTCCGCCCAATTAGCTTCGGATAAGGTCATCGCATGCCTCATCACGCACTCCCTATCAGGGGTCACTCACTAGAAGGGCCAACCCAAAAGGAGTTTTCCGCTTGAGACTGTACGCTGTGGAGGTCACACTAATTTGGCGGCAAGCATCCGTCCACCGTGTGTGTGCGCTGATGATTCAAGAAGCACTTTGATATTCCGCCTTGGGGACTACTTTCATCAAAATCGAAGCAGTTGTTGTGATGTCCTTTTCTTTTTCTGATTAAAACTGGTCCTGCTACTCGGCTCATTTGCACCATGTCGTAATCACTTTAAGGTTGCATGCCAACGAAGAAGCCTTCGCTACAGTGTTACAAAATTTTGCTGCTCTATACTAAACCAATGCATAATGAAATCATGAAGAATGGAGTCAAGAAAGAGAAGTATTGAAGGAACACACTTGAGTCGATAAAGCTGGTTGCGCTGTCTCACAATAAACACAAGTCGCTTCGATTACGTGCCTCCGGCTATTCGGGAACAAAGCCAAGTGCGACACGCCTCTTGAGACAAAGTGCAGTGGGTGCGCTTGAGACCACTGCACCTACGTGCTCTTCGCAGGTGAGTCTCTAGTAATGATTGAGGCAGACGTATGTCGGAGCTGAAGTATATCGGCGTACTAGACGTATACACTTAAATGGTATCGAATGATGTCCCAAACAAGACGGAACTCAGACAAGCAGCGATACTCGACGTAGCGATGGAACAATGCTAATTAAAGCTCTAGTATCTGTTATCTACGTTCGATGCCTGGCCCCTATACCTGCGCCGAAAACACTCACAATTTTTTTCCCTTGCACACTAGCACAATTTTACACTTTTGTGTTGATCCTAATGACGTAGAGTCGTCGACATCGTACACTGTTAATTCACATAAAGTTAGTATTTCTGCCCACCTTGGCGAAGGGAAGCTTATAAACATGCACATTACAGTACATTGAAGTTAGATCTTTCTTCAATGTATACAATTATAATATATATATATATATATATATATATATATATATATATATATATATATATATATATATATCCAAACAGGCTCATAAAGAGTGTGCCACCCACACTCGCCGCCATGGCTACACGTGGCGCTGACTGACACTCCCACGTTGAAATTCACATATATAAAACCAAATGAAGTGCTTGGGGGGGGGGGGGCTGGGGGAGAATAGTCGCCGTGGTAGCTCAGTGGTAGAGCATTGAACGCGTTATTCGAAGGTCGCAGGTTCGGTTCCTGCTCACGGTAAGTTATCTTTTCAGCCACTTTTCTTTCTTCACATCTACATTACAATTGGGTCTAATGGCTTCACTATACATTCCTTGGCATTATTGTCTGTAGGAACTCATTATTGTTGCGTGAAAAACACGGAAAAAACGAGCCCTTAAGTATACACTTCTTTCCCTTATATATATATATATATATATATATATATATATATATATATATATATATATATATATATATATATATATATATATATATATATATATATATATATATATATATATATATATATATATATTGTCCAATAATTTTATTCATTAAGTTGCATATCATTTATGGCATATTAACTGCTTCATATATAACACGGTTAACAACCAGGCTCATGCTCGGTTGGCTACCCTACACTGGGGGAAGAAAAAAGGGGAACATTAGTGTCACAGCGAGTAAGCTGGACGTGGAAAGAAACCAAATACACGCAAAGCGCTACTTTAACCTTTCCGTCATGCTTTCTTTTTACGTCCTCATTCTTGCTCACTCTCTCATGGGGGCAAGCCAACAAGGTCACCCCTGGGTTTCAAATAACACGAACACGCGTATTTTTGTAATTTTGATGAATTTTGCGATTACTACGTAACTATTGCATTCTCATTTGTCATCTAGGGCGAAAATTTCTGGACTGATTCTGTGCAAGGTCTTCTTTTTGTAGTAGTTGATTGTTGCCCATAAGCGCTAGTCTGACTGTTTTGTTTTTCTGTTTCTCTTTCAAATTTTGAGCGTTATATATCCTCGTTTTATCACAACACGTTTTGATCTCACACTGATGACTCACTCACCGAATAGATGATTTCTCCCGCTGAATGAAACAAACAGTCTATTTCACTTCGAAACGTTTATGAGCACGAGTTCTTGTCGGTGCCTCTTGCCTCTATTACATGGCTTGCCCAGAAGCAAGGCGTACCGTGCACTCGTGATTCTGATCCTCGAGTAAATATATGAAAGTTTTTCTATTGCATCTTCCTCGTATATTCAACTTCGTAGAGCGTTCACCTTTGAAGCAGCTTTTTCTTCGGTTGCTTGTCATATAGAACCAGAAAGCAACAGCGAGGCACACTCAGATTACTGATACGTTCGACCATAGCTTTCCGAACGTGCCTGGAGCTCATTTATTTATTAGCGAACAAACGAAGACAAACCATTCTAGGCAGCATGCAGAAACCCGATATTTACATAACGCGCAGCAAGGTAAGAAAAATAAAACAGTATTAAAATGAACTAAAACCAGCCGCGACCAACTGTCTTTCTTTTTGCCGTCGAAGTAACCTGCTCTATATTGATAACTTCTCAAATAGAGCGCTTATTGTTTGCCCCAAAAGTGAATTGTTTTAATTCAGAGCGCGGTGTTGCTACATGTTCCTCACGGTGGTGCTCGCGGTGTAGAACCCGCGGATAGTTTACCGGTAAGGGCATAGTTTGAAGACGTTCCATATATATGTCAGCAACAATGCAGTGACGTACAATGAAGGTTCACACTGTGAAAGGGTCTTTCCCCTGAAGATCGTTTATTGATGTTGTGTATTTAGGTGCTGGTGGTAATAAGATAATCAAAATTTAATTGAATATTTCATGCGATTTAGTCAAAACGATGATTTATTCACAATAATATAAGACAGAGTAATGGAAACTTAGAGTAAAGCTGGTTGCCTACTCGAATATAATCTTTGGCTTGAGAAGAACACCTGCATTACCTGAACTGTATGCAGTAATCTAAGAAGTCACATTATCTAAATTTAGTAATCATGTGGCACTGAGTGACTGAACTGAAGAAGGAAAGATAAAAAAAGACGCAAGAAATCAAAAGCAAGATATGTCAACCCTATAATAGCTTTCTGGGTTATGACTTGGCAATCAACAACCCAGTCACTGTAGAAACTATCGCGAGAGAAGAACATTATTATTATTAGTGTTTAACGTCCAAACACCACCATATGATTATGAGAGACCTCGTAGTATAGGGCTTCAGAAACTTAAACCACCTGGGGTTACTCAAAGTGTACCGAAACCTAAGCACATGGGCCTCATGTGTTTTTGCCTCCTTCGAAATTGCGGCCTCCACGGCCGGGATTCGATCTCGCGGTCTGCTGGTCAACAACCGAGTGCCTTAGCCACTAGCCCACCTTGGCGACGCGAGAGGAGAACATTAATACAAGTTAGACTTCACAAAAGCATGTCGGAAGAAGAACGTGTCACACGCCGACCCATGCTTTGAAACCTATATTTGCTCGCAGAGTTGCTTTCACTAACAGTTTTTTTTTTTCGAGAAAGATATCGTAATGGTATAAGCTCCCAGAGTTCGTTATTTAAGCACATGATTTCCATCTCTGTCTGGAATAATATTTTAGGTGAATCTATAATACCAGTGTTTTGTTTTCTAATGCTTTGGTTGCTGTATTGGCTTTTCGTACTACTTATAAACTTAATACTTAACCTATTTATGAACGTGTACATTTTAGGTACGCTTGTTCATGGTAATGGTCTTATACATGTATGCCCCTCCTGCTTTGGGCCGGCAACCTCGGCCTGCAGTGAGATGAAAGAAACAAATAAATGCCGAAGAACGCTGTCATTGAATGCAGTTTTCAATTGGCGAAAGATGCGCTTGCAAGCAAACAACAGCGTTTTAGATGGACTCGTGAAGGCGTCTTTTAAGAACAAGCATAGTCAATGATGAAAGGGTTCTGTTTACCGTAAGGAAGCCATGACCCAAACTGTCGAGTATACTGTTAAGAATGTTTTTTTTTTTTTGAGGACGCTGAAATGAAGCCATTTATGCGCTCAGTATGTGATAAATCGTCACTTTACACAAACCAATTTCACACTCGAAAGTTCAGGCAATTCAGATGAGGAAAAAGCGAGCATTAGTGGACGCTGCTTCACGTCATAGGCGACAAACTGGAGCTGATTCACATCGGGGCAACCCACGCGGAATGTAAAGGTCTAAGCGGTGATTCGTGGAACAAAGAGACTGATTCGCAAATCACGCTTAAGTCCATTCGGTCAACATAGTGAGCTTGCACCTGAGTTAACTTGAGCCTACAGACGCGCAGCTTTCTCACATTATTGTAAGTAGAAAATCCGATAGCTAGGAAGGCAACACGGCCTTAAGCGGATCAAGCAATCGCATATGCTGCATGATTTTAGAGAACAGCTCTTTTGCACCGATCTCTTCGTTGAGCGGTGTCGCGGTTGACGTCGGTGGCGTAACTGAAATATTCAACGAAGATGAAAGGGAGTGAACACGCAGTCTCTCGATATTATGAGCTACTGGCTTCTAACCACCCTTTCTTTCGTCACGTGCGCTAGCCTCTCCGCCACAACTCATGCGTATGCAGGGCTGGCAGGTGCAGAGTGGCTGGCTTTGCGTGTCGTTACGGGGCTGTCAATGCACAGTGGGGTGCGTAGCACTTCAGCGCTGGCAGTTTTTGTGACAATGCGCAACGAAAGTTATTTTGCTACAACGGCAAATATCTGAAATTGCAAACACAGCTGGCGTTCCACCGAAATGAAATTGCACTAAGAATTTGCATTAAGCAACATCGTAATCGTGGGCCTATTTTTACGCATTGATTGATATTGATTGATATGTGGGGTTTCACGTCCCAAAACCTCCATATGATTATGAGAGACGCCGTAGTGAGGGGCTCCGGAAATATAGACCACCTGGGGTTCTTTAACGTGCACCCAAATCTGAGCACACAGGCCTGCAACATGACCACCTCCATCGGAAATGCAGCCGGCGCCGCCAGGATTCGATCCCGCAACCTGCGGGTCAGCAGGCGAGTACCTTAGCCACTAGACCACAGCAACGGGGCCAAATTTTACGCACATCTGAGTGAATTTTCTCGGCAATCACGGAAAAATCATGTATCTCTCCACACTTGCCACATGGTAAGTTAATCTTGTGCCCGCTACAAGTATCATGCGAGTTCCCCGATGCAATGCGTGGAGTACGTTCTCGCGGAGGCTTCCTCGCCCATGGGACGCGACAATGTGCAGCCGTGCATGGTAAGTGCAGCTTGAGGACGGCTTCAAGGCCTCCTCGGCACCTGCTCACTTGCTGCCACTGCCACCACCATTCGGGGATGGTGGCTATAGGCCTTCTCGTTGGCTCCACACTACTCCAGTCATACCATTTCATGACGAGGGACGCCATTTACGTCTTCTCAGCAATAAATCCCGTCGCTGTAAGCCCCGGGACCACGACATACTCCATGCACTAGGCCCATAGTTCACCGCGTGCCTCACACGACAGCGACGCAGAACTCACGTGTACTCACGCACATTTCACAGTAAGTGGACCGTTTGGCGCTGTTTAATTTCGGGGGCTTGCCTGCCACTTTGCCATCGCCGGCTATATATTTGAATAATACCGAAGTTCTACGGTTTTCGAGACGACGTCTAAGGGTGGATTTGATAAGTGATTAAGTGATTTGATATCGCCGATATTTAACAATATTGTACAGCGAAAGCTGTTATGAGATCACAACTCGGATCCCACGCAGCGCCGCCGCCACCACCGCCACCACCGCCACCACCGCCACCACCGCCACCACCGCCACCGCTGCCGGTGTCTGTAACCACATCGCGTGAAACTGGCAAAAAAAACCTAGTACCAATGACCTAATGGGGCTTAAACCCGGATCCGCTGGATTCCAGTCCAGTATTCAACCACTGAGCTACGCAGCTACTTGGGACTAGTTGGCAAACTTGCCTTAGGCAGGCTTGATGTCGCGAAAGCAACCACGTTCAATAAAGCAATCAGACTTTAGCAACCACGAAAGCAATCAGACTTTAGGGCAATATTAACCAACATAATGGGCAGTCGAAGGTGCGAACTAATGTCAAGTTGTTTTACCTACGAGTCCCGACATAAGCAAGCAGGGTGGTCCTATAGACTTCGCAGATGCATAAAATTGTCTTAAACTACCAAATATTTCAGATTTTTCTGGCAGATAAAGCACCAGAGTTAAATTAACGATTAAGATTTTAAGACCTATCTGAAACAAAACTTATGTAAAAAAATAAATAACAAACCCCGAGATATTTTCTAACTACGCCGTGTTTTGTTATATCCGATTTTATAATAAATAGAGAGCACTGCGGTGACATTCAGTTTTACAATTCATATTTCCGAAACCTTGCAAAGCAATTATTGGTGCCCTGACACAAAACTACTGACCAAGACTTTTTATTCAGGCGCCTTAATAAATAACGTAGAAGCGGATAAACTTGTTATCAGCTACTCACGGAAATAATTGCTCCTTACGTGAAGAGTGTGTCCCATGGCTCCTTCATGTGCGAAGCATTTGTCCTGGCAATGCTCATGGCATCGCCATAACTCAGGGCATTGCCATGCGCAAGGACAATTTCATCATTTTTTTAAACAGTTCATAAACCTAAGCCTGAGAGCTTTTTTCCATGTGCGAGCGCATCATATTCCATGTCGTTTCTGAAAAACAGGCCAAGTTTCAGCAAAAAAAAAAGAAAAGCGGTAAGCCCTACGTGCCAGGACGTAGAAAGCGTGCGATCGCGTTGGATGCAAATCCAAAAGAATCGCGCAATTTGTTTTACAAACCTAACGATGCACACAACATTGAAGTACAGGCACAGAGCACGAAAAACACCTGCGCTATACAAGCACTGGAGGGGGCGAGCAGTGTTTGCGTGTAGAGCTCAGAGCACCGCTCCTCGGATGTTTGTCCTCGGCTTTGGTGACGCGCGGAGCGTTTCACTTGTGCTGGTTTGTAAAATCGCGATGTGTTGCCGTGAAGCCTACGACGCATCTGCAGCTATTCTCACAAAGTGCCGTCCTTAAGTGACACGTAGCACATCAGCACTGGAAAAGCGCCACTTCATATAATTATGGATGTCTTAGTGAAAGCATAACAACACACAAACGAATCCATGTTGAATCTTTCTGTCATTGCTGTGGCCTCTAGATGTTTAGATGTTGGTTCTATATATATATATATATATATATATATATATATATATATATATATATATATATATATATATATATATATATATATGTGTGTGTGTGTGTGTGTGTGTGTGTGTGTGTGTGTGTGTGTGTGTGTGTGTGTGTGTGTGTGTGTGTGTGTGTGTGTACTGCATCTTAAGAGAGAGATAAACCAGTGTTTAGTGTGGCTGGCTAGCCTGCAGACCCTGCACCGAGCAGGGAAAAGATGAAGAAATGTTTCAGAGAAGAAAGAAGACAAGGCAATAGTCGAAGCCATCGACGTAGCAGAAGTTTTGCTCTCCATGCTACGGACCGTCATTCAGACCAGTAGCCTTATGTGATGTCAGTCAGCTTCGAGCTTCGTTTTCATGGTTTTTAGTAGTTAAGATGCCCTTAGGCCAGCGTCCCAGTATGTTCATGGCGAAAATCAAATCTCGTCCATCTAGCCATGCTGATTTTAGAACTTTACTATAAGAAAAAGAAAACTGGCACTATGACAGGAGGTGTTCGATGGCTCCATAATACCACAGTAAATTTGCTCATCCCTG
>WOVY01010137.1:0-197500 GCA_013436015.1 Rhipicephalus annulatus | reverse complement strand
TTCCTTCTTTTCTTCCTTCCTTATTTCCTTCTTTCCTTTTTCCTTCCTTCCTTCCTTTCTTCCTTCCTTCCTTTTGGGAGCCTATTACTTTTATAGCACCACGGCTCACTCGCTGCGTCTATTACTGCTGCAAATTGGCTTTTACTGCCTTTCCTACAGAGTAATCACGCAAAATAACTTTATGAGCCCTCTTTCACCCACTGTGCACCAAACCTACCTTCACCTCAACTTCAGGTTTCCAGTTCACCGTTGCAATATGCCAGTGTAATGAGACAAGTCATGAAAGATTGCAGCGATATAAGCCTTTTCTTGCATTGTGAGCATCATTAGAAGATTCCTTGCTGATACCTCCTTCACACAGTAGAAACGGGAAAGGAACCGCTTTGTTGATTACCGCGAACGGCCAACGGCATTTTTCTTCCCGAGAATCCCTCTCTTTACTCACCTCGGGTTAGTGGGCAGAAACGTAAGAGTCTGCGAGAACAGCGAGGGAAAGTCCGTGTCGTTCTCCCTATTTGCACACATGGCTACTTGGTGAACCTTTCCTCCTGCATATCTCCCTCTCCATCTGTTAGAGTCACAAGGAAAAGTGCGAGAGAACAAGGAAGAATTCGTTCTCCTGTAGGCAGGGAGTAACCTTTCCTTTTCGGCCCAATTTTTTTTGTCCTATTGATTCATTTCCTCTGCTGTGTTTCCCCGCTTCCTTTCTCTTCCGTTTTTCCCTACAGGCCATCACCACGCGGTTCTCAGTTACACACCGAACCGTACGAAGACGATGGAAGGCAGTGAACTCGGCAACGTGTAGCCCATTGTTGCCACGGTTAATCCACCCGGCAGCAGGGTCGACAAAGTGTAGCTTTTCCGTTTCGCGAGGATATCTAACTGGACCTTTCCTCCATAGATGTACGAGGCATCCCAGTGTTTCCTTTTTTCTTTTTCCCTATACCGCGGGTCCCCCTTCCCTGAAGGAAACATGAAATAAGCAACGAAGACAGGCGCAGTGTAACAAGAAAACTGATCTATGAGTAAGGAATGAGGCGTTACGGGGGCCCACAGGAGCAAGCAGTGAGCAGCCGGAGTGTTCGGGTGGCCCGGAGCACACGTAACAGTATTCCGCCGCTGAGCGCCGTCCTAGTGCAGGCACGGGAGATAACGGCACAGAACGGAACGCGCAAGATGGCTGGGCAGAGATCAGCGATACGGAGCTACAGGGCTTACGCACCGATCCCGGGCTCAGATGGTACAAGTCGGGGAACATCTCTCCCCAACTCCTTCTTTCCCACGAGCGTAGCGAGGGCGTAAGCGTTCGTGGAAGAAAGCTTTCATTCTTCTCTCTTTCTCTAAACAATGTTTCTCTTCCCTTTTTTCTGTCATTCTTCTGCTTCTTTCGATTCGTGCGAAGAAGTCCACGGGTCGGGAACGTCTCATCGCCGTTCAATGTTTCGGAGACCTATCGCGTGATATATGGAGGAGCGCAGAGGAAGCTGCGATGTGAGACGGTGACCAAGAGAACGACAAAAAATTGCGGGAACATCCTATTACTGATTTTTTTAAAGCCTAGTCATGAGTTAGGCTCAACAAACTGTTGCACGAATAGTTTATTCAACTCAACTCAATGTGACTGGCTGAGCAGTGATATTCACGAAAACAGAGCACAATGCAGCAAGTAAAAATTATGGTTGTGGAGATTTTAAACTGCTAGCCCTACGTACTTTTTTTGTGATATAACGATGTAGTCCCTACAAGATACGGTTTTGCCACGTTTTTCCGGTCGTGTGGCCCGCTACACGAATAGTTAATTTCTGCAATAGCGCTACTTACACCGAAAACAATGTCAGCGAAAACACAATGATGTACTGAGACTGTTGCGAAACCAACAGCAGCTTTTGAGGAATTTTTCGCAAAGGAGACGCTGCCTTACTTTTTCAGGGTACACAACGGTTCTCATTTGCTGCATTCTACTACAAATATTCTGCACCACTTAGAATTCTTAACAATACGTTCACCTTTGTTGGCAACGTTACTGCGAGTTTTCCTGTCGCCTATGAGCAAATATAGAAAGTGCTCTAAATGTCCCGCGTAAGCTAAAATGTTGTTTCTATCGTTCCGCACGCATACAGGCTATTAATTTAATGAACATCAATTCAATGAGAAGTGTTCTTGCGTTACAATAGGCCCTTCTCTCTCTGTCGCCTCACTTCATTCTTTATGAGAAAAGATAGAATACGTCACGAAAGTGTTGGTGCATCCCGACATAAACATATTAATGTAAAAAAAAGACATTCACTTAGAATACAGCTTTCAATAAACAAACCCGCTTAGTGATAGTAAATATGCATTCCCGAATTCCGGAGTGCCTCGCAGTCATATTGCAGCACTCAGAATAATGATTACAGAATAATAATCTAAAACGAGTGAACCGCTTTAACCCTACATAAGTCCGTATAATAGTAAAGCGCTTTTCCACAAAAGCGTGATACAATTTGCCTCTTTTGATTGTAAAACAGCTCTTTGTTCAGTGGTAATTCGCCGACCATATTGTGTTGTGCCGTGTGCAGTAACAATATTCACAGCTATATATGTAATATTTCCCCTTATGTAATGCCCCATGAGGGGCTCTTTAGGGTAAATAAATGATGATGACATTTTACGTTTTACTATGCTTCATATTTTTTGCTCCCGCAGTCAGCACGAAAGTTGGTGCGCTTGTGAGGCCGAATTTTCTTAGTCATCTCTTTATGCGCAAGTATAAAATGCAAAGTGGCATTGTTATCTCACTGCTTTAAAAAAATAGATACAATTGCTAAATTTTTGAAATTCGTAGAATAGTTCAATATAATATTGAGCAACTGAAGTAAATTCAAGGTATTTCATTCCAGATTCAGATTTTTTTTCTCGAGTAGTTACACATAACTTGTCTTGTAACAAACGCTGAAATCGGATGTTTTTATGCTCGACACAACCAAACACATTCACGAAGCCCGCTGCTTTTTCTCACTGCAAGCCCGCCGGCTTGACATGAAGAAAAAATTGATCAAAATTTTTGTTGTGCTACGAAAGGGCCACTTCCCTGGTTGAATGAACAATAGATACCGACAGGAGGGGTCTAACTCTCTGAACTAAATAAATAAATAAACGAATGTGGTAAATTGCAGTAAACGTTCCATAATAACTTCGTACATTTTTCTCTTTCTCACTCTCTCTTCTTTATCTACGGTATCTCGTGCTGCCGCGAATGAAGAAGGCAGAACGCTGGGGTTGGTTGTGATAAGCTGTACACAAGCGCAAATATTAGGAGCCGAGATAAGAAGTAGAAATGTTTACAAGCATCGCGAACACTTTTTATCGTTTTGTACTGACCACGCACTTTTCATGTGAAGCAGACGAAAGTCATAAAGAGAGGATATAAAAAAATAAATGAAAGCGATATAAAGGTTCCGAGGTTTGACCGCCACTACACTGTCTAAGTTCATGCATGTATGGGCCAGAATGAAAACACGATTATGGCGTGAGGTATGAGCAAATGTAACGTGCCACCGAACGTCTTTTTATAGAGCAAGAACTGGAACGCGAAACAAATGAGTCAAATATTATTTCATGAAGGCAAAAGTTCCAACATACGCCCAAAGGCACTGCGCCGCAGTCGTCTCAAAGGGATGCTTGGAGCACCACCATTGCTGCATCTCTTTTGTTTCTCGCCCTAGATATTTTTTTCTCGTTTTTCTACAACAGCGCTGAACGCTCGATTCGGTTCTACACTTCCGAATTGAATCTTGAAAGAAGTAGAAAGGACAAATTCTCTCTATACCTCAGTTTAAAATAAAGGAATAAAGAAACAAGAGGAGGAGGCCGTACTACGCAGTCGGCGAAGCAAAGCACCAAAACACAAACGCAAATTTTTAACAACGATAAACCAAAGCGCCGGTGGAATAAACCATAAATGTAAAGCGATCGGCCTTCCAGATTTACAAAGGGCCGCCAATACAGCAGACGCATTCAAGCAGAAACAGAGAGAGGTGCGGCGAGCTGTGTTCCACTTGCCACGAGGTTGCGTAGCCGTACGTGTTATTTACAACTGTTGCCGGGTGTTAGAGAACTTGGTCGACGTGCACGCAAGCGTCGAAGTGTACGGTGGCAGCCATATCGCGTGCGATATAGCTCGCGCTAAAAGTGTTCACTGTACGAATACACATAGGCCAGCAACAGCCTGGTAAAATGCCAGAAAGAGAGAAAAGAAATTTTGTTATACAAGAGACAAAAGAGAAGGCAATCTTACCTGTAACAATGGCAAGAAATCGCAAGAGAATGAAAATAGGGCGGCGGTAACGCTACGGGCGAATAAAATTGCTTATCGGTGGGCGTCGGGCGTCTAGTAGTTCGTTTTTTTCCTTCACAGTGCATGGCTGGGAGTGGTGGTGTACAGCGGTGCGTGGAATAAAAGGCTTACTTTTCTTTTTTATAAACATTTACTCTTTTTTTCAATGTTTTTGACGCCAATATAAGCAATTTACTCCTTCGCAGTTACACTGTTTCCCGTGTTTATATTTTTGAACTACTCCTTTCCAATTTCCGAATCTAAGACGGCGCGAACGAGATATTAGATTGGAGCCTTCGCGCGACTGTTTCGAAATGCGCGCGCCACTTCGCTTGCTTGGAAAGTGGCCCGAAATAATCATTGACGGTGGCCGTGCTGTGCCGAGCAACGGCTGATGGCGTTTTTATTGCGCGCTCTGCAGAATCGACGGGCTGCTGGCCATGCACCGATTGCTGTTGCATTTCGGCATAAGACAAGTACTCTCCCCTTTACTCGCGAGCGGGGTTTATGAGCGAGTAATTACCAACCTTACGGATGAATTTTTAAGGACGAAATTTCAAGCGCCCTTTCTTCCATCGCAAATGAAAAAAAAAACGTGAGAAAACAAAACGCCGCTTTGAATAAGAAACAAGATTTTCCTTGTGAACAACTACACGCCCTCCACCGCATATTACCACCTAGATGTAGTGAAACACTTTTTGTTATATTTTTTTTTTCAGAACGCACTAGCCAGGCACTCCTTCACACTTTCTGTCGTTTCATGCCGTGCCGAACGCTACTGTTTGATGGCATAGCCTGCATTTACTACATATAAACAAACATTGTAAGTGTTTTCGAACGTATTACCCCGCCGCAGTGGTCTAGTGGCTAAGGTACTCGGCTGCTGACCCGCAGTTCGCGGGTTGGAATCCCGGCTGCGGCGGCTGCATTTTCGATGGAGGCGGAAATTTCGTAGGCCCGTGTGCTCAGATTTGGGTGCACGTTAAAGAACGAAACCCTGGTGGTCGAAATTTCCGGAGCCCTCCACTACGACGTCTCTCATAATCATATGGTGGTTTTGGGACGTTAAACCCCACAAATCAATCAATGTTTTCGAACCTACACTAGCAAATCGCGAGCGCATCGGAGTTATTTATTCATTATTCACGGGCGCGCAATTATTATCTGCTATTTGACGCAAGTCGTCCACATTCATCAAACTGCCAGTGATGAAAAGTGAGCCTAGTGTTTTCGGTGTTACAAATTGTGTAAAGACGAGAAGCGACGTTATCATCATCGGGGTATCAGATCACTGTTCGGAATAAAGAAGAAGTCGATACGTGGGCTTCGCCATGGGTTCGGCGGCTCATCCTTTCCTCAAAATTTTGTGGTGGCAGCGGTGGGCGGTGGCACTGCAGGGCTTCCCGTTCACCACAACTCACGTGTACCGCATAGAAACGGCCAGCAAGTGTGGTTACTGTGATGATGAAAAAATAATGCGGCATGATCTTTGCTACCCGCAGTGCACTGAATTATATACAAACAGTCGCTCTGCGAGATGCTCAACTGCTGACACAACTAGTCAGAAGAAACCGCTGTTATGTATCGATGGTGCTTGCAGTATCGGAAGTTCATATAACCTCTAATGTGCCTCTTACGTTTTATCTCTCTCTAGGAACAACCTTCGCTTGTCGTTTTTTTTAACGAGAGAGCAGTGAAGAGCTCTTTTTCGCTGAAATTCTGGTGTCTTCAACAGCGTTGTTAGTTGTGAACAAAAAAAAAATCTGAGCTTTCCGTGAGTGAAAATAAGAAGTGAAAGACGCAAATAAAATAAACAATTAAAATCTTGGTTTGGATAATAATTGAACACAGGTCTTTTACGTGGCAAGCAGTTCTACTACCAAGCCATGCGATTGTTTTTTTTTTATTTCGTAGTATTTGTGAGCAATATGGTTTAGTATATACCTAGCATACAAAATACTCAAAGCTGCTTTCACAAACGTACAATAAGACTTACAAAACAAATCTAATAAAACACTGTGTTCTAAGAGGGTATTATAATGATGCATCTCTCAAATGTGGCTACCTTAAACTGATTTGGAAAAATATTGCAGCATATACAAGGAATGAATGATGATGCATGGAGCGAATCGTCCGTGTGTGCTTTCATACGTGCATCCATGCATTTTTCCGTGCATCCGTGCGAGCCTCCGTCCGTCCGACTGTGCGTCCGTCCGTCCGTCCGTCCGTCCGTCCGTCCGCCTGCCTGCCTGTCTGTCTGTCTGTCCGTTTGTTCGTCTGTCCATCCGTCCATTCGTTTGTTCGTCTGTCCATCCGTCCGTCCGTTTGTCCATCCGTCCGTCCGTTTGTTCGTCTGTCTGTCTGTCCATCCGTCCGTCCGTTTTTTCGTCTGTCTGTCTGTCTGTCTGTCTGTCTGTCTGTCTGTCTGTCTGTCTGTCTGTCTGTCTGTCTGTCTGTCTGTCATTCTGTCTGTGTCTGTCTGTCTGTCTGTCTGTCTGTCTGTCTGTCTGTCTGTCTGTCTGTCTGTCTGTCTCTTCGTCCGTCCGTCTGTCCGTCTGTCTGTTTTAGATGCGGAAGCATCTTATACTCGCACCTTGTAGTGCGCCGTCCGCGCTGTCCGCACGGCTTCTCGAACATTCGACAGCTGACGCGCGCGCATGCGCCGTCGCGCCGTCGCCCACCATCTGTGCCGCGCGCGCTTCTCCTTCGAGAACATTCGACAGCTGACAGCGCATGCGCCGTCGCGCCGTCGCCATCTGTGCCGCGCGCGCGCTTCTCCTTCGAGAACATTCGACAGCTGACAGCGCATGCACCGTCGCGCTGTATATATACTGTTGTGCCTCGCCCAAGTTCCACGTGGTCTTCGCGGCCTGCTGGCACCTGGCAGCTGTTGATGAGTCAACCCTGCACCGGGACGGCGACGGACGCGGACAATCGGGAAAAACCACGTCGCCGGCTCCTCTTGACACAAAAGTCGTTGGCCAAGCTTTTGTCAGCAGCCGAGAGCAACACTCCGAAGCAGCGTCGACCCAGCAGCTGTACGGGGTATTCTGCATTGCTTGAGTCAACCTGGCGGCATCAAGGAGCGACTTTGCGCATGGGATTCCACGTCATCTCACTGTGGTGCCACGCTGGCGCGTGGGGTCTCCCTCACCAAACAGCGAACTGGGCATGCCTTGCCCCTTTCCTAGGTTCAGAGGGAGGCGGTGTTTGGCTTTCCCTCTTCGGGGACGGAGAGGAAGACGACGATCTCATTGGAGTATCCTGCGCATAATTTTCCTTGCAAGGGATCTTGGGAAGGCGGACGATGTATAAAAACGCTAGCGCAGAGGCGCTCGTGTGTGATTCTCTTTTCATGTTGTACCACGCTACCATGTAAATACTTTTTTTCTCCTTCTCCGGCTTCTCTACTCGTCCTCTCCGGGGACTCGGATGGCCCGAGTCCGCACCACGCTACCCAAAGGCGCAACAGTGGCTGGCAGCTTATGGGATTCGCCTGCGTCGGCTGCATCGAAGTGGTGAGTGCCGCGTGTTTGCTCTTCTTTTCGCCAGACTCGTTAGCGCAGATGGTCGGTAACGTGGTAGGGTGATTTTGGTAAATTTTGATTCACAGACCAAGAATTGGGTGGCTCGTGGGCAAAATTACCTTAGAAGAGAAACGGTGTGCATATCTAAGATGGAGAAGTTTAAGGTCCAAGAACTCCTCGAAATTTGTCAGGAGCTGAATATTTCGGTCGGCTCGGTTAAAAGAAAACAACAAATTTTGGAGCACTTGGGAAAAGAGGAAGTGAGTTTAGAAGAGGCCATTGAGGCCAGAGAAACCATTTTGGCAAAGAAAGAGGAGCGTGAGCGCTTAGCCCGTGAACAGAGAGAGGAGGAAATAAGGAGGGATCGCGAGAATAAAGAACATGAAATCCGTCTGAAAGAACTTGAGCTTCGTATGTCCGTGGGAAATCGAAATTCAGGGGGTGGAGAATCAAAGATAAAGGATCTAATCCACACCTTCAAGGCGGGTGACGACATTGCATTATACCTCGTGCATTTTGAGCGAGCATGCGAAAATGCAGGGTTTAGTAGGGAGACTTGGCCACAAAAACTGATATGCGTACTACCAGGCGAAGTATCCGATGTTATCGCAAGAATGAATAAAGAGGACTCCGAGGTGTATGACAGGGTAAAGGCTGCATTGCTACGAAAATATCGCCTATCGACAGAGGCTTTCCGCCTGCGGTTCAGGCACTCTAAGAGGGGCAACGAATCTCATTCAGACTATGCCTACCAAATTAGAGCCAACTTTGAAGAGTGGCTCAAAAGCGCGCAAGTCTATGGCAACCCTGACAAGGTCATTGAGTTGATGGTACTTGAGCAGTTTTACCGGGGAATTCCCGAGGAGGTAAGGCTTTGGGTGCAGGATAGGATGAAAGACGTAGACATGAACAGGGCAGCAGAACTCGCCGAAGATTACTGCTCACGCCGTAGTCTCCGCAGTACACCACGAACTTCGGAAAAAAGTGAAAAGGTAGAAAGCTGGTCGGGAAACCAGGGACGCAAGAGGTTTGCAAGAAATAACTGGAAACCCGAGAATTCCAAGTTATTAGACAGTCAGCAGGGAAAGGACAGGGAGGGGACTAAGGCGGCACCTTCATCAGGTTCAAAGGCGCCTGGTGACATAGCGCATGCGTTAGAAGCGCGGAAGCCAGTTGTTTGCTACAGCTGCGGAGAAAAGGGCCACATGGCCAGGAGCTGTAAGAAGCACATGGCATTTGCCACAATTCAGGAGTCAGAGGATAGCTTAAAGCTGTTGAAGCCTTACATGAGGACACTCTCAGTGAACGGCCGAATGTGTAGGGTATTGAGGGACTCGGCGGCCACAATGGATGTAGCGCATCCAAGTTGCGTATCTTCCGAAGACTATATAGGAGAGTGTGCCTGGATTCGGCAAGTGGCAGAAAAACAAAGCGTCTGCCTACCGATAGCGAGGGTTGTAATCGAGGGCCCTTTCGGCCAATTGTGTACGGAAGCAGCAATTTCAGCCAACCTTCCGGAGCACTTCCCTTACCTATTTTCAAATAAGTCTGAGGAAATGTTAAAAACACGTGGAAAATCATTTGCCACCGAAATAGCTTGCATGGCCCTTACCCGTTCGAAGGCGCGCGAGCTGACGCAACAGCTGAGCAGCTCACCCTCTGGGGAGCAGACGTCCGGGGGCAGTGTAGGAAAACCTGAGGTAGTTGCGACGGAAAATGAGTCTGCCATGCGAGTTGTCGAGACGGAAACTGGGGCTATGGTCGACAACAGCGAGGAAATATCTCTAACGCCCGAAAACGAGGACTTGGTGACAGGCTCGGTGTTAACACCCGCGTCCACTAGTTGGTGTCAGCTAGCCAGAACCGACCGTGCAACGCTAGTGGTCGATCAAAAGGCGGATCTCGCACTCTCTATGCTGCTAGATGCCATACATAAGGAAGGTAACTCTAGGAAGAACGTTTCGTTCTACACCCACAACGAGGTGTTGCATCGCAGGTATGAGAACGCTAAAGGGCGGGTCTACAACCAAGTGGTAGTTCCACTAAAATACCGGCGGAACATTCTCGACCTGGCCCACAGCAACGCATGGGCGGGCCACTTAGGTATAAAGAAAACGAAAGCTAAGCTGGCTCAGGAGTTCTACTGGCCCGGGTGCTGGAAGGATGTAGAGATGTTTGTCCGTGAATGCGACACTTGTCAGCGGATAGGAAAATCAACAGACAAATGGAAGGCACCAATGAAACTAGTGCCAATAATCACAGAACCCTTCCGTCGGCTCGTGATTGACATCGTGGGGCCTCTGCCTCCATCTAAATCAGGATATCGGTACGTCCTGACCGCGCTGTGCGTTGCCACCAAGTTCCCGGAGGCAATCGCACTGAAAGAGTTGAGTTCAGTATGCGTGGTGGACGCATTGTTGTCTATTTTTTCTCGGGTGGGTTTTCCCTCGGAGATACAGTGTGACAACGGAAGTGTGTTCACAAGCTGCCTTACGACTACATTCCTAGAACGCTGCGGGATAAAAATAGCGCATAGCTCTATTCACCATCCACAGTCGAACCCTGTGGAACGCATGCACTCGGTCATGAAACGCGTTTTGCGAGCTTTGTGCTTTGAGCATAAAAGTGACTGGGAGGGGTGTATACCAGCTGCGATGTTTTCTCTGAGGTCGGCCCCACACGAGAGTACGGGTTTTAGCCCGGCTGAACTTGTCTACGGCAGGAACTTGAGAGGTCCGCTGCACTTGATACGAGAGTCATGGACTGGATATGGGGAGGACCCTAATGTGGTTTCCTATGTACTGGATTTATTGGGGCGACTGGGGACTACACGCGAAGTGGTGGAGAGCAACATGCGCGCAGCACAGGCGCTTTCCAAGGCCCGTTACGATAAGTCAGCTCGAAAGCGAGTCTTTAGAGTGGGCGATGAGGTGATGCTGTTGTGCCCTTCAAGAAAAAACAAGCTGGACGTACAATGGGAGGGACCAGCGACAGTGATGTCAGTGCTTTCAGACACCAACTACGAGGTAAAGTGGGGCCGGAAATGCCCCAAAGTGTATCACAGTAACCTAATGAAACCCTACATGCGACGAAAAGCAGTAGTAAACCTTGCACTCAATGTTCCTGAGGATGAGGGCGCGGAAATCCTTTGTCTTTCCGATGGCACGGTCAGCAGCACATTGTCAGATAGGGTAGACACAGGGAACACCCTAAGTAAGGCTCAAAAGGAAGATTTAGAGCTTTTAGTACAGGAATTCGCTACCGTTTTCTCCGAGAAGCCAGGCAAAACGGATGTGATTAAGCACGACATTGAGCTGACGGTTAACAAGCCGATCAGCTGTAAGCCGTATCGGGTGTCACCTAGACAGAGAGAGATACTAGAGGCCGAAATTCGCCGCATGATCGACCTAGGTGTTATCATCGAAGCAGACAGTGATTTCACCTCGCCTTTGATTTTGGTTGAGATTCTGGGCCGTGATCCAAGGCCATGCGTGGACTATCGCCGCTTGAACTCTGTAACAGTCGACCAGACTTACCCTATTCCTAACATTGAAGAGAGGGTAGAGACAGTGTCTAAGGCGAAATACATTTCTACGTTAGACCTTGTTAGGGGGTATTGGCAGGTCCCTTTGACAGAGCGCGCGAGTCGATACGCTGCTTTTATCTCACCCCTGGGCACTTTTCGTCCTTTGATGATGAGCTTTGGGCTCAAGAACGCGCCGTATTGTTTCAGCCGCCTGATGGATAAGGTTCTCCACGGGCTCGAGAAATTTGCGCTGCCTTACCTAGACGATGTGGCGATATTTTCGGACAAATGGGAAGACCATGTTGAACACCTTCGGATGGTTTTGGAACGGATCAAAAATGCAGGTCTTACGGTAAAGAGAGAGAAATGTCATTTGGGCTGTGCTGAAGTAAGCTATTTAGGGCACATTGTAGGAAATGGGCGTCGTCGACCGTCCGAACTCAAGGTAGCCGCGGTGGTCGGTTATCGTCGTCCCAGCACTAAGACCGAGATGAGAGCATTCCTCGGCCTCACAGGTTACTATCAGCATTACGTCCCGAATTACTCCGAGATTGCCAGCCCTTTGACAGATAGTTTACGCAAGACCGAACCTGTGAACATTCAATGGGACTCTAAGAAGGAAGACGCTTTTCAGAAGCTGAAGCACGCATTGAGTGAGAAACCCGTCTTGAGGGCACCGGATTTTGCAAAACCTTTCACTATTCAGTGTGATGCAAGCGAACGCGGTTTAGGAGCAGTGCTATGTCAGACGGACCAGAGTGGAGAGGAGCGGCCGGTTTTGTATTTGAGTCGCAAATTGAGCAGCAGGGAAGAGGCTTATAGCACTTCGGAAAAAGAATGTGCTTGCATTGTTTGGGCCGTACAAAAACTAGGCTGCTATGTTGCTGGCTCTAAGTTTATTATAGAAACTGATCACTCTCCACTAACCTGGTTACACCAAATGTCACCTAAGAATGGTCGTTTGCTCAGATGGAGCATAGCACTGCAGCAGCACAATTTCGAGGTGCGCTACAAGAGAGGTGGCCTTCATACAAATGCAGACGCCCTAAGTCGAGCGTTTTGACTCGTCAAAAGACGCGGAAGGTTTGTTTGATTTTTTGTTTACCTTTACCTAGTTCATGTGTACTTTTTTTTTTATTCCAATGTGTTACAGTGAGGGCGTAGAGAAATTTTCACTGACTCCCTCGTTGTCCCGAGCTCTACAGTTTGCTTGTTTAGCTTGATTATAATGTTATCTCGATTCCAAATGGAATTACGTATGAAAGAGTTACTGGACACTTGTCCCGATTGGTATGCACATTGTTTCCTTGAGCTTAAGTTATTAAGATAAGATGTTTGCTTTGTAAAATCTGAGGCCTGGCGATGAGAGTGGCGTGCACGCGGTGCTTGTCGCATTGTGTGTGGCTGACAAAGGTCGTTTCTTGGAGCTTGTCACCCACTTTTCACCGAAGCGGTGCGCAGAGGCCAGCTCTTGGAGCATTCCAGTTTGACCAGGCCCTTCGAGAAAGCAAGAGCCTTGCCGGAACGTCGCCGACATCGATCCGGCCGAGCTGCATGGAACAACTCGACCTCCCGATGTATCATCTGGCGGCGGGGGTGCTGTTGTGCCTCGCCCAAGTTCCACGTGGTCTTCGCGGCCTGCTGGCACCTGGCAGCTGTTGATGAGTCAACCCTGCACCGGGACGGCGACGGACGCGGACAATCGGGAAAAACCACGTCGCCGGCTCCTCTTGACACAAAAGTCGTTGGCCAAGCTTTTGTCAGCAGCCGAGAGCAACACTCCGAAGCAGCGTCGACCCAGCAGCTGTACGGGGTATTCTGCATTGCTTGAGTCAACCTGGCGGCATCAAGGAGCGACTTTGCGCATGGGATTCCACGTCATCTCACTGTGGTGCCACGCTGGCGCGTGGGGTCTCCCTCACCAAACAGCGAACTGGGCATGCCTTGCCCCTTTCCTAGGTTCAGAGGGAGGCGGTGTTTGGCTTTCCCTCTTCGGGGACGGAGAGGAAGACGACGATCTCATTGGAGTATCCTGCGCATAATTTTCCTTGCAAGGGATCTTGGGAAGGCGGACGATGTATAAAAACGCTAGCGCAGAGGCGCTCGTGTGTGATTCTCTTTTCATGTTGTACCACGCTACCATGTAAATACTTTTTTTCTCCTTCTCCGGCTTCTCTACTCGTCCTCTCCGGGGACTCGGATGGCCCGAGTCCGCACCACGCTACCCAAAGGCGCAACAATACTCAAGGTCGGCGCTCGCTCGCTCAGTTGCCGCTCGTCCGTTGGTTCGTCGCAATAAATAAAACACCGCCCTTTTGCATACGTGCCGTACGTGTTCACTCATTTAACACCCCATTTCACAACCACGTTAACCAATTTAGCCATCGACCCAAGTAAGTCGCAATTTAACACCCGTTAACCAATTACATGCTTCCGCATCCTCCTCAGTGTTCCCCCGAGGGAAGCTGCGGGCAATTTTTTTCTGTCTCTCCGTCTGTCGGTCCGTCCACCAGCTGCTATCATACTTGAGCAGCCATAGGACGGGTGCTTCATCCCACTCATCATCATTCACTCCATAGATATGCTGACTACGCCGGAAGGAAGGACGGCCGACCAGGTGATGCTATAAGGATCTTCACCCCTAAACAATCACCGCCCAACTACTCCGCACAAATGGTTAACCAGCCAAAGCTGAAATGTGTGACCCCGATGTTTAGCAGTGGGATCCACCCGATGTGGCTCTAAATCATTTCACAATTATTGGTCATATTTTCAAGCTGCTTAATGAGATTAGACACACGTTTGAGTTGGGTTTAGGACAGTGTTTAATTAACATGCCGCACATTGTTCCTCTGATGATCACGGTGATGCAGGAGTGTGATGAGCGGTTAAATGCGTTGCGTAATGCTTTAATCTGAGTGGTTGTTCAAGAGCCACAGGCGGTCACAGACGTCGCAGGCGAAGCCAAAGTGCCACTAGAGAAACTCCCGACGAACGCGCTCCCGCAATCATCACGCTGACGCCGCAACACCACTTGTTCAGCGTAGGCACTACCGAGTCGCCTATAGGCACAAAGAAATTAGGTGCCCTTTTAACTTCTTCAATAACCACGCATTCATTGTTCGGCGCTGCGTTGTTGCAAGCGCTTGACATCGCGAGCTAACTCGGCGGCATGGTTTGCGGATCCACCCGCCACCGGCGCCTGCATTCCCGTTCGCGGTTTAGCGCGGCTTGGAAGGCTGCCGGATCATTGATACGCAGTCGCTGCCGGCAGTCAGTCTCCCGGGCCTGTTTTTGAGCCAGGACTACACCATCGGCCGGGCGAAGGTGAGCTTTCTCACGTTTCTATTGTCGGCGCTCTTCTACAGTTTTCCGTGCATGGCATACCCACGTGAAAGGTTTTAGAAGACAGTGATGCACGCGTACTCGGCGCCACGGCTGCGACGAGGTGGACGGCATCATTCACAACGCAGCCAATCGCGCGCGTCCTTGGGTACGACGCTGAGGATGACGTAACTGGTAATGCAGTCAATGAAGAGAGCTCGTGACAACGCCTGGCCATATACAGCTTTCGCTGTAAAAAAAAAGCCTTATAAATGCCATGTAGTGGAGGTAGTCTCTCAAGGAATGTAATGTTGCCCGGCAGCCGCAGAGAATCACGGCAGGCCTCGAAACGTGTGAATCTTGCAAAGAGCGGCTGTAATGTAGAGGCACATTCTTTACAAGGCGCTCCGACATACTTGATCGTCATCATGAGCAAAATCAGGATGACGAGCAGCGGAATTGTTTCACGTGCTGCCTTATACGAACGTGTAGTTGGTCCGTTGCTGATACGCAAATGGAAGAATTATGACGTATTGATCCTTTAGCAACTGTCCTTGCAGTAGGCATTATGGGATAGCTTGAAACAGGGTAGCCAGCCGGTCTAAGAACTGGCTTATCTCCCTGTCCTTCCGCTTAGTCTTTCCTCCTCCTCCTCCTTGAAACAGCCAATGTTACACGCGCAAAGGTTCGTTCACGCGCAAAGGTCCGTGAATTGAGGTCAGGTTAGCAATTAGAAAGGCGATAAGCGCCGGCCCGATCGCGGTATTATGGAAGGTGCTCAAGCATCCACCACGTTTATGTTTTTTTTTACTTACAGCTTCTTTGAAAACACAATCTTGCTAAACAAGGAGAAAAAAAACGGCAGCTCAAATCTTCTTAGTAATTTCCGTCTCTCCACTCTTTCTTCCTTTCTCTTTCTATCACTTGCTCTCTGATATTTGTTACGGAAATAATTCAGTAATCTGCATTGCATGTTTGCTGATGTTATCGTTATTAAAATTTCGCAACAACAAAAATCGCACTGCTAAATCTGTTGCTCTATTCGTGGGTCTCGTGGCCCGGTAAGTTTAATCAAAAAAGAAATTTTCCTCAAGTCTTCATCAGGGTACACTACTTAACATGCAACTCAATGACGATAATCGTCGCCGGTAACCTCATATAAAAACGCTATGGCTTTAACCTTTCATGATGTTTAGGCGTTGTTAGCAAGTAAACTCAGTACGATGAAAGTACAGTCAAGAGAAGGTTTGCAAAATAATGCATGTAAGTAATGCAGTAAACATATTTCAAACAAAATACCAATTTATCCTTTTCCTGAAGAAACCCTTCGGCCCACGCCCACGGTATGTTGACGTCAAACGTGTGGGCATTCCGCATCGCACAAGCATAGCGCATTTAGCGCACACACAGCAAGCAAGAACACCTTCTCTGGGATTCCCATGAAATGCTGACCTTGCGGAACAAGATTTAGCAATGCGAGCCGTAGCAAAAAAATTAAGCCGGCTTCACCCGAACGGTGCCAAGCCTAAAGCAAATGCGGAAACTTCTCAATTTCTTTTCTGTTTTGTCGGTTAGGGACGAAGCTCCTTATGGCATGGCTTGTGCATCCCTCGTTGTCGTTGTGCGTAACCGCCGGTGGTACATAGCCGACAGGGGATAGACAGGTATGTGCCACAGGGGAAGGAGGGAGACGATCACGCGACTACGATGGCGATGAAAAGATGCGAGATGGCGGTACTTGGAGCGTTCTTTAGATGGACGAACGGACGGACGCATGGATGATCAGACAGACAAGCAGACGGACGGATGGACGGACGCGTGGATGGATTGATGGATGAATGGATGAATGAACGAACAGACAGACGGACGAACACACTAATGGACACATGGACAGACGGATGGACGGACGGACGGACGGACGGACGGACGGAAGCAAGAACGAACAGACGGGCGTAAGTGCAGACGAACTGATGGACGCTTCTCTCTCCACATCATCATTCACTCCGTGGATGTGCTGTGATTTCAAATGCGAAGCATTTCTTAGCAAACTTCGACGACTCTGAGCGTATCTATCTATCTATCTATCTATCTATCTATCTATCTATCTATCTATCTATCTATCTATCTATCTATCTATCTATCTATCTATCTATCTAGCCGCTTACGTTTGGGTGCTCTCGTGGTCACCCTCTGAACTTGGCATGAACCAAAATTAGCATGGAAGGGTAAAATGGTTTGGCGAATACGACGCACTGGTCAAGACATGAATAATGCCACAATCGCGTTGTGTACGTCGTCCAACACTTTCCGCCAGACACCGGCTCATACCCACGGGTGGGCATGTGCTGTGAGTATGCGGGTATGTGCCACAGGTGACTGACACTTAGTATCTACTTAGGAACGACGAGAACACACATGGGCAAATTTAACGCGCACACATGGGCAATTTTAACGCGCGAGCTTTAAGAAATACACGACACCGGTAGCGTCGATCCGGTGAATGCAAAGAATAAATGTCAGGATCCCAGCTGGAATCGAACCCAAGCATTCTGCATGGCAACAAAACATTTCACCACAGAGCTACGCCAGGTCTTGGAACTACTTTTCAAATAGACGACAATCTTCGTGAAACGCCAGTAGTGGTTGGAGTGCTGCCTATCGAATTTTATAAACATTACATATGTACTCCTTTGATGCAGCTGTCACGTCGGGTTAACGTCAATTGTGCTTAGTTGCCATGCGCTGAAGTTGATTTATGTAGCAGTGTCCAGGGCCAGCATCTTCGCGAGCATCAGTGCTTCATATAAGCTTCTGTTGTTGCTAATACGCATGTTCACGTTGGCTTCGTTGCGCAAGTACAAACAACTGGTTATATAAACATATGCAACTCTTCAACATTTGTCTGCGTGTGCAACTTTTGTATATAAATTTAGCGTCATTTCATGAAGTGTCACTCAATAAAAAAATTGCAACACGGTCACCTTCCCTCGGCATGTTTCGCATAACGTCGATTCCCAGGTACGTGGGATCTACCAATTTTTTCCTCTCCTCTTATCTTTCTCTCTTGTTCTGTTTTTCTGCGTTTTCTTTTGTATTTACTTCAATTTCTCTCCTTTTTTCTTACTTTTTTTACCTTGTCTCTTTTTTTCTATTTGTACATGATCTCACTCCAAAAACGCTTCGTATTTAATATCCTCATCAAGGCGCTCAAAGAACAAGAGGAAGTATAGGCTTCTAATTAAGCACTAGTGCACTCTCATCATGCTACAGCCGACTATGTGTCATACGAAGTGTTTCCTGCGTTATGCCGAGCGATGGCGTCAAAATACGATCCCGGCATACGACAGCGTGGCCCCTTGTAGTGTACCGTGCTTAAAAGAAGAATTGTTCAATAGTGGCCGATGTGACGGGAGTTGGCGGCATGGAGCAAACGGTGAGTCGGACTTATACTGAATCAACTCTAAGGAGATTGCGACGGAAGCAGTTCTCAGCTTCTTGAAGGCAACAGACTTGCACCGGTGGTTATAGGCTAATACTGTTATGATTACTGTGAAGGGCGACTTTGTGTGCGCATGCTTTCCTCTTTCTCTCTCTCTATCTCCATCTTTAATGCTCCTCCACCGCCTTTCCCCTGTGTAAGGTAGCGTACCGGTCATTTTAGACTGGTCAACATTCCTGCCTCTTTTTTTCTTTTTTTGTTCCTTCCTGCTAAGGATTATTGCAGAATGGGGCTTTCGGGATGGCTCTTTACAACTTCAAGCGTGTCATCAAGCAACAAAGAAAGGGAGCAGGAGAGGCGGTAAGTGCAGGTAGGTTAACCAGTTTATAACGCGTAAGCAAAGTTTCCGGTTGTATACAATCGGAAACTTACCGCGGGGCAGGCCACGATGCCATCGACTGAAGGCACGAGCTACATGCGGCGTATCTCAATTCCGAGTACGTGGCCCCTGTCTGGTCGGCTGGCGATTGCCTAACGCTTGTGTAAAAGGAAGCGCTCGGTGAGTTTGGATGCCGCTTCAGCCTCTCGCGGTAATAAAGCGGCGACGATGGCGCGGCCATGTTCGCGCCCACCTTTCCGTTATTATGAACAAAATGAACGTAAACGAGAAAGAACAAACAAAAACAAGTCTTGTTTCTTTTTTTGAAGGTTTCGGGTCAACAAGCATAAACAACTGCACGGGTGGGCTTGCCTAGTATTTATCGATATTTGTGGTGGCGGGCGAAAAACCTGTCGCAGATATATACTCGTACTGTTCGGCATTACGGTATAACCATCACAAGGGGGCTTGAAGCCTGCACTCTTCCCGCGATGAATTCGCTATCACACTCGCTGAGCTACATACGCCCACGTATCTGCACGCTCTAACCTTTGTTATTTTTTCCGCAAAAGCTTCGCAAGCCACAAAAGAGTTCGCGCGTGTTTCGACTACCGCTTGGCGTGCATGCCCAGAGAAAACAGCGCATCGTGGTGTGCGCGCAAGTCGTGATTGCGTTCCTCTACGCTCGACTGTGGTTGCGGCAGGCCACGGCACCAACGAATCCTGCCGTGTTCCTTTAATTCTTTTTTATTTGTTCCTATTTTGTTTCTTTCGTTTTTTTTTTTTTGAACTCCCATTTGCGGCCAAAACGGGAAAAGCACCATTTCAGAGCCGGATAAGGAATGCTTCTTCATCACGAAACCACAAGACTGCCACTGTCGGAACCAGCTGTTTTTTTTTGTTCGTTTTTTCTCCAGTGGGCCACTTGGCATCACGAAAAGAAGGCACGCTTTAAGTTCTCTATTTTCCCGCGTTCTCTAAGCTATAAACGGACCTCCCGCTTCTACAAGTGAACTCGTTCGCTTATCCTGCAGCAGATGTTTCTAGAGATGTTTACGTTCTTCTATTGCTCTCAAATTTATTTAGACACACCTCACGCATTCGCACTGTTGCCTTTGTTCTAGTCAAGTTCAATGTGTCCAAGGCGAAAGCCGAGCTACAATATTACTTGACGTCGCTTTGCATAAACATGAACCATGCAAGCGCTGTCAGGGTGCTGGCGGGCCAGAAAGTGGACTAGTGGCTGGCATCGCTATACCATTCTTGTTTTTGTGTGTCACGATAGTATACGCTCTCTTCGACTTCCCGATTCCTATCTCCAGCGGTATCTCGGTGTCATACTCGTGCACCGCTCCAAATTCAAGGAGACAAGATTACGCGCATTACCGTCACCACTGCCTTGCACCGTCTCCCAAACAAGCAGCATGAAACAACTCGAATGCAAGACATAATCTTTCAAAAATATTTATCCTATTAGCCGTTGCTGTAAGGAAACTATGTGAAGCAAGATAAAAATACATCTCTCCTTCGTTATGCGTTCGTAAGCCAACGACGGCGAAAAAAAAGTAATTAGATTGTGTTTGTTCTTTGATAGATGAGAGCATTATCCCTTAAATTGAAAGAAGCAGTCGCCCATATTCACAAAAGGCCTTCTGGCGCTGCAATATTGTTCGTAAGCTAAAGTATCAGCCATGTTTAACGCAATGTAGGAATAGTAGCAAATGCAGCCGACGAAGCTCGAAAAACACTTACCAGCGAAATACTGAAAACTCAGAAAGCTCGAAAACAAGCTCGCTATAATAGGCTTTTTCAATATCTTGTTACGGTGAGATGCCTTTATTTACAGGAGATGATAAATGCGAGAGTCCAGGGATCTGTCCGATTACCGCTCGTGCCAACCTCGTTCTCCTCTTCTTCCACGCGTCCCCTCAGTATTGTAGCAATATAATGCAAGGAGGAGGGGGATTGAAGGAGGAAGGACAGAGAGGTTCGCCAATTCTCAAACCGGCTGGCTACCCTTTGCTAGGAAAGGGGGTAAGGGAAATAAAAGATGAGAGAAAAGAGACATTGAATGAGAGACGCTGCTTGTAGTCTGCCACGATGCTTACAGTCTGCCGCGACGCTGATTACAGTCTGTCTATAAGACCACTCGCCCGCAAGAAGCGCAACAACGCTCTCAATGCCTTGCGTGCCGAGGATGGTCTCGGCAAGTGTCCTAATACCCTTTCCTCCGACAATTGGCGATCGTACAGTGTAAAACTTTGGACAGATCTTCTCTTGGGGCACTGAAGTGACGACACTCACAGAGAAGATAGGAGAATGTCTCCGCGCAGCCACAGGTGTCGCATGTCGGGCTGCTAGCCATTCCGATTCGAAACGAATAAGCATTCGTAAAGGCCACCCCAATCCACAAACGGCACAAAAGTGTCTCCTCAGCTCTCGTTATTCCTGATGGAAGACGGAGCTGTAGGTGTAGGTCCAATTTATAAAGGTGGACGTTGGTGAATGCCAGTGAATTACACTAAGCAAATGTCAGTTCTCGTGCAAGTAATTGATGGAGTTTCATATCATTGTATGAAACTCTATGAAGTGATCGATGCGTTATAGCGGCGTCCGTTTTTGATTATGGTGGTATAGCTGCACAAGGGGCATCATTATGAGCAGATCAGGCTGCTTCATCTGTACGGCCGTTTCCATGGATGCTGCAGTGGTCCGATATCCATTGATACGCTATGTCATGTTGTTTCTCCATAGCCCGGTGATGAAGCAGTCTTATTTGATCGACTAGCTGTTCATTTGGTACATGACGATATGGCGAGGCAATGCCCTGGAGGGCTGCTTTGAAGTCGGAGAAGATTGGCCATGTCTGCTGTGGTTCTTCAACTATAAGAACTCCAGAGCGGCACGAATGGCCGCGAGTTGTGCAGCCGTGGACGATGTCAGATGCCATGTCCTGAACTTTATCGTGACAGATTTCTGCGGCATTACCACCACGTCTGTTGAGCTTGCTGAAGTACCCATCCGTGTAAATCTGAATGCGTCCACTGTGTTTTTCATGAAGAAACAGTAATGCTGTTTCTTTAAGGGCCGAATTTGACGAATTTTTCCTCTTTTGCATTCCGGGGATAGTTTTCAGGGCTTCCAGTGGATGTAGACACCACAATGGTAACGACGGTCTTGCTGCGTGCGTGAAGTTTGTGGGAATCACCGTGTTATGTGGGGCAATAGTAGTGCAGAACGCAGAGCGTGGCCTGAAAGTTGGAAGGGAGGCGAGGTGATGCGATTTAATCCGGGTGGCATGTCTTATGTGCCTTCCTAAAGCATCAACATAAATGTAGGCTGTGATAGGGTGTTCATGAGCGATTGTGACTGTCGCTGCTGAGGAAGCGCATCTCGGAAGCCCAAGGCATATTCACAGTGTTTGAGCTTGTAATGACTGGCGGACGTGAACGTTTGTTATGCGGGCCTTGCCGAGCCCAGGCAGGCTGTAGCACATGAAGCCGAAAAAAAGTGCACTATACAGTTGAAGCATGGCTCGTACCGATGCACCTTATGATTTTCCCGCAAGAAACCTTAGGACGTGGGTGATCATGGTGATTGAAAATTTTTTGAAGCGCACTAAAAACGGCCTCCTTGTCAGCCTCTTCTGTCCATCCGTTTTTAGTGCGCTTCAACAAAATTTTCAATTATGAACGTAATCCAAATGGCCCAACTTGCCATCTTACTGATCATGGTGAGTTTGTTTTTTTATGTGAGCGATGTGGGGGCACCAGGACAAATCACGATCTATTACTACTCCCAGGAAACGGTAGGTCTTTTGATAGCTGATCGTGTGTCCATTAATTCTGATGAAGTATGTGGTCATTACGTTGCGTGTAAACGCAACCAGTGAGCATTTCTCAGTCCACGTCCTTGAAGGTAGTTTGACGTCAGTGTAGCCGCTCTTTGAAGCCCGGCTCGTACGTGTAGACGCGCGACCCCTGATGCCCAGATGCAGATGTCGTCTGCGTAGATCGTAAGATGCACAGATCGTGGCAGGACGTCAACGAGAACAATGAGTGCATATAATGAAAAGATCTATTAGTTGAATTTGGATAAATGAGTCTCAGCTTCAGAACTGCAATATGTAAACATCGAATTTATATAACCTTATGGGAGCAATATTTTATGATTGCTCGCTCTATCTTTATTTGCTCCACAATACATCTTTGTTACGTCAAAGGGTCAAATGGAGAAGCCCTCCAGTATATAATAATTGCGCAAACCTGATCGCCAAAAGCAGAATGCATAGTCTACAAGCTACGTAAATGTACCCGACATTGAATCCGCGTTGCGGCACTAAATATAGCATTCCATACTTGGCGACCGTCAAGAATAAGCAGTCTTTACGAAAATTTTGAATTTAAGCGTGCGTCGCGTGCTGTCACGTCAAGCATTCGTTCGGCATGTTCCGAATGCATAAATAGGCTCAGAAGGCCGAGCGTTTTACCCGATAACGTGGAACGTCAGGAGAATCCCGTGCACTGAAGTTAGCGCTTCACAGTTTCGTTTCACGAGTGTTCATCGAATCGACGCTTATAGATTTTTAGACTGCGAGTTCTTAAGTGCACTGCTATTTCTGCTTTTTCGGACCTCTCCAACTGTACATCGCAAAGCGATGAGCGACGAGTTCATGGTTCAAGGCACGCGCGCGATTACGTTCGTTTAGCAGGGAAAAAAATGGACGATGATTGCCAGCCATTCCTCGCCTCCAAAATACCGCCGTTCAACGACTGATGCGATCGTCCAGCCATTGCAATACACAAAATTGTAACAAGCGGGTTTGCACATTATTTTCATCACCCCTCCCACTCGTTCCCCGTCTTCAATCGCTTCGTGGTGTACCGTATTGTACATGCGTGGCATACCTGGCTAGATTAACTAGACTGCAAACTGAAAGCAGGCATGATCAAGGCATCTGTTCGTCCAAAACGAAGCGTGCTGAGCTAGCATCACTGCAAAAAAAGTAAACAAAGAAACGAGACGGAGGCGGCAAGCAACTTTTGTTTTCATCACAAGGTTGGTACCCACCGATATTAGTGGGACTCCCAATAGCCGCAGTTCAATAAGGCGGGCCACCACTTCGGTAAACAATAGGTTCGAAAGAAAGACAGAAAGTAAGAAACGTAATGTGCGGGTTTCCGTTTGTCTTGATGAGCCACTTAGCCGTCGTTTTCCTTGTGCGTTCCCGTCGAGCGCGCGTTATTTACTGAAGGCAGTCAAACATGAGAATGAAACCAATTTTCTACCACTTGTTTGTTTGTTCTTCTTTTCTGTACCACTCGCGGGAATCCCTCGCGTGAGAGAACACGAAACAGAATTTTTTTTCGCTTCATTTCTCGTGTACTACACAGGCAGTTTCGCTTGGCATCATCCTCCAGCTTCCTTACCTTTTTCTCAGACCGAAGAAGGAACGCAGTTTCATTTTTTTTATGAGTACGAATAATACAGAAAACACAGTTTTTTCTTGTAAACTTTTCGCGATTCTCTCGTAAGGATTGCTCCCCTTCACCCACTTTTTCTATCTTTTTCTTACTCTCCCGTGCCCGAGGAACTGCACGCGGGTCTGTTGAGTAATGAACAACATTTAGTTAGCACTTAGTTCGGAAGAGAAAGCGAAACAATAAAAAATATACAACTTCGTCGGGAAGTGAACGCAATTTAAGGAAAGAGCTTAAGAACAAGCTCTAGAAAGTGGAAAGAAGTGCACCGCACACTTGCAGTGCTCGTTCGTCATTTATTAGCTCCTCATTCACAGTTTTTTGGGGCACGCGGGAGTAGCAAAATTATATTTGCAAAATAGCATAGGTTGTCCGCAATTGGAGGGATGGGGGATATTTGTAAAGTAACAGAGGTGATGAGAGTGTTGCGGGGCGGAGAGTGATGGGGCACTGAGAGGAGAACTGAACGGCGCTATAGAAAACGCATCGTCAGTTATCAACATAAGTGCAGACAATTAATAACGAAAAGGGGCCTGGAAATTGCGGCTCGCACGGAAATACAGCGTGTGCGCGTTTCGCTGCTTTATTGAAAAAATCTTTAGAAACACTTGCAGTACAATTTTCTCATCTCTATTCTGTTTGATATGTAACGGCTGTAGGTGTATTTAAAAGCTGCTTCTTTAGTAGGAGCAGTATAGCTACTGTACTGCAAGCGTTTCCTTACCAAGGAAGACGAACTTTGCTTGCACGGCGCTCATTGAGCAAACATGTATCAACCGCACGACCTTGTGTTTGTATACTGCACACAACTACACGGTGTGTCACAGGAATGATTGTTCTTAATCACGACGTTGTTTTATGTCGGGCCTAAGTACTGTAAATGTAGAGCCTCAGTACCAACGTTGTACTCAGTAGCGAGGCTCGCCAGATGATGAAAAGGGTTCCTAGTATATTGCCTGACGTAAGTACACACCGTATCCATCGTGATGTGCCTCATGATAGGGTAGTCGTGCGCAATGGGAATGGTTTCAGCTGTCGATGCACAGCGGAATAAACCAAGACATATGCTAAGAGCCTGGCCTTAAATGCTTTACAGTGTTACAGGTTAGTTTTGCACGTAACTGATATGACAGGTAGGTTGTACCGTAGGAATCCAATAAATAATATCTCGTAAAGCTGTAACATAGACTCGACGGACACTCGCCAAGTTTTGCCGGCTTAACAAGTGACAAATGGCAGTCAGCCGCTTTTTCAGGTCGTTTACGCGTAGAGTTTACGTGTGTTTAGTTAGCTTGAGTACTGCGGTACAGGTATAGTAGGCAGCGTTTGGTTTATCTAGGTTGAACTCTGGTTGCCTATCGGTTCGACTTCAGTACGCTCTCAACAGCTCATTCACATGGTCCTCGTACTACACGCACTGCACTTGACAATTTTAAAGCACTGAGCTTTAAAAGCAGAAATGTTTACCAATGCGTTTGAATTCACCTGCGTGCTATATTATTTATTTATATATTTATTTATTCATTTATTCATTCGGTACTCACAGTGCCAGAGGCATCGCAGTGGGGAAAACATCCCCACTGTACATATTCTGTAAGAAAACATCCATGCATCTGCAGGAAGTGAACCATGAAAAGTAGGTGAAGCTCTGGGCTCCGTATTGATGAATAACCGTACGTTACCTGAGCGTTAGCCTATATCATGTAAATTAAGTGACATGAGGTGACATGAAGTGACAGAGTCGACGTCAAAGCCAGCTTGTAAGGTACATAATGCATACGCTGATGTAGCTCACTCGTAAGAAGAGTTTAGGCTTGTTGGTGTTTTTTATTGTTTTGTGACAATCATGATTATTATTAGTCTATAGTTAGGCATTTTCAGATGCGGAGCAGTTCTTTGACAAGCCTGTGTAACGCTGCCCGACCGTGTCTCCGTGCCAACGCGCCGCACCGCTTTCCCCCCACCGCAGTTGTTGGAACTATGCCAAGTAGGTCAAGTCAGAGCTGCGCGTTGACGTCACTTTCTCCCTCATCCGCAGCAGCTGCCGGCCCCTACCAACACACCTAGGTGGTGTTGCTGCTTCATTCACTCGCAACACACTTCTCGCTCGCTTCACCCTCTCTTTCTAATATAAACTCTTTCGACTCGTTTATCTGCGATAAAACTTACACGAAACCCAACTCGCCTCCATTGTCAGTGTATTTCAAGGAAACGTTTACTCGAGTAAAGGCTACACAGAGTATCCCTTCAAACCGTTCTTCTAGCACCCGCGTTGACGCCGGTTTCAGCCTATAGTCAACGGCGTGCACGTTGCTGCTGCTTCGCCTCCCATCATGATTCCCTTCGGGAAGAAGGTTTATTTTTTTTGCGTGTCTCACATAACTTTGCACTTTACCATACGTAACCCGAGCGTTCTCACATATAATGTAGCCGTGACAACAGACAGCATTGGCAGACAAACCTCGCATTTCAAGTTATTCTCCCCTAAATGAGGCAAGCTACTTGAAAAAGGTAACTCTTACGTTAAATGCCACAATAAAATATAAGGAAGCGTGTCGCATGGGAACTCGGCGAGACCCGTTTGTAGAGTTCCGCTGCTCCATTTACCGAACCGTCCATGACGCCCACGTTTAAAGTAACTATGCAGGGTTTCTTCGGCAAGAATTGATTCTTGTAAGGGAGATTCGAAAAGTAGGTGTGCGATATACGAGCTACTTTTCGCTGCGCTTTATGAGCGTTCTACTCATTTTATGACAGTTAAGCTACGTTTCGTATGCAGCGAGTTCCGTCGTGATGTTTCCCCCTGCAGTTTAGTGTTGTAGAAGCGCCGGTGGGAAGAGCAATCGTGCTCTTGAACAGGCGGTGGCTCCCTCTGTTATGTGGCGCCGGAATAAGAGGCATGCTTTCAGATTCTTTTATATTTAACGAGTTTAGTTCATTATTGCGAATACTTGTTGGTTACTTATGATGATTACTTTAGACTTGATTAGTTTATTTGAACTCGGTTTTCAGCCCTGATAGCCTTTTTCAGGTCTGTGTCGACCACTTGATTTTGAGCGTGATCACGCCACACGATACCTATGGATAGACAATAAGCCAAGTCCCTAAAGAGATGTACCCTCAAAAAAAAAAAAACTAAGTTACTCGATGCTTTTCAAGGATCAAGTTTCATCGCCAACTACGCTCCCGTAAGAAAAATAGTCAACTACAACCACAAACTTAACTTCAACTCTTGGAGTCGTATACTCTCATGGCAGCCTAACCTATAACGTGTAAAAGAAATTCGTTTTTGTAGACTATTTTAAAAAGAGAAGATTAATTTTTTACCTTAACAAAATGGCAATAATTAAGAAGTGCCGGATAGAACGATGTCTTCTGTCATAACTCAAAGTTTTTTTTTACACTCATGAATTTCAGGTGGAGAAATCGTACACGCAGATGCAATTGCATCGAACTTTTCCTTGTAACTGTGCCGCACGAACAGCCGCAAGTCTTTGATAACAAAAATACTAATCGTGCACAGCGCCGCGTCACAGTACCTCCGGTAGTTTACATGTCATTACAGCGTCACGGGATAAGCCCTTCATGTTGCTTGTTAAAAAAAATGACAGCATATCCACGAAGTTAATTATGATAAATGGGGCGAAGCACCTGTTAATTAATCCATGCTTCCGTCCGTCCGCCTGTGCGTGCGTTCGTCTCTTCGTTCGTACGTCCGTCCATTCGTTTATCCGTGCAACCGACTGTCCATACGTCCATTCGTGCGTCCGTCCGTCTGCTTGTATGTCTGTCCGTCCATCTGTCTGTCCATCTAGTGAACACTCCAAGTACTGCCATGCCGCATGTTTTCAATCATATATTCATCATATACAAGTGCCTCCATCCAGCGGCCATTGCAAGGACTAAACGAGAGGTAGCTACGTACTACTACTGCTACTACTACTACTACTACTACTACTACTACTACTACTACTACTACTACTACTACTACATACATACATTGGGAACGCATGACCCACGTCATAAGGGCGCTTTCCATCGCCGAGTGAGTAAGTCGAGTCGTCGTGCATAGCCTAGCAACACGTTGGAAAGAAAGGAGGAAAAGTGGCGAAGAGTACGAGAATAAATAAATAAATAAAAGAAAAGAAAAATTTTGACGAGGTAAACCCATAATGCGAATGTGGGCATTGCAGCCACTCGTTTATGCAGGCACACCAGCAGAACGAGCATTTGTGGGGACCGTGTGATCGCGTTACTATGAGTGAGAGAAGAATGGTAAGATAGAAAGAAAGAGAAATTTAAAAACAGAAAAACAAATAAATATAGATAACTTAATATAGAAATAGAGAAAAAAACCTATAAACAAAAAGAAAGTTAAAGAGACTATTTGTCCATGTATTCACCCCACATGGTGCGTAACTGCCCATAATTTTTTTTCCTGTTAATACAGACATCACACTGCAACGAACTTGAAGGTCTCCCCTACAAGCAGCCTTTTCAAGTTAATTGCGTACCACGGAAATAACTGAAGAAGTCACAGACATGAAAGGGTTTTTCATCCAAGCATACGTTAAGCGCGGAACACGTAGCCTCCCGTTCACTGCACGAAACAAACTGCTACGGTTTCACGTTGGCGTAGAAAGTATCCAGTCAGCTTGTTCGAGTAAGAACGACTACCCGGCAGCAGTGACTCACTCCACGAGTGCACGGCGATTGACTTTCCATAAGCATGTCTCCAGAAAAGCGGGGTCATCTGCTTCGCTCAATGAACGGCGACCCGTGGTCATTCAAACGCACTTAAGCGGCACTTAGTAGCCGCTTTAAGCACGAGCAAAGATCGCGAGGACAAGCAGCACGGAGGGCAGGAAATCAGTAAGTGAAACCCGCGGGTGGTGAATGTTGTACATTCGATGGTGCTCCCGCTTCGAGGACTCATGTTCCTTCGACTCTGGCGACAAACTTAAAATACTTACGCAAAAGAAGAAAGAAAGGCGCGAAGCGCTTGACGTCGCATCAAAGCACAGCAAAAAAAAAGTACATGAGATCAATAAGTAAAATAGTCAAATGCGGCGGGAAAGGAAATAGCACTACGCAAGAAAAACCCAAGTGAGGAGTACAGGATAGAATGTTCGAAGCGTTTGCGAATAGCTGGCCTGAAATGATCCGGAATGGAGCGCGGGCTGCTCTCAGTCTGCGTGTATGTTGCTGTTCCCCCCCTCTTTCGCTTCTTTCCGTCCTCGGGCGTGGTTCAATTCGGTGACTTTGTTCAACAACCTATTACAGCGTGGCCCCTTCCTTCCTTCTTCATCCTCGCCTTCTCCTACCCCTCGCTGCCATCTCAGTGCCATGCCTCGCGTGTGCTGCATTCCTCGTACGCTATTTCCACACCGTATGCGCGTGCGTGCTAGAAAAAAACAACCAGTGTGACCGAAAGATAGCCTGCCCGTGCCACGAAACAAAACAACTCTTTGCTTCAAAGTTCAACAGTGAGAGCACATAAAATTGAAACAGGAAGAAAAAGGAGTAAGCGGAACGCGAAGCCGATTTAGAGGGCGGCTGCAATGCGTTGAAAGCGACAAGCACTCACGAAACGTCACCCGTATTTGCCACCGTGTTGTTCGATATGCAAGAAAAGCGGCGCGCAAGTTACTTTCGCTACTTTGCGAACCCGTCGCTCTTTAATTTCTCTCTCGCTCCTGTTTCTACACTGACCGGAGGCTTCGAAATTTTATCGGCTTTCTCATCGCGAGTCGCACAATATGGCTGATGGGTCGGCGGTGAGAAAGGCTCGTTGCGCAACGTTGTCAACAGCAACTGAGACACACAGCGGCTGCGAAATTTTGACGAAATCGGTGCAGTGCGCCAGAGTTTGCAGTAGTCCGCTTTCAAACAGCCAACCTGCTACTGTGCCCTTATATTTTTATAGAGCTGTATCGATCCTTGATAGTTATACGGAGCTACGAGTGCTGTGAAGCGATTATCTGCCTTAATTTCTTTATTATGCGAAAAAGAAGCGTTTCGCAATAGTTTTATACTCATATATTTCTTGTAGAGATCACGCTACGACCATAAGGTACCACCTCAAAACACCCATGTACGTAAAGATGAAGTCTAACGCTAAACTCTGAAGTGCGTAGCCTGTTACTGCTGTAATGTAGAGAGTGAGAGAGAAAGAAAAAAAATAAAGCCAAGGAGGTTAACCACGTGCTAGGATCCGGTATACCACCCTGCATGTAGGAGGAGGAGAAAAGAAAAACAAATTGGCTTGCCTCATTTGTGCTTCCCACACTGCAAATGTCGTCGAAAGATGATAGTCTTGCGTGTGGAGAGAGTGGACAAAACGTTTATTTGACGTTCTGCGCGAGAAAATTGGTGAATCGTAATTTGAAGCGCTGCGTTAAAGAGTCTCGATCCCTGCAGCAAAGGCGAACGAGCGCATCAAGGCACGTTAGACACGAGCGCCATCGGGCAGTTATCTTCGAAAACGAAGGAAGGCGTGCGCGCCCGCGGAGAAAGATGCGCGCCCGTCTCGGAGGCAATAAGGTGTTGAACGCAAAGCGCCGGACAGGTCGACGGGTTAGCAAAGTGTTGGAAACACTTGCCTTTTTGAGCATCGCGTGGCACTGTCAGCGCAGCGTGATAAACGCTACGATCCTTACACTTATTTGTCTGTGCCTTCTCTAGTGTGAAGACGCACATACGAAACATGGACGCGTTGTTATGGTGCCTCAGATATGCGCAATACTTGTTTTTTTCTTTGACAATCGCACAAGTATGAACGCTGAAACTTGAGCAATATTGGTGGGCGTTGCTCGGGTTGGCCGTTTGAGGTATCACTTTGTGCTGTTTGGGGTGTCGTTAGAGAAATGTACAGACAGACAGACAGACAGACAGACAGACAGACAGACAGACAGACAGACGGACGGACGGACGGACGGACAGACAGACAGACAGACAGACAGACAGACAGACAGACAGACAGACAGACAGACAGACAGACAGACAGACAGACAGACAGACAGACAGACAGACAGACAGAAAGACAGAAAGAAAGAAAGAAAGAAAGAAAGAAAGAAAGAAAGAAAGAAAGAAAGAAAGAAAGAAACTTTGCCGTCAAAGGTCCCCAAGATAATAAGCGAAAGGACAGGGAGGTTAGCCAGTTTATAGACCGGCTGACTACCCTGTGCTGGAGAAAGAGGGGAGGAGAATAAAAGATGATAGAAAATAGATGTTACGACGAGAGCGAGAAAAAAGAGAAAAGATAGCGAAAGAGGAAAACCAAATAAAAGAGAATACGAAATTTCCTCTTATACCAAGTGCCTCGTGGTGGGTTGCAGGTAATTTGGTCTAAAATCCATGAAGAGTGAGTGAGTGAGTGAGCGAGTGTGCTATTGATTGATTGATTGATTGATTGATTGATTGATTGATTGATTGATTGATTGATTGATTGATTGATTGAGCGAGCGAGCGAGCGAGCGAAACGAGCCTCTATGCTGAACATACATGCGTAGAACGCTCATCTTGACGAGCGCATACAGCCCGTAATTACAAAGGCCAACTTTCCCAAGACATGCCATCCTAGTGACTTCTGTACTACTTTCCGTCCTGTATCCACACAGCGGTTGCTTGAAATTCATCGCTGCATCTGAAGTTCTTGGCGCCGAATAGACCAAAGGGTAATAAGAGGAATGGAGCACATCACTTCGCCACCGCACAAGTTCCTTGATCACAACGGTACACAGAAATGGCTTTTTATAACGTGTTCTCTTCTTGCGCTATTGTCGTAATAGGCAGAGCATCGGTGCCCGCTAAAGGATCTCTGAAAGACTTTCTGCTTCATCTTTACTGATTCTTTTATTTTTATGCTTTGCACGTCTTCTATACAGAGAAGGAGTTGCAGAAAATTTATGGCACCCTTGTTCTCCATTTCGCGCTCTCATGAATCGCTTTGCAAATGGCCTGAAAACTGGAGGAAGTAAAGAAATACGACTACATTCCGAACCTGGCAGAAAGGAGGCTTGAGTTCCGGCGCGCGGGTTTGTCAAGGGAGCGATCAATCACAGCGTGTCGAAAGCACGAACTTTCTTGCTTTCTTTTTCTTTTTCTCGCGGACCGTGAGACACGGGTCGGTAGATCTCGCGGGTATCGAACGAGTGCCGGCGTTACCACCACGGCTTCAATGCAGAGCCGTGAGCTCGAGTCTCCGCGAACGAGCCTCTCGCCTTCTCGTCGCATTCAATTGTGCATGCATGGTCCAACACAACGCGGCAATACGCCACGCGACAAAAGGGCGCAACAAGGAAAGTCGAGAAACGCGCCCCTTCCTCGGACGCGTTTCCTCAGTTTGCGTACTTTGATTTTGCAAGGTCACTTCTGAAACAAGAAGAAAGGTGTGTTGCTGAACCAGAGCTTCCCTGGTGTCCCCGATAAAAAAAAAAGGAATGAGCGTGCGAACCTTTCTTGTTTGTCGGAAAAACGTACCAATGCTTTCCTGCAAACTTCGGCCTTTGTTTTCCCACTGCTGCTTCATAGAGCCTGCCTCGCTTCGTTGCGCACACGCTGCCCTCTTCGAAAGCTTTTCAGCCTAGTTCACTTCGACTGGCGTCTCGGTAGCCCGCCCTGTTTACCGGGGTTCACTTTCTCAAGGCGTGGCGCTAGTTTCTATTGCACAGAGCAATATCATGTTCCTTGCACTGCTTGTGAGCGATATGACTTGAATAGGGTGTGATTACCGCCTTTTTTTTTTTTTTGAAGAGCCGCTATATTGAAATATAAACTTGTCAGACCAGTCAATCGGCACAGGTGCATGAAGCAAGTGATCAATGTTTCACCAGACAATGCACGTGGGGCTTAAACATAACCAATGGTGTTCTATCACAGATCTAATCACTATGAAAACGATTCCTCGTCCCCCGAAAACGAGGGATTTCGAACGTTATATCTTCAGCCTTTTGCTCAACATCATCTTATATAAAAATACCCACGTACACCTACGAGTAGCTGATGCTGCGTTAGGAACTTTCCTCCGGTAAGCGCATGCAGGCGGACAAGCGTGCTCGATACATTGGTCAGTGGCTATCGGGTCTGCAACACGCCAGTGTGTTGATAAAACAGTCTAAATTTCGATAAGGTCCCGCACCCGCACATTCTCTATAACTCACTCACTCACTCATGAGTGAGTGAGTGACGTCCTTAATAATTATCACAATCAGCCTCACTATGCCCACTGCAGGACAAGGGCCTCTCCCATGTTCCACCACTCAACTCGCTCGTCTGCTTGCTGCTGCCACTTTATACCCGCAAACTTATTAACCTCATCTGCCCACATAAATTTATGTCTCCCCCTCACCCACTTGCCTTCTTTGGGAGTCCAGTCAGTTACCCTTAATGAACAGCGGTTATCCTGCCTACGCACTACGTGCCCGGCCCATGTACACTACTTCTTGATTTCAACTATAATATCCTTAACCACGGTTTGTTCCCCGACCCACTTTCCTCTCTTCTGGTCTCTTAAGGTTACACCTTTCATTTTCCTTTCTATCGCTCACTGCGTCGTCCTCAATTTAAGCTGAACCCTCTTTGCAACCCTACAGGTTTCTGCTCCGTAGGTAAGTACCGGTAACGTCCAGCTGTTATATACTTTTCTCGTGAGGAATAGTGGCAATCTACCAGTAATGATGTGAAAATGCTTCCCGAATGCGCTCCACTCCATTCTTATTCTTCTAGTTACTTCAGTCTCGTGTTTCGGCTCCGCGGTTACTATACCTGTCCTAAGTAGAAATAGTATTTTACAACTTCCAGTGCACTGCTACCTACCTACCTATCTCGAAGCGCTGTTTTCTTCCGAGATTGTTGTACATTACTTTAGCTTCCTGCAGATTAATTTTAAGACCTACCTTTCTCCTCTCCTTTCTAATTCAGTAATCATGAATTGCGATTCGTCACTTGAGTTACTCAGCAGTGCATTGTCGGGTTACTAAGGTACTTTACATTAACTGTAACCTCTAACTGTTCCCATTCAAGGCCTCTGAAAACCTCCTGTAAGCACGTGTTAAATAGCACAGGGAAGATCGTATCCCCTTGTCCTACGCCATTCTTTATTAGTATTTTGTCACTTTCTTCATGGAGCACTATGGTGACAGTTGATCGTCTGTATATTTCTTCCAGAATGTTTATGCATGCTTCGTAGATGCCCTGATTCCGCAGTGTCTGCATGACTGCTAATATCTCTGAATCAAATGCCTTCTCACCAGAGAAAGAATGGCCACCCTGGTGCAGCATCTGGCCACTACCTCCCACATGGATACGTCTCTGATCAGGGCTCGTTAATTCGGTTCTTCATCGAATCAGGAACACCACAAGGCCACAATAAGAAGGAAAAATTAAGGAGCCATTCCCCTCAATAAAGATGGATGACCAGTGAAGCTGTGCAGCGTACGTACTGGAGAGAATACAGACACTCGTACATTATACTATCATGCACCCTACATATAAATCGAAAACGTTTTTACCGAGATCTGTTTTAAATTTGGCGTATGCTTCTTTTCGATCAGCATCCGTCGTATTATGTGGCTTTCCCCACGCGCTTGGCGTTTCGCTCACAACCGTAATTAGTGTTCACCACCCGTGTGTTCCCTTTCTCACTTGGTAAGTAGTAGGATTTGCCCACTTCTTCGCTCTTACCTGAGCTAGGAGTTTTTGGACACACAGACACATTGCCCAGTCATATAGAGCGCAGCTGTAAAAAATGGCCCCGTATCTGCATGTAATCTGCAAATGTCGTCGACAGACGGTAGTCTTGTGTGTGGAGAGTGTGAACAAAACATTTATTGAATGTTCTGCACAAAAAAAAAATTGGTGATAGGTATTCCGAAGGCGCTGCGTTAGAGTGCTTCGAGCGTGCAGCGGAGGCGAACGAGCGCATCAAGTCACGTTGAGACATGAGCGCCATCTGGCAGTTTTTTTTTTTTTGAAAACGAAGTGCGTGGCTCTGAGACAGGCGTGCGCACCCGTCTCAGAGGTGATAAGGAATAGATCGCAAGGCGACGGGTATGTGACACCACCACGTCATCTTAGCAAAGCGTTGGAAGCACTCGCCATTTCGTTCAAGCGTTGCATGGTCAGCGCAGCGTGATAAACGCTACGGTCCTTAGAATTACTTATGAATGCCTTTTCTAGTAAAAGACGCACATGCAGAGTATATAAGTGTTGTTATGGTGCCTAAGATATGCGCAATATATGTTTTAAAGACGATGGTCTACCTTGGGGACCTTCGACGCAAACATTTTGGTCTGTTTGTCTGTCTGTCTGTACATTTGTCTGTTTGTCCGTTTTTAACTGCACCGGACACTTGAAATGGCCGACCCCATCCGCCGCACCCACCAATGTTGCTCAAGATTTATCGTTCATACTTTTGCGATTGTCAATTAAAAAGTAATTATTGCGAATGCCTGCGGAACCATAACAACACGTATATATTCTGCATGTGCATCTTTTAGTAGAAAATGCATACATAAGTAACTTTAATGACCGTAACGCTTATCACGCTGCGCTGACCATGCAACGCTTGCACGAGATGGCGAGTGTTTCCAAACGCTTTGCTAACACGAGACAGTGGTGGCCCCTACCCGTCGCCTTGCGTTCTACACTTTATCGCCTCTGAGACGGGCGCGCACACCCGTCTCAGAGCCACGCGCTTCGTTTTCCAAGAAGACTGCCAGATGGCGCTCATGTCTGACGTGTGACGGGACTTGATGCGCTAGTTCGCCTCCACTGCACGCTCGGGGCACTCTAACGCAGCGCCTACAGAATGCTATTCACCGATTTTCTTGCTTTCTTGATTTTCTTGATTTCTTGCGCTGCGGATGGGGTCGGCCATTCGGAGTATCTGCTGGCGCTGTTTATAGTTCCCTGTTCGAGTTAAGGGTGTGCAAACAGACAAATGGACAGACAGACAGACAGACAGACAGACAGACAGACAGACAGACAGACAGACAGACAGACAGACAGACAGACAGACAGACAGACAGACAGACAAAAGTTTTTGTGTCGAAAGTCCCCAAGAAAGACTATCGTCTTTAAAAGCACCGGGGCCTTTTATGCGACCTCCCTCGTATCCGATGATGGGAGGGTCGGGGGGGGGGGGGGGTCGTCCTGTCCAGCACTTGCTGTTGTTCTTCAAGGGAAACGGAGAGTGCGTAAGCTACAGCAGTGTAGCTCGCGTCCTGGAAGCTTGGCAACAGCGCTCTATTATTTCTTCTATCTTGCACTGCAACGAGCATATCTGCAAACAACTTTCACCAGAGCCCTCCCCAGATGGCACTTTAGAAATTCCAACATGTGATCAAAATTCGTAAAATTGATTGATTCATTGATATGTGGGGTTCAACGTCCCAAGACCACCATAAGATTATGAGAGACGCCGTAGTAGAGGGCTCCGGAAATTTCGACCACATGGGGTTCTTGAACGTGCAACCAAATCTGAGCACACGGGCCTACAACATTTCCACCTCCATCGGAAATGCAGCCGCTGCAGCCAGCATTCGATCCCGCGACCTGTGGGTCCGAAATTCGCAAAAGGACCTAGGGAGAAGACCCTTTAAAGCAGCACAATGGTTTGGACTAAGTGGAGTGACAGCGCTTGTTAAGTAGCCGCTGTGAACTGGAACTTCCTGAAATTCAGCAGACTTTTCAAATATAACTATTTCGTATGCTGAACATTGAAATATACAGTCCAAATTGGTGGACGTTTTATGCGTTCACCAAACAAACGTATTACTACGAAAAAATGGTTTTAAATCGACTGTAGGGGAAACAGGAGGAACGGGAAAGTCAGGGATGTTAACCAGTCTGGAACGACCGGTATGCTACCTTACACTGGGGATAGGGATGAGAAAGTTTGAAAGATGGAAAAAGGGAGAGAACATGCACACGCGTTGGGCTCACAAATAATAAATCATAGGTACATGCCATCTGATCCCCAGAAGCCTTTTCAGACTTTCTCTACCTTATTTATAGAAGAATGTGTCCATGTGGAGGATTTATTTTATTTCAATATTTTCATTATTATCAAGCATCGGACAACTCTTGCAAAGGGCATCGGTTTCAATCACATTTCTAGCTGCACAGCAAAGCTAGAAAACGCAAAACATTGTTGTTTTTCTCCAAGCCTTCGGATATGAGTATTAGACTTGTCTTCGATCCCCTTCCCCTATACAGCGTCGCAGGCAGACACATTCATATGCGCCGGCAGAATTCCCTGTTTTTCATTAAAAAGCTTTCTCTTTCTTTCTGTTAACATGTTTCCGTTCTAGTTAGTACCGCTACCGCGGTTGTCGGTCATTGCGTAAAGATAAGTGTAACCGTAACCATCTTCACATCAGTTCACATCAGTAACGTCTAGGAGTAGTTGAGATATTGGATTTCGTGTCCCTGGTAACGCCGCGAGAAGTTTTTGTTTGAGAAACAGGTGAATCCTTCTCTTAGTTTGCTATGTTAACGTGAATCTCTGCTGCCCGAGAACCAGTACTGTTTGTTTGCTTGTCTGTTTTCTTTCAATATACCGGTACTGCGAAGGAAGACTTCTACTTTTTCACCATTACTCCATCTCTTCGTTGCCTCTTTTCATGTAGGTAATTCTTCTCAGAAGATACAGCAGACGTAACGAGGCTAATTAAATGTTACAAAAGGTTATCATGGACTTCAAGAAGGAAATTGAATGTCGCTATACCAATATTTAACAAATTCATAAATAATAAATAAACTGTGGGATCGCATTGCTCGTAAGAGTGCCTCTACCCAAGTGTACGCTTTCAAGATTTTTTTTTTGTTTTGCAAGACGGTATTGCCGCCATCATTCCATCATTTCCATTGTTCACGGCGCTGCGTGTGCCCGGATTGCGCTGAGAAAAAGAAAAGGGTTTCCGTCTTGACAAATTATCAAACCTGTGCGATGCCCGTTGTCTACTTTGAGAACCAGAAACCAGGCAGGAAAAAAAAATAAAAAGGTTTTTGTGGAAGGTTTCTGCCAATGAATGTTAGGAAATCGGAGACTTTCTTCCACATCACTGGCGCAACAATGTAATCTATTGAACTTCTCAGTGCTGAGTCAAGCATTTTCGCCGGTTTCAAACTTTTTCTTCACTTTATCAGATGCGAACTTATCATGATATCTAGATGAGAAGCTTTGATGGAGATTTGCTCAGCAGAACATGAAATTCTTGGCGTGCGTCGTGTTATTAGGCTCCGAGTTTCTGTACGACGCACCTTCTTCAAAGCGTATGAAGGTGATAATTTGCACCACTGTGATTTTCAATTTGCGTAAAACCACGGAGTTTGTGTTGAGTACGAATGCGGAGTTAGTACACGAAACCGGTTTGTCTGCGCCTGCAAGAACAAAGCGCGAGAACTGTCACACTCTGTGGTAAGTGCCGATGCTCTCGTATGCCACTTCATAACGGTGAACTTAAGATTTCATAAGTGAAGTTTAACGTCCCAAAACCACCGTATGATAATGAGAGATGCCGTAGTGGAGGGCTACGAAAATTTCGACCACCTGGTGTTCTTTAACGTGCACCCAAATCTGAGCACACGAGCCTACAACATTCTCGCCTCCATCGAGAATGCCACCGCCGCAGCCGGGATTCGACCCCGTGACCTGTGCGTCAGCTAACGAGTACCTTAACCACTATACCACTGCGGCGGGGCAACGGCAAACGTAAACACGATGGCAGGGGTAAAAAGTAGCCGAAGCAACGGAACCTTTTTTGCCGTTTCTCGTCAGCCACAAGAACATCTAATGCCATCGAGGTTAGTTTGCAGCAAACTTTTTTTGCAGCATCCCGATATTCTCAATCGTAACAGCATGGCACACGAAATTAGGTTGGCATTGTCGTTCCTATCAGTCACCACACATTGATGCATACGCTGCGAGTGTGCACGTACGGAATGCGCTTAGCCTTAAACATGGCGGCAATGTGCCTGGCGGCAATGTGCATGGCGGCGGCTTTCTTGCTTAAGATCTATACTGCTAGCTTTTCTTGGTGTATGCACTTCTGATTAGAAGCCTCTCTATTTTTATTTGTCTGTTACGCCATGGTTCTGTTCCGAACAATGAGATACACGACTACATTGCGCACGTCGACAGAATCGAAAAGGGACACAGGCCACACCTAAGCTGCCGCGCTGAGCGGTGTATTAGTGCATTGCAGGGCCTCTAAACCAAACCCAGAAATGCAAAGGGCGAGCGCGTTATTTTCTACTAGCGTGTCTAGACTTTTCAGCCCAAATTGTGACGCAAGCAGACTGTTCATGCGACGTCATTTTAAAATAAACTCTCGATTGTTACATGTACGAGGGATATTAGTCCCGAATTACCTCCCACTCTGCTATCTCATGCACCCGCACGTCTGTCCAGCCTTGTCTAACGTGCCTGTTGTGCGGGGTAAACTGGTTTCCCATCATTCAGCGGGTTTTTGACTGCGCAATTGAAGTTGACAGCTTGCAACCAAAAATCTAGAAAATGTGATAGGCTTATAACGCTTAGTGCCAACGTTCTTCACGTGTTTTTTAATAAATAGGTCGCGAAGAGGAGAGAGCGCCTGTACGAAGAGTAATGAAAGAGAAACCGCTTCATTGTTCTTAAACACGCAGTGGTTTATAGGGGCCCTTCAAAGGATAACTTCTACAGTACTGGCGAAATCCCCACTCATTGTCTCGATGTCGCAACATAATTACGAGATGAAAAAAAAAACAGATACACTCACCAGTACCCAAGTTCACAATCTTGACAAATCTACACAACGAACTTCGACTAATAATCAGCTTCGGTAAAACAATTTCATTCTCGAAACGTGGACGACGTGTGGCTGCTGTCAATGGTGGTATGAACGAGCCGTGCCATCGTCAATATATATCCTCTGTTTTCGCAGCATAGCTCTCTTATTCCAGAAGCACAGACTACGTGAAACTCCTAACGGAGCAAGACAGGCAAAACAATGGAGGCTCGGACCTACTCGTGCACGCTGCTCTAAACACGGCCGAAGACAAACGGGCACGCCTACTCATCGGCGAGCACGAAACAGCGGCCCGAAGCCGTCTGCAGACGACATGAAAGTTTTTGCAGACGCCTGCGAAGAAGGCCGTCAACACGCGAAAGACAGGCAAGGAAACAAGCGGCCGCACTTTCTGGACAGCTAAACCGAGCGCGAGTAACAACCACGAATGGTTCCGTTGACCGCAGGGTCGGGATGAACCAGCAAGCAAGCAAGTGGACAAGTCTGCGTTTGCGGTGTGCCACTGCACGAACAAACGCCTGCTTGGCAATTCTTATCGGAGGCGGACCCGTCGCAAAGACAGTCGGTGTCAGACGTGGGGTCTTTTTTCCAAGCTGGTGCCCTCGCGCCCCCTGCTGCTGCTGCATTTCTGCTTTTGTTCAGTCGCCCGCTGCTTGCTGATTCGCCTAGCAACACCAAAGCGAAATTGCACGGTTAGCTGCTTCTATTTCCACTTCGAATTTCACAGTAAGAATGTTTTACAGAAAAATGCAAAACAAATGGTGCCACAAATCTGAAACAAAAAGCGTCCTTTTTTTTTCAGCCCGAACGTATCACAACTCTGTTTCGAGCGAAGATGTCTCTACTCTAAACTCTGTGCCTTGCGGCCCTGATACTTTGGCAGTAAGGGCTGACTAACTATAGTTGCAGTTCATCCAACTGAAACACCTTATAAGGCCTATAAGGGCCCAACAAAGGCTAAATGGAGGAAGCTTTTCGACTTTGAGTCTTCGTTGCCAACTGTAAGCCGCTTTCTGTAAACTTATGTCTGGCACACCAACTGAATTTTCTCACTAAAAGTTATAGCTGCTTTAAATACATCTGAATACGCGAAATTTACCTTCGTCCACAAAAATTTTCTTACATTTAGGTTTTCGTAAGAGAAGATAGCCTTTACTGATGTCCAACATGAGCTGCAGTTCCGCAAAATTATTGTTTTTTTTTTGTTGTTGCTGTTGTTCCGCAGTTATTGAAGTGGAACTTGTATCACCGTCACTGCAAATGTAGGCGTGAAGCTGCGACTATTTGTTAACCGCCCAGTGTTCACACGTTACGTCTTGTTTGTTTGTGTTTATTTTTTATTACGGATAGCATTGCAGGCTCTGCTTTATAGTAATAACTTGTTTGCCTGGGCGAGTAGGTTCATTGTGCTAAAAACTTTTAGCAGCGCGAAGACGAAAGCGAAGATGAAGAAGGAACGCAACGCCATGGTATCACTGTGGTACTTGCGTTGCTATGCTCGTTGCTTATTTTCGTCTCATTTTTTTATTCGAGCTGCTTCAACTTATTGACACACGACTGACATCAATAGATATGCACGCAGAAGGGGAGGAGGTTTTCATTGGCTCGCGATACTAAAGCGGAACACCGACTTGAATGTTTACGTCCCCAGGTTTGCTTGCCCACGCATATTCGCTGACTTGAAACGACGCCTTAAATATACCACCACTTCAGCGAAGACGGGATGGCTGAGCGATGTCGGACACGCATTTAGAGTAACATTTGACAGCACTATCCAAATATCACGCAATATATTTATTTTAGGCAAATAATATATATTCTCGCCGGAAGCTAGGCGCAGACAGCGCCAAAACGACCGACGGGTTGTTCTATTCGGGTTTCAATGCACCTGTGCAAAAAAATTCGGGAAGTTTGCACTTAATCGCGCAAACCTTGGCACAGCAAAGCACAGGCCCCTTGCTGCTCGGACTTCCGATTGACAAACACGCCTAAGTTCGTAGCGAGCCGCTTCCACATCGGAAGTATAGACTTTCTTAGGATACCCCGTGGCTATTTCACTCCGATAGGACATTGTCAGGCTATTCTCTGTACGGCAGATCGAGGTTGCGCGCAAAGTGTCCGTCGGTGGGCGTCGCTTATAGCTACCGCGCATGCGCTCCTAGGCCACGTGGTGTGCTATGTGGTCGCGATGCTTGCTGCCTCTTCCTTTCTACCTTCATTTCTCTCTCTTTGCCTCTATGGCTTTAAACTGCCACGGGTGGCTATGTGTGGAGTCTCCATCGGTCACGCCCCGCCGCGGTGGCCTAGTGGCTAAGGTACTCGGCTGCTGACCCGCAGGTCGCGGGTTCAAATCTCGGCTGCGGCGGCTGCATTTCCGATGGAGGCGGAAATGTTGTAGGCCCGTGTGCTCAGATTTGGGTGCACGTTAAAGAACCCCAGCTGGTCAAAATTTCCGGAGCCCTCCACTACGGCGTCTCTCATAATCATATGGTGGTTTTGGAACGTTAAACCCCACATATCTATCTATCTATCTCCATCGGTCACAATGTACGACAACATCCAGCGCAAATCACGATATTGAATGAGGTCACACCAGCTGTGCTTTTTGCAACTGATTGGTTTGTAAACTGCAACGGGACATTATGCGCGGCCTCTCTATCGCAGAATGCGCGTTGTCCTTGGTGGTCGCTAGGGGATGCTGTGACAAGTTTTTTTTTTTCTATAGTGCTATCGCCTTTATGGCTTGACTGACAGCTTCACTGTTTGATTGATATGTGAGGATTAACGTCCAAAAACCACCACGTGATTATTAGAGACGCCGTAGTGGAGGGCTCCGGAAATTTCGACCACTTGAAGTTCTTTAGAGTGCATCCAAATCTGAGCACACGGGCCTACAGCATTTTGCCCTCCATCGAAAATGCAGCCGCCGCAGCCGGGATATGACAGCTTCACTGCCATAATATTTTCGCTTTTGTTCGGCTTTTCAACGTGCTACGCACGCATGACTTCGACGTGATCTTTTTAAAGTTTTACGACATCGCGTGGCATACAGATTGCGTTGGCGCCACTTGACTTATTAGGCACAAAATGTGAAACAGTTTACTCTATTTCATTGTGTTTTACTTTTATCTAATGGCGCACCAACAGTCGGTGCATATCATTTGGTCTAGTGTCGTCGCGCACAAGCGCAATGACATGATTGACATGTGAGGTTTAACGTCCCAAAGCTACCATATGATTATGAGAGACGACGTAGTGGAGGGCTCCAGAAATTTAGATCACCTGGGTAACGTGCGTCCAAATCTGAGCACACGGGCCTACAACATTTCCACCTCCATCTGAAATGCAGCCGCCGCAGCCGGGATTCGATCCCACGACCAGCGGGTCAGCAGGCGAGTACGTTAGCCAATAGACCACCACGGCGGGGCAACGCAATGACATGACCTGTATTACTTTGTCCAATCGCATGTAATATACAGTTTTTATCTCAAATTGACCTGTAATACTTTGACGTAAAGCAAAGAGCAAAAGCAAAAAAAAAACGGAAAAGAACAGAAAATACAGTGTTACGTTGTTCCGACCAAACACTTACGACCGAAACTGCTCATCAATACTGAATTACGCAAAATAGATCTTGTGCAAGTTTTACTAGCGTTTTCTCTTTTTACTGTACAAGCGCCTGTTCAAACTTTGTCCTATTATATACGTTCTCTTACGTACTTGAAGTTTTCTTCATCCAAGACTTCGATGCTGAAAAAGGTGTGCTCATCGTAACACGTTCTGCATTTTCTTTGCCCCCCAAAAGGCAACGCCGATAATCGTTCAATGATAATCATTCTATAGCACTCAATATATATTAGTTTATCAAAGTAGTTTTATTTCGTAAGATAAACTTTCACCAAGAGCGGCCTCCATCAATTGCTGCAGAATTTCTCGTGTTAAAAAAATGAAAGAAAAAGTCTCATCTACCTCTTCTTATTGTTGTTTCACGAAAATAATGAGAAATACAGCCAGTTTCGAATTCCTTTTTTCTAATCTTTGTGGTAGAAACTAAAATCGATACGCATTTACTGCAAGGTTGCGCCATGATAGACGAAGTAACGGGCGGGGGGAACATCGCGCGCACGCGAGCACTTGTCTGTATTACCTTGTGAGAAATTTCGCTCCTCTGCGCTTTCTCTATAAACAAGACGCCTACGAAAGCTTGCACCGAATAGGTTTGCGCCATCATACTGCAAGCAGTTTACGAAAGTAAAAATCCGCGTTCTAACAAAAGTAAAAAAAAAAAGAGAACACGCCAGGCCAACGCGGGATGCACAGCCCTCTCAACGCGAAAGCTGGAACAGCGGCCATTCAGAGCCTTTTTTTTTTCTTTTTTAAACAATTTTTACGTAACTATCACGCATACTTGCAGGGTACCCATTACATTAATCAATAGGCAGGCATTCACTCGGCCATCCTTTGTCATTCTTCAGAGAAGCGTGGTACCTGCTACACACTTGCTAGGAACGTTGAGCATTTTTTTTTTGTTCTGTGCGTGACGACGATGAAGAATTATGGCGGAAGTTTTTGTAATCCCCACAATCCCCCACACAGGGTATGCGCCACAGTTAATATGTGAACAAGATCGAGCTTTTATAAATGATTGGAGCATTCAACGACCCACTCTTTGCGCAATTGGCATTATGAGACGCCTGATTGTTCTTTTGCTGTTCAAAAACATTTTTTAGTACTCATATCAACGCTATTCGTTTCCCGACTTCAAGCCTGCCTAAGGCGAGTTTACGAAAGAATTCCAAACACCAGCATGACTCGGATATGTAAAGCAATAAAGAAAAAAAACAGTGTGCTACAATGATAGAATAATGGGCTGGCACGCAGAATGCCCGGGCTCTAGTCCCATTGTGTCCTTGGTGTGTTTTATTTACTGAGGTTTTCTTTTTTGTGTGCGATAGGGGTTACGAACACCGGCAACGGTGGTGGCGAACAACTACGGTGCGCACCTGAAGTGTGTCGTGATCTCGTAACAGCTTTTACCGTAAAACGAGCATGTAGATGTTGTTGGAACGTATGTGGTGCAATGCGCGAATTAAGACGGACAGGTATACGCGGAGAATCGCTTGATGCGTACGTCCCTAATGTTTTAAACCTTATGTTTCTGTACACTAGAATTTCACATTTATTCCGTGCTATAGTTCCCCAAAATCTCGTTCTTGCTGGAGTGAATAGTGAGTCGATTATTCACTTCTGAAGAAAAGATGCGCAGTTGAACGCCGCCGCAACAATGTTAAAGAGCAGGCTTGCCTGTTGTCGCGAGACGTCATCGTGTGATTTCTCGCACGTGGCACACACACATTCACGAGCAACAATGTAATTTAGGTGCCAGGTGTATTGCGCGCTATTCAGCGTGAATTCCTTTCGGCACTGCAAAATGCTTTGTTGCGTAACTAACTGGATGGTCAAGTTGAAGCGAGCGTATGCATGTTGGCCCTGCGGAACATCGTAAGGAAAACAGCTGAACGAGATACTCCACGAGCTAAGCCGTTTTCGTCTTTTCACAATACCAATAGCGCCTGGTAAATGGTTCATCACACGCCATCTGATCCTCTTAATAGCATAAGCTCATTACATCACTTTGTTCTTTTTTGTACTGCTTTTATTTAATGCCCATACTTACGCACAACTTAAGATTGTACCCGTAATAAGAAATGGATGAAAACGCAACAAAATTTATTTGCAATGCCGCCAGTTTTTACTGAGACCATAACAGGTGGGCACTCTGTACCGATGCTATGATTGCTCGTCATAGTAAAAAAAACTGTAGTACAGAACATAAAAGCGACATCAACCTGGAACTTTGTACATTAGCTATATTTACACAACATAATAAACAAAATACAAGTGCATACAAAATGGCAAGTTTAACAATAAAGCCGCTTACATGGCTGTTTACAGAATATACCAGTAGTACATACTGGTTTAATTACTATTGTCATTGAGCATTTAAAGAAGCTAAGAATTGTTTTCAATTTCTAACTCAATATGGAAGTAAACAAAAGAAAACAAGAATGAATATATCCGACCTTCGGAGCACGACATTTTTACAAACCGGGGTGTTTATAGAAAGAGAACAATCTAGGATTGTTGAAATGTAAACAAAAAATAAAATCGGTCATCTTATCGTACTTTTAGCACAAGTGATAATAATGAAAGGACACTTAAGAGAAGAATGACTCAAAAATCGATATGTTTACATCATTTCTTCTGAAACGCCTACCACAAGCTGTTTCCTACAGATCAGTAACTCGGTCATGCAAATGCCTGTGCGCAGGCGCCATGTTTCAACAAGTCGGTGCATTTTCGGCCTTCTCTCGAGCAATGGTATATGGCTACAAAGCTGTGACGAAGACGGACTTTTGTTGAGAACAAGGTTAATAATTGCTGGAATTTTACGAGCCAAAACCACAATCCGATTACGAAGCATGTCGTACGAGAGTATATCGTACTCATTTTTAACAATCAAAGTTGTTGAATTAACAGTGAACCTAAATGAGGGTATACGTAATTGTTTCTGCATTACGCCAATCAAAATTCACGCACACCCACAGGCAATCGTACCCTTGTCATCTAGTTCAGCAGCGGAACGCCACACTCGCTGAGATTACACGGTGTATTGCTGTGAAACCATGGGCACATACTTCCCTATACCTTCACGAAAGCCTTCTATGTTATTGCAGATGCTACTGGAACACCGCCATCGCCTTTCGTCGGCTCAAAAAGCAGTCAAAGCTGTCTTGTGCTTTTTGAGGACTACAGGCCTACGTGACCACCTTTAACTTTTGTGTAGTGCCACCGCTGCATACGCGCCAGCCGATTGACTGACAATCCTCCTTTTTTCCCTCTCTCTCTTTCTCTTCTCTTTCCTCCCTCTCTCATCTTTATGCCCCTTCCTATTCCCCCAGCGTAGGGTAGCAAACCGGGCATGTGCCTGGTTAACCTCCCTGCCTTCCCTCTTGTTGTTTATCCCCCCCCCCCTTTCTATGTTATTAGACCCTGATATTCCTGTTGCGCAAACTAATTAGAAAAATTCAAATCATATCAAACATGTTAGTATTTTCGTCCTCCGATAAAGCGAAAAAGGCGGCAAGAGAAAAGGCTGCTTCGCCACAGCTTGACAGAGCTCCTGCATACATACAGCAAAAATACACAACCATAAAATAAACACAGAATAAACCATTCATTTTCAATTTACACTTCAGTGGCCTCGCAGAACATCTGTGAAACACAATTTGAAATAAAGGAATAAAACAAACAGTACGAACAATAAATAAGAACAGTGCTGAAACTAAACCACGACATGTAGTTACTTATTACTATAGGTTATTATACACCAGATTTGTGTGCACGTTAAAGAACCCCAGGTGCTTGAAATTTTCAGAGCCCTCTACTACAGCGTCTCTTATAATCATATGGTGGTTTTGGGATGTTAAGCCCCACGTATCAATCAATGAATCAAGTTCTAATACACCATTTTGTGACATCAGCGTTTGCGTTGAGACACAGTTTAGTAAAACAACGATATTTTTTATGTGTAGAGTTTTTTTATGACACGTAGATATCTAAGATTTATTGTTATGTTAGTGTTCACATATCTATGTTCGTGCATGGTATGCGTTTAATGTAACATCCGCATTTAAACGCCTTTTGCTTGCACCTATGCTAGCCGTCAACATGAGACGAGACGAATGCGTCTAAAATGTCCAACCGCATGGCACTTACAAAAAACTTTCATAATATGCATTTAGCCCTCATAATCATGGCTAATGCCGACTGGTCGCACCTGCATTGTCGCGGGTAATGCGGGCACAAACAGAAACAGTTCATGCAGTGATTGGACGCCTCACTTCGTCCTGTCTGAAGCGTTGTTTCATTCTGTTCCAGTGGTTTCTTTGATACGTAGAATCGAGATCTTCCCGTGTCCTGAAATCCCGGTTTCATGCCCAACTTCGTGCGTTGGTAATGTGCACTTCTCTCATGTCGTTGTTTGCTATATTTGCACAGTAAACAACCTTCGATGCACTAATGATACAATAAGAGCAACAGAAACATCGCGCTCTTACTTTCCGTTATGAAAATACGTATCTTACGCACCAAATCAAAGAATCGTTCTACATCTGTTGTGCATTGCGGTTAATTAAAGTTTGCGCTGGCTAATGGGTCCTCTGAGCTATTATAGTCGATACGTTTTCCCACCCTCCCCCAATTGCTCTTTCAACACGATGCCCGCAAATCTGATCTGTGCAAGTGTTCACGCACCGTGTAAACCATAAATGAAGGCCGCTTAAACGCTTCCCAGTACACCAACCGCAACCTTTCATTTAATCCTGTCATTTCTCCTCGCGATATCTGCAATAATACGCAGGATGAGTCGAAGGCGTCTTCTGAAGTATCGAGAATAGAAACGCATTTTTTTTTACTTCTCTTTCTTACAGTCTATTAGTGCTAATGTCTGCGTTATAGTACCATTACTTTTCCGACGGTTTCTTTTCGCCATCCTCTCCTCACGTACGAACCCACTTCTTTCGTCAGAGCACAGCTCTTTTTTTTTCTTTTTCGGGGCATTTCGCATTCCCGTCGGACGTTAATCTGCGGGCTCTGGGTCCCGGTCACGGCTGGACGTGCCCGCGTGTGACGCGAAGCCTCGACACACAGACGCATGCGCACCAACACCGAGCACACTTGCACGGTCTGTCGGCGGGAAGATAACGAGCTCCGGAGAGGCCCCGCGAGGTTCTTTGAGGAACGCGGAAAAATATACGCGAAAAATAAACGGGCACACGACAGTCGAGAGCGCCGAGTGTCTCCGGCGGCGAAAAATGGGTTTCAGAAAGGACCCAATCCGCAATTAAAAGGAAACAAGGACGGAGAGGAGCGCGAAGAAAGGAAACGTCTCTCCGCGTCATGAATCAGACGACGGTCACTCGTTGGGAGCAAGTAGGGAAAAGGGGTTGTCGGCGTACACGGTTATAGAGCTTAAATATGGTCTTGGTTGCACGGCGGCGGTGGAAGCAGAGAATATCAACAAGCAATGCGCCCCACGTGATTCAATGTCAGCGCTTTTGCACTGCAAGGCCTCCTTTCAGAACACACGGAAGGAGCCTGTGATCGGCGTCGCCTTCATCTTGCTGCGAAGGCGACGTATATGCTGACGGGGAACGCAAACAAGCGACTTTGCTACCCCACCCCCGAAAAACTTTCCTGTCGAAGGGTTAAAGAAACCGCAACTTGAATTATTCACACTTAGTGATCACAAGCAGGACGATATCTTGCTTTGTTTGTAGAAAAAAAAAAGTTCGAAATGTTCCGTGACTTGCTCTTTCGTTATTCATATTTTAGCTTTTGATTGTAATAACATAGGAGGTCCCGCATGCGGTTTACTACCTTGGGACCTCCTCCTGCATACTTACTCACAATGTACACTTCTGATGCTAATAAAGAAACATTGATTGGTTGGTTGATTGATTGATTGATTGATTGATTGATTGATTGATTGATTGATTGATTGATTGACCTAAAGTACAGTTGGGCCTGCGTGTGAGTGGTTGCACCCTTCGAAACTGTGGTCACGCCTTGTACCACCATAATTTAAGTGCGCTTGAAATTACAATTCAGAGTAAGTGCATGATGAACCTCTTCGGTTCTTTTTAGTTGCTTTCTTGATTGTCATGACTTATTATGGGCCGCGTCCGTAGTACGAAGCACTGTCGCATACGGTATATGAAGACTCACCGCTTGCGATGGTATACCGCCAGGAATGATCTCCGATGCACGCCTCACAGTGGCGACCATCCCACAGGTGAGTGGAACGCGTGACCGTTCGAGTAGAACGCGAGCGCGCGACGCGAGTACCGCTCAATGCTACCATCTTCCACAAACGGTGATATCCTCATATGCATACTATTGGCGTCAAATGAAACCCGGAGAGTGGCAAAACATTCGCCGTGGCATTGTGCGTGTACTACAAGCGCGCGTACGCGCGCAGTTGATTGATTTGTGGGGTTTAACGTCCCAAAATCACCATTTGATTATGAGAGACGCCGTAGTGCAGGGCTCCGGAAATTTTGACCACCTGGGGTTCTTTAACGGGCACCCAAATCTGAGTACACGGGCCTACAACATTTCCGCCTCCATCGGAAATGCAGCCGCCGCAGCCGGGAATCGAACCCGCGACCTGCGGTTCAGCAGCCGAGTACCTTAGCCACTAGACCACCGCGGCGGGGCATACGCGCGCAGTTGCCAAACGGGATGCACGCGCCTGTCACTGGTGATGACCAAGGCGCGCAATGTACTATTGCGAACGTTTGGCACTGGCCGAGGTTGACTTGACGCCGATAGTAAAGTGCATGGCGGTTAAAGCGAGATCAAAGGAGCACGTGGATTCTGGCAGTGAAGGCGAAAGCACTTATGACACGTGGTGACAGCATCTGGTCAACAAGCGTTCAGTCTATGGTTCCAGGTGGAGTTGACGAAGCGCTGCTTGCCGCGGCTTTAAAACACTGCGCTCACGCACCGCGACGTGCGAAGCGACTGCAGCTTATGGGCGTGCGTCACGAAGAACTGCAGCGATCCGCCGGATCCATGATGAGAACCTCGGAGTGAACGACTGTTCTGCGGACGCGTTCACCATGTGTCACAATTAGTGTAGCCCTCACCATCACCCTCAGTGCGAGCAACCATGCGTTCCAGGTATTGCGCATCATCTGCTGTTTCAATCGGCCACTTTGTTCCATAGAGTTCCCTACATTATTGCAGCACTGGTGCTAGTGTCTATGGGGGCAGCAATGCATGGTACTTCAGCCATATGGAAGTGATGGGTAGCACACGGATTTGTCTGAGCTTTGTTTTTTTTTGTTTTTATTTTTCGGTTCCCTTTGGCTCCCCGTCGTCTGCAGCGGTTTTGTCGCAAAGCGAAGTTCTGCAAAGGTTTAGCAGTCCAACTTTGTCACCTTGACCTGGTATCTGAACCCCGGTAGCTAAACAATTGCTACCATACAGTTCCTCTACTAATACAGCAGGACACTCGATGCCTTATGCTTCATTCGAAGTGTTATCTCGAACTGCACTTTAATTCGTACTGGATCTGGTGACACTGCAGCACTGACAAAGGGACTATTCTTGTCTAAGCAGCACATGTCACAGTACGCGGTGCAGTGTGTGTGTGTGTGTGTGTGTGTGTGTGTGTGTGTGTGTGTGTGTGTGTGTGTGTGTGTGTGTGTGTGTGTGTGTGTGTGTGTGCGTGTGCGTGTGCGTGTGCGTGTCAACTACGCTGGCACGTGTTACACCGATAGCGGTTTTTTGCAGGCTTAACCCTCAGTTATCGGAATGATAAGAACCCTATGTCACGGGAGCCTGTAGTGAGATACAACTTTAGGATATTGATTCATATGTGAAGTTTTAACGTTACAGAACCACCATATGGTTATGAGAGACGCCGTAGTGGAGGGCTCCGGAAATTTCAACCACTTGGGGTTCTTTAACGTGCATCTTAATCTGAGCACACGGGCCTACAGCATTTTCGCCTCTATCAAAAATTCAGCCGCCACGATCTGCGGGTCAGCAGCTGAGTACCTTAGCCACTACACCACCACGACGGGAAGATACGACTTTAGCAGCCCAACGTTCTTCCTCTTCAAAGGGGGGTGCACGCAATGCCTCAACCAATGGGCGTACACTCAAAACTGCCGTCGTGAGTCGGGTGGTCGGTGACTACACCTCTGAAAAACGCTGCCAAGAACATTAGCGGTACTTCTTCTTCAGCCGCGCAGACGATTGACGGCCCGTGCTATGGTCGTATGGGCGGAACCTGTCAACGCTTCTGAACTTATAGTAAAACTAATCATATCTAGACTTTAATGCGCCAAGACCAGGACGTGATTATGAGGCATGCCGTAGGGGGGGGGGGGGGGGCTCGGGAAACTCATCTGGCGTTCTTTAGCGTGCACTGACATGGCACAGCACACGCTTCTCCAGCACTTCGTGTCCACTGAAATTCGTGGCCACTGCCGGTATCGTGGCCACTGCCGGTATCGAACCCACGACCTTAGGGTCAGCAACCAAGCAATAATCACCAGGGCGGATGCCGAGGAGCGAAGCATGGCAAGCGAATGGGATGACGTAAACGGAGCACGATAGAGCTTTCGCGTTCTACTTCAAAAGGCGTCTTTCAAAGTTTCTTATTTAATCGGATGCTTGCTCGCGTGAGTGAATTGAGACATAACTCCTCTTTCACTAAATCGTTCATGTGACTTCACGGAAAAAGTGCAGTGACCAACACGTACGCGGCATTGTGAATCACGAACATTCTAATAAGATTTTTAAAATATATACACTTTTCTGGCAGTGGTGAGAGAAAATGTGTGAATCATCCATGGGTATCCCGCTAACAAGAGGAATATCATGGACTTCTATAGAGTAGGCCAACACGTGACAGCAACAGAAAACATGCAAATAAGTCGACGTAATGATTATAACATTATTGTTCCTTGCAAAGGTCATTCGTTCTATTGATTGAGTCTGCCGTTAAGCACCTGTTTCGTAGGATAATGGCTTCCAAGGATGCTGTATAACACATTGTCATCTTAGATGAGAAGCCGCCCCGCCGTGGTGGTCTAGTGGCTAAGGTACTCGGCTGCTGACCCGCAGGTCGCGGGTTCGAATCCCGGCTGCGGCGGCTGCATTTCCGATGGAGGTGGAAATGTTGTAGGCCCGTGTGCTCAGATTTGGGTGCACGTTAAAGAACCCCAGGTGGTCGAAATTTCCGGAGCCCTCCACTACGGCGTCTCTCATAATCATATGGTGGTTTTCAGACGTTAAACCCCACATATCAATCAATTAGATGGGAAGCACTGTTTATCTCGAAGGCTCCTCATCCTCGCAGCTCAGCAGCCACACCTTTGTAGTGGAAGAGCGCGCGGTCAAGGCACTCATATATCAATGAAGCTAGGGGAGCACATGTGAAACGCAAAAAACCACGGCTGTCTCTCGACCCTCTGCGGAATGCCTTTGTCAGGATACGGCGGCTGTCGCATAAAGTCCCGCATGTAGTTTAAGTAACGTATGTGGTTGCGATATGCCGTGGCACCGGCATTTGGTGTTACGACAACCAACTTCTCGTTTCCAAGAAAGTAGAATATTTTTTTTTTAACGCATTCGGCATAAAGATAAGATGAGCGAACTAAAAACGTCAAGCCTGCGCGGAAGGCGCAGCACAATCACAGCGAAAGCTAGAAGAGCGGCCTTTCAGAGCCTTTTCAAAACGCTAATTGGGTAACTACTGCAAGCACACTTGCTTGATGCCCCCCACTAGGGCATTGATAAAAAATTCTTTTGGGTTGTAGGCTGCCATTCGCTATGCTATTGTTCGTTATTCTTCTGAGAAGCGTGGTATCAGCTGAACACTTGCAAGGAATTTTGTGCCAGTTGTTCATGCAGTGACTGACGACGATGAGGAATTATGGCTGAGGTCGGTTTGCGCCACAGTTAATGGGGGAACAAGAACCAGCTTTTGTAATGGGTTCGAGCGTAGAACGGCCCACTCGTTACGCTATTCGCATTGTACGACGACTGGTTGTTCTTTCGCTGTTTTAAAACGCTTTATATGTTGTATTAACGCGATTGCTTTCCCAACATCAAGCCTGCCTAGGGCAAGTTTTCTAACAAGTCACAAGCACCGGCGTAGCTCAATGGCAGAATACTGGGCTGGCACCGAGCGAACCCAGGTTTGAGCCCAACTGTGTCATTGGTGCTAGGTTTTTTAGGGGCGAAGCTCCTTAAAGCGGCACCCGTTCGTCCCTCGTAGTAGTCGTAATAGTGTGTAACCAGTCTTACGTTTTGACCTCCAAGGTGGTTCCAGTGGGAGATTTATCCTGTGCGTTGTTGAACAATGAAAAATTCGCAGCGTGCGCGTTAACTAAAAGCCGAATCCTCCTGTCTCTCATTCCCCATTAGCAGCCATTGGCATGTACATTGAGCACTATCTGACAAGAAAGGGTTGCTACGTTATACTCGCTGATTGATTGATTGATTTGTGGGGTTTAACGTCCCAAAACCACCATATGATAATGAGAGACGCCGTAGTGGAGGGCTCCGGAAATTTTGACCACCTGGGTACGTTATACTCGCTGGGCGTAACCTCCCTGGTTTTAGAAAGGTTTAGCGAGCGTTGGGCCACAGTGCCATAAATACAGTAAACTAGTATATACCATGAACTCGAGGTGGTTAAAGGTGGGAAGTAGACACGAAGCGCAAGCCGTAAGAAAGTGTGCGTGCGTCGCCTCTCGTTTAGTCCTTGGAATGTCTGGTGGATGGCGGTGCTTCTATATGGGGAATATATGATAAAAAGATGCGAGATGGTGGTACATGGAGTGTTGAATAGATGGACAAACGGACACGCAGGCAGATGCCTGGACGGACGGGTGGATGACTGCACGGACGGATGGACGCATGGATGGCCGCATGGACGAACGCAGGGACGAACGCAGGGACGGACGCACAGATGGACGTGCGGACGCACGAACAGACGCACGCACTGAAGGGCGGATGGACGCACGGACGGTCACACAGATGGACGCATGGACGGACGGAAGCAAGAACGAATTAACTTGCGGATACTTCGCCCCACTCTCCATCATTCACTCCGTGGATATGCTGCCAATTTTTTTCTACTTTTACGCGATGTGGTTACGGACCAGCGGTGGCGGCGGCAGACAACTGCGTGTGACCCGAGTTGTGACCTCATACTAGCCTTTGCTGTAGAATGACAGGACCAGATTCGTCCTGCAAAAGAATAGCACACCGGATCAGTTTAAAAAAATCGCAGGATATCCATGGAGTGAATGATTATGAGGCGGTCGAAGCACCCGTCAGCCCGTCCTTGCGTCAATACATGCATCCGTTCGTTCGTACGTCCGCGCGTCCATCCATCCATCCGTCTGCTGGTCTGTCTGTCCGTCCATCCGTGCGTCCATCTAGTGAACACTCCAAGCACCACCATCTCCCATCTCGCCACCCCTGTGGCACACACCCGCTCTAGAGTGGGTATGTGCTGCCGATGGCTACATACATACATACATACATACATACATACATACATACATACATACATACATACATACATACATACATACATACATACATACATACATACATACATACATACATACATACATACATGTGACTTATCAAGTGATGGGTAGTAGAGGCAGAGAAGGAAGAAGTGCAGAATGGAATAAACATGGCGTATGAGCCAGACCACGTCACCCATTCATCATAGCGTCACACGAGTCGACAGGATGAAGACCTCGCAACCACTTCATCAAACGGCCATGATCAGCTAAGACCTCAGCGAGACGCAGTGACCGAACGCGGACCACCGAAGTATACCGTCACTGGACACCGTTGCAACCATCATGACGGAATCATCGACTGACCTTCCCATCCCCAAGTACACCGGAGCAGCGGACGATGGACCCGTGCAGGACTGGTTCGACCTGTTCGAGCTCCACGCTGCCGCTGCATCATGGTCGGAACGGGAGATGATCATCAACTTTACCGACTACATCTCCGGTGAGGCTTTCAAATTCTACCTCACCCACATATTTGAAAACGACGAGTCATGGGAAAAGATCAAAAAAGAAATGATCTTTTGGTTTAAACAATACAATGACGACTACGACGAAGACTAGCTTATAACCCACCCTCCACAGACAACCGCGCGCAGTCGTCACAGGCAAAAGCAGTCCTCAAGCATTCGAACGCCCAGAATGAATCAACCACTGCCACAACACAAAATGGAACATCAGTTCACTGACAGGCGGCCGTGCGTATTTCGGGAACAACTCAACCATCGAGCGCAGCTCCCTTGTGCACGAAAGTCGGCATTTCCAAAGTCGTGGCACCAACATACGACACGAGACGTCGCTCACACTGCTGATGCCTTTCGTGCTTCGTCTCGCATACATGGTCCACCACCTGGTTTTCTACGACGCAGCTTTTCAAAGGCTCCTAACGGTCACTATTCGTGTCATAAGGACGCCTTCTTCATGGCAGACCAGCTGACACATGGGGAAAATGCCGAACAACCCCATGACGACTCAGAGTGAAAATCAGTCTTCACACATTGGATCAGCTTATTTCCCATCTAGCACAATTGGACTACCTCCTGGTTTTCCGCCACTTGGCTCTTTCGTCGCTCACAACGCCCACCTCACATCTAGCACGCTCACAAATGTCGGGATAGAGCTGCGGAGCTCGGAGAATACTCAGCCAAGCCCTGAACCTACCATCCAGATTCAGGAGCAAGAACCACTCGCCGCGAACAGCGAAGAAGAAGCCCCTGATGATGTATCCATCAACTCTGAAGCATTATCTTCATTACCCGAAATGCAGCACAACAGCCTAGAGACTTCTACCTGCCCACTCGACACCACATTAAATTGCCCAGAAAGTCAGTGTCATAATGAAAAAGGGCTGCCACCTCAGGTCTTTTCGCAGCAACATCATCAATGCCAGCAAGTCCAAGAACAACAGAGATTCCAAGAGCTATACGAACAAGGACGACGACGAATGGAATCATCTTCGGAGGAACACACGCGGTTTTTGGAAAACCGTTTACAAACGTGTCAACCAAACCAACGACATATTCAAGATTTCTCGCTCGAAACAAAGAAGGCATCGAATCCAGGATATTTTCCCAAGGGACGTCGAGTAAGATTTCTCCAGTCGAGATCAAGACTCGGGCAACACGACATACAACGTCGAGAAAGGCGCCAAACCATGCCCTGTATTCTTTAAGGACGCAGAAATCACCGCATCAGCCTCGGTCAACAAGCACGCAAACGGGTGGCGACGCATGGGTTCCAATCAAGACAAATAGCACGACACCTGCGCAAATCAACCAGCCAATGCTTCAAGGCCATCACACCACGTTCATTCGTCGCAAGAATGCCGGCTGTGTTTCCATCTGATTTCCCGCTCAAAGCATGCTTATGTCGTCCAGAGCGCAACAGCCACCCTCGCCCTCCAGAGCTGTACTTGATACCCCGGATTGCTGTCCTCTCCTGTGAAGCTATAGTGTGTTAACGGAAACTTCATCGGACTTGAAATGACCTTCTTTTTTCGACAGTGTTCAGTTCTGAGCCGTGCATGTTCAGTTCTCATTTATGTTCGTCTGACGCGACATCTTTCGGGGGGCGGGGGAATCGTGTGACGTATCAAGTGATGGGTAGTAGAGGCAGAGAAGGAAGAAGTGCAGAATGGAATAAACATGGCTTATGAGCCAGACCACGTCACCCATTCATCATAGCGTCACATACATACATACATACATACATACATACATACATACATACATACATACATACATACATACATACATACATACATACATACATACATACATACATACATACATACATACATACATACATACATACATACATACATACATACATACATACATACATACATACATACATACATACATACATACATACATACATACATACATACATACATACATACATACTACATACATACATACATACATACATACATACATACATACATACATACATACATACATACATACATACATACATACATACATACATACATACATACATACATACATACATACATACATACATACATACATACATACATACATACATACATACATACATACGGAGGATTGATTGATTGATATGTGGGGTTTAACGTCCCAAAACCACCATATATGATTATGAGACACGCCGTAGTGGAGGGCTCCGGAAATTTTGACCACCTGGGTTTCTTTAACGTGCGCCCAAATCTGAGCACACGGGCCTGCAACATTTCCGCCTCCATATATAAACGGAGGAGAGACCGACACACGCCATAAGGAGCGTCGCCCCTAAAAATACTTTTTCAGCTAACGTCACTAATAAATTCGTGTTTGTACGCTCTGCACATCACATTTTGCAGCTAGTTTCTGTAATAAAATTTTACATAATTAAAAAAATAGCTTCCTATGTTTACACGTGATTGGGTTTTCCTTCGTAATGCCCTTAATCTACCGGAAAAAAGCAACGCATCCGAGTCTTCGAGCGTGCAAATTGACAACCGACCCACTTAGGCATCTTGCCGAACCACTTTCGTTTCCGCATTCGTCTTGGGCAGGTTGCAACGCCCGTGCCACAATTTGCATTTAAAGAGGAGCTTGTTAGAGTGGATTCTTTTCACGTACTTCGTCTTACCAAAACCGAACGAACCAGGAAGGCTTCGATTAGCCACGCACAATTTATTGCATTGCCTCCCAGACATGAACGCGAATCAGGTTATCGTTCTGTTGCACTCCAGGCCGCTAAGGAAACGCACGCCGCCAATGTTCGCTACATTGTTTTATGCGAAATGTTCGTACTAGTTTGCAATGTTCTGGAAGCAACAGCAGCAGGCATGACACACCGTGTCTATAAGTGCGTGGTGGTAAAACATACATGCGTAGTTTGAGCCTGCATTACTTTTTTTTTTACACCGTGGCTATGAAAGCACAAGTTGTTGGGGACCTTCATTTGATGCGTATACTTCTGTTTCCCGGTGTTTTTAACTTTTTTCCAAAAGAACAAGTGGCAGAGCCACTTCAGTTAATTAGGCACAGTGCCGGAAGACGCGTCGGACAAACATTTTCTTTTTCTAGACTCAGTGAAAAAAAAAGAGTTGATTAGAATGAAAATGATACTATCGAGAAATAGATAAAAGGGAGCCTAGGAAACGAATATTAGGTAGAAAAAAACTTTGGCAGGACCCCTTTCTCGGTGAATGTCGACGTTAATATTGTTAGCATTCAAGAAAAGTCCCGCTAAGTCAGATCGACAAATTCTGAATTCTTGTGTAGCAGACTTGGTCAATTTTCGTCTACCAACGTCGACTTCAGATCTCTGCAGCATCTTTTATGGGATGTTGTTACTTGTAGCACTGGAGGCTGTCCACAAGTAATTTCTCGTGTCCTTGTCTCGTTTCGCGCTACACGAAAGCTGTTCATATGATTCTCCAACAAGCCCACGTTACAACCCTTGTTCACTTCCTGGCATGTTCCTCGCTATACGCGCGCTGTGGTATAAATTGTGTCTCATCACTTCCATCACCGTATTCGACTGCTTTGGCCTCTTCTCAGAGAAGCGTCCATCTTTCAGTGGAACGCAAGAGGTCTGAGATCTCGCATATCTGATTTTCGCCAGTTTGTTCATCTGCACCGATTTCCCATCATGATTATATGTGAACCGAAATTATCGCACCCAATCAGATTATCCGGCTACGAGTCATTTTTCTCTTCAAGTGACATCGAAAGTAGCAAAGTTGTTGTATTTATTCGCCGGGAGCTTACTTACGTCGTCCAGCCAGTGCAACCTCACGACAGCAATCAGTATGTGTGCTTGTCTGTTAAAAAAGGAAAAGTGACATTCGCACTTCTAGGCGTGTATATATCCCCATCAGGTCATTTCGACGCCAACAAACTAGACGGCATATTAAGGGCACATCCGGGTCCGTGGGTTATCACCGGGGATTTCAATGCGCATCATCCCATCTGGGGAAGCTCAAGGCTTAATTCAACGGGACGACGTCTAGCATCATTGGTATCCAGCCATGGTCTCGTCCTTCTGAATGATGCCAGTCCTACGTTTTTACGAGGCACTACATATAGCAGCTGCCTTGATTTGTCCTTTGTTTCACGCCGATTTGCTACACGGGTAAAGTGGTTTTTGGACATTGAAACACACGGAAGCGACCACATCTCCACTTACCTGAAGATCAAAGGTATTTCGAACACGTACTCCTCTACCACAACACAAAGAATAGATTGGAGTGTGTTCAAGACTCAACTTGAGGATGCTTGTGAAGAAGGCCTGTCCAATGGTCTTCAGCAAGCTATTAAGGAAACTGCACATGCGACTACGCGCACAATAATGCGCTCTTCGAAGTACTCTGAATATGACCTCGAGCTGGAGCGACTTCGTGCGATACGCCGTCGTGCCGAAAGACGATACCGACGCACCAATTCCACAGACGATCTACGGACAGCCCGGCGCATCCAAAAGAAGATACAACGGCGCCTTGAAAAATTAGACACCCAACGATGGAGGAAATTTTGTGCGTCGCTAGATCCTCATAAACCGCTGTCTCAGATATGGAGAATTGTGCGAGGCCTACGTTCTGTTCCAGAGCAGCGTTTTCCCTTCAAAGCCCTTGCACTTTTTCATCGCCGGCATGAAATTGAGGTAGCAGAAGATTTCTGCGCTATGACCGTGGGCCAGACAGCGTACACAAGCCTCCATACAGTGAATCAAATCCCTCACTCACGGGACCCACGCATGGATCTACCGTTTACATCACAGGAGCTCGATGCGTCGCTCGTCTTATGTAATAAGTCGTCGTCAACTGGCCCTGATGACATCTCATACAAGATGCTGTTCAACCTTGGTAAACGGGCACGAGAAACACTCCTTAACATCTTCAACGATTCCTGGCAAGCTGGCGTCGTTCCGCAAGATTGGAAGATTAGCCGCTTGGTACCGATCCTTAAGCCTGGCAAATCTCCCCTGGACATTGCCTCTTACCGACCGATCGCACTCTCAAGTTGCGTAGGAAAGGTAATGGAGAGAATGATCTTGGCCAGGCTTGAATGGCACCTGGAATACTATGAGATATATCCGAACGCCATGGCTGGTTTTCGCCGTCACCGATGTTCGATCGACAATGTTATAGATCTCGTCACATATGTCCAGCAACAAAAGGCAGGTAAACGACTATCTGCAGCCATGTTCCTTGACGTAAAAGGAGCATACGACAACGTTCTACATGACGCCATCCTCGAAGCCATTGAGTCAGTGGGCCTAGGCGGACAACTGTATTGTTGGACACGCAGCTATTTACAAGGGCGGACCTTGTTTGTGAACACTGCAGATGGTCCAACTTCCCAACACCCAACGCATCGTGGAGTCCCGCAAGGTGGCGTCTTGAGTCCAACCCTCTTCAACCTCGTTCTCATTGGACTTATAGAACGATTACCAAGTGTGGTCAAGCTATCCGTGTACGCTGACGGCATCTGCGTCTGGACATCTGGCGTGACAAGGCCTCAGGTACGCGCAAGACTTCAGAAAGCTGTGACGTTGGTATCATTGTACCTCAAGGACCAGGGTCTGAAAATCTCGCCAGCGAAATGTGCATTGATTGCTTTTAGTCGAAAGCCAATGAGACCATACGCTATATCAATCGATGGCCAAGTCATACCGTATGTCAAGACGCACAGATTTCTAGGCGTATTCATTGATAGAGACCTCTGCTGGGGCCCACATGTGGCCCACTTGAAGAAGAGGCTAACAGAAATTGCTAACTTATTCAAGTATCTCGGAGGAAAAACCTGGGGGACTTCAGTACATGCAATGATGAAATTGTACAAGACGCATTTTCTTGGCTATTTGCGCTACAGTTTGCCTGTGTTGACCAACACCTGTAGAACCAACATTCGGACTCTCGAAAGTATCCAGGCCATGGCTCTGCGAGTTTGTCTGGGGCTACCGCGATGTTCATCATCAGCTGAGACAATCGAGATCGCTAATGACTACCCGCTGAAGACGCATATCATGATGGAAGTGCTCAGAGCACACGTAAGGCATCTTACTCGTGCCCCTGCCCATCATCTAGCTTCACTGCCAGAAGCCCGACCACGTGCCTCATTCTGCCAGACAGTCTTGTCATATCGCACACACATTCCTGTGGGATATACAACTCCATCGAGGATTTCAACTCCCCCATGGAGTATGACCTGTGCACATGTTGAACTCACGGTTCCAGGCATAGGGTCAAAAGCCCGGCTCTCGTCTCCAGCGCTAAAGCAGCTTTCCCTTCTCTTGTTATATGAGAAATACAGTGACCATACTCATCTGTATACTGACGCTTCAACTAAAGTGGATGGGTCTGCAGGGTCGGTGATCTTTCCTGCAACAGCGACAACGGTGAAGTTTCGTTTATCCCACCAGACATCATCGACAGCTGCGGAACTTGCTGCTCTACGTAGCGCAATTGAAGTCATTAAACACCAAGAAGCCAAGAAATGGAGCGTGTTCACGGACTCTAAGGCAGCACTACAGTGTTTGACATTCGCCTTACGCCGGGGACCTCATGAACAACTAGTGCTGGAAATTAGAGAGCTGCTTCACCACCTCTTCGACGAAGGACACAGAATCACGTTTCAGTGGATTCCAAGTCACTGCGGCATATTGGGCAACGAACATGCCGATGCAGCTGCCCGATCAGCACACGAAAATGGTGAAGAAAAATCTATACCATTTTCAAGGACTGATGCTGCAATGACCATCCGAAAAATCGCTAATGCAGAATTAAAATCCCTGTGGAACACCGAGTGCTTACGGCACACGCGACTGCGTAGACTGGACGCGTCTCGTCGACTCCGGCCTCCGTCTGGACTCTCCCGACTCGAGACAACGGTGCTTTGCCGACTATGGCTTGGTGTCGCCTTCACCAAAGCTTTCGCCTACCGAATCGGCATGGAAGACAGTGCTGCTTGCGGTCATTGCGGCAGCGATGAAACTATAGAGCACGTTCTCTGTCACTGCCCTCATTACAGCGTTCAAAGACGGCAACTAGCTGCTACGTTAGCTCGCCTTGACGACAGACCTTTGTCTGAACAATCAGTTCTGGAAAGAAGACATGATTTGTGTGCTCACAGAAAATCAGTGAAGGCCCTACTGAACTTTTTACGCGGCAGCGGCCTACTGGATAGACTGTAGCACCCCAGCTCCCCCCCCCCCTTTTTTTTTCGCGCGCGTCTATTTCCCTCTTCGCTTTCTTTCCAATCTTTCTTCCCCATTCCCCCTTCCCCTAGTGCAGGGTAGCAAACCGGATGCTCCATTATCTGGTTAACCTCCCTGCCTTTCCCTCATTTTATTCTCTCTCTCTCTTTGGCCTCTTCAATACGAGATTCACATTTTGTCCTGCACCCGTGCGGCAAGCCAACTGAGTCGAAACACCTTTTATTGGCATGCATTCAACCATGAGTGGCTCATCAACGCCACCTGCGGTGCGCGGGACTTCAGCACACTATGTATAGAGTGATTTTAAAGCGCGCCAGGCAGCGTGAATGACAGATGTGGATATACGTACTGCGTCCCAGGTCTCTTCCGAGCTTTATGAAGAAAACACACAGCACGATTTTGGTTAAAGAAAATTAATTCTATGAAGCGGCCTGAAGAAATAAGAAAATAATTCTAGCCTCGTGTTTTACCCGTGTAGTGGCACAAGGCTGTTTTGAATAGCGACGCACATTATTCTAGGGTATCGCTCACAATTCACACACATCTATCGTCATATGCAAAGTTGAGCGTTCCTAATGGCCCAAGTTTATTCCCGAGTTGCGCAAAGTAGCTACTAAAATGAAATGATATGTTTCATGCGCATACATACCAAAAAGGTGTTAAGTGTCTAAATTATTCTGATCGAATTCAAGGACACTACGAACATACATAGCCGGGTTGCCATGCACCGGGCTTATGATCATGCCTGGGATGTGTACTTACAACGGCCAAACGGGTGCGCCTCTTCAGCTTTTTTTTTTATCGCGTAGGTCAGACAAATCTGGTAGTTTTTTACTAAAGCACCTTCAAGGTACCTAGCTGCCTTCAACGTTATTCGCGAGAAAAAACGTCGAGTATAAGCACGCGGAACGCCAAATTACTTCTTTCACGGAAAATTGTGGGGCTACTCCGTGCGCTCAACGCTGCAGCTGTACACATCCCTCTTTCTCAGACTTCTCCGGTAGAGCCTTCCTGCCCTGTCCAACACGTGCAAGACTAACATTCGCGCACTACAAAGCGTACAAGCCCAAGCACTTCGGACATGTCTTGGCCCTTAAAGATGCTCATCGACAGTTGTAACTATTGCTATCGCAGCCAGCCACAATGTACATTATTGTTTAGACGCTGCGAGCGCACATTAAGAATTTGTCACGGCTTCCGTCACATCATTTAGCGTGTTTGCCAGCGCGGAGGCCTCATGCTTCGTTCTGTAGTATTGCGGCGAAACACCATGACGTGTTAGGCCTTGGCTTCAAACCTAGCTGCGATGTGTCCGGCATCTGCGTTGTAGAGTCTTCGTCAATATGACGAGCGCTTATTGGTTCCTGGAATCGTTAAGAAAGCACGCATGTTACCGCTAACCCTGAAGCAGTTGACTTTGCGTCTGTTGGGAAAAACGTACTTTGACCGCGTACATGTTTACAGCAATGGCTCCACCAATTCCAACAACTCTACAGCAGCAGTGGTTGTTAGATATGGCAATGTACCGCTACAATACAAGTTCTCTCACATCACGACGTCAACAGCAGCGGAACTCGCAGCGTTTTAAGGGGGGTGGTCAAGCACATTCTCCAAAAGCAACCTAATCAATGGGCCATCTTTTGCGACTCGAGGTCAGCTTTACAGACACTACGGTTTGCTTCACGGCACGGATTGCACGAACAATCAGTACATCAGATAAGGCACGACTACCACCAAGCGATCAAGGCATGACACGATATTGTGTTTCAATGGTTGTCGGGTCATTTCAAAATTGTCGACGATGACCAGGCGGATGGGGCTGCTCGATCGGCTTATGACCAAGACCTGAGGACGCCCATACCGATCTTGAGAACAGATGCAGCGTGGCGACTACAATCAGTTGCTCGCCGTATCACGCTCCGACAATGGAATACGCGTGGTTTCTCCAACGCGCGCCTGTATTTGATCGACCAAAACTTGAAACTTCGTTTGCCATCCAGGCTCCCACGACGTGCTGAAACTTTTGTGTGTCGCATGATGTTGGGCGTGGCATTTACGAATGCGTATTCGTGTCTCATTGGAATGGCCAGCGACGCGGCATGAAACATTTGCGCCTACGAAGAGACACTTGAGCACATTCTGTGTCACTGCCCATCATACCAACTTCACGAGCGGTTGTGAAAGAACAGTTTAAGACTGCTGAGTGTGCTTGAGCTGACTATTTTTTCATCTCTTCTTACTATTCTTCTTTTCTCTCTATCTCTTTCTTTTCTATTGTTCCCCTTTCCCCCTCCTCAAGTGTAGGGTAGCCAAATGAGCAAAGCTTGGTTAACTTCCCTGCCTTTCCTCTCTCTCTCTCCCACAAGTCTATAATCAGTCTGCTTGTGTTGCGGCGTAGCACGTCCGAGTTTACACGGCTGGCGAAGATTTTCATGCTCATGACTGTCGCAACACCTGTTGCATTTATACATTAGAAATAGCTTTGATATTTAACGAATAGAAAGGCGCTTTATTTGATTACTCGACGCGATACTATATGAAAGCACGTGGTCCAGCTATCACACCAATGATGCAATTATCAAGATTCCCACAGGTGCACCTATTGCTAGAAATGGGTCTGTGTTGGAGCATCCCACAATTACCATCTTGTGGAAATCAAAACTACAGTCTGTAAATGAACAGAAACATCCACTAACCAAAGCCTAATAGCAAGTCTTATCTCCGAACGGTTATCTTCACGAAACCGGGTCTTTTCAAACCAACTTCAGTTTTCGTTCGCAAATAAGCGAGAGTGGCCTTTATCGTTCTTCCTCCGTCATCGGTCGGATGCAGTTCTTTTGTCGTTTTTTTTTGCCCTTTTTGGGTAAGCTGTATTCAAATTGTACAACTGGAGAGACAGCTATTAAAGGCGCGCAAATCAGTAGCTCGAGCTATAGCGTCAAATGAGACGTCATGCTTTCGCCTAAATTTAAAAGCATATTCGGCCACAATATAAACAGTCTCCTTGAAGCCACTTAATTCGCTTAATATTGTTTGTTTTGGTGGTGTAGTAATAAAGATGCTCGGCTGCTGTCGCGAAGGTCACAGGTTCGAGTCTGGCCGCGGCTGTCGCACTTCGGTGGAGGCGAAATCGTATAAGGCCGGTGTACTGTTGAATGTCAGCGCACGTTAAAGAACACCCCATGCTCGAAATTTCCGGAGCTTTCCACAACGGCGTCATTTATAATCATATGGTTATGGGAAAGAAACCTGAGATATTATAAATAAAGAACCTAATATTGAAATATTGTAAATGCGTAGTTCTGCCTATGCGTGAAAATGTACAACGTCTACTGCAGCAGATTATGTTTATGTGAATCGGTGCCAGGCTGACGGCATCAGGCTATTAAACGAAACAGCATTCTAAGGTGATGCCATCTTTCGTACCCATTATTTAGCACGATATTAGGACATGCACGCATGAGTCTCGGCTAGCCGTTGTTGTTCATATTTAGAGCCTTTTATGGGACACCAATATAAAAGGTTCCATTTTAAGCGATAATATCTCGCTTTTGACTTGCACGAGAAAATGACGCATACCACACTTTACCACACCAAACACTTCCTTTAATCTACAGAACTTTTAATCGGTTCGTTCACTCACAGGTCTAGTTTGTTTCAGTGCATTCAGCGTCAACTTTATTCATTTTCAAAGTCGTAATCTTCTTTTTTTTACGCAGTGGGCTAAGAAATAAACTATGTTTTCTCTAGTGCACGATAAACATGAAACTAGTATTGATTCACTGAAACAAAATAACAACGCTTCACCATAAAAATATTATTGGTACCTTATCACCGGTGTCACACGGGCACTTTTGATCGCGATTAGGGCCAATTTGTATCAGCTTTCTCGATAGCGAACAGCAATGGTTGCAGCTACGTGGTCCAAACTAATTTGTATGGAGTTTCGCACAGACGTCAGTCGAATCGCGATCTGCGAGCCAGATCGCGAATGTGTTGATTGCGAAAGTCGGCGCTCTTTCCTGTCCATGTTTCTTCCTTCCATAGTTATGCCGTAACTACTCGTTTTTACGTGCTGTCCAAATATGTTGATTCTTGATCCTGATCCTGATGGTTAACCTCCCTGTCCTTCCTCTTTCATTCCTCCTCCTCTTCTTCCTCATTGATCCCGATTGTGTCTGATAAAAATTAAAAGTGGCCGTGCAGCAGCATTTGACCGGTGTGAGTGAGAGAGAATTTATTAGAAGGCAGAGACGTCGGCCTTAGCTAGTTCGCTCTAGCCTGCTACTCTACACAGGGGATAAGGGAAAGGGGAAGGAAAGAGGGATGAAGGGTGATGATGGGGACAAGAAGAGGTGGTGCGTATGTACAGTAGCCACTTAGCATAGTACCCTACAGTCTAGTTTCTAGTCCAGTGCTTTTTATAAAGTCTAGAACAGCCTTTGTAGCAGTTTTTGACACTGTTTGGTCGTTCATTGCTGACAATATGTGGCTTTCACTTAATGGTGTTCGTCCAATGCTTGCCAACGTTGCAGTTAGCATTTTTCTTTGCACCACGTATAATGCACAGTCACAAAATATGTGAGCTATCGTTTCGCGCACTTGGCAGCGTTCACAATTTGGGCTGTCCGCATGGCCGATTAGGTGGGTGTAGTGGCGAGTGAAGGCGACGCCCAGACGAATTCGGTGCAGTATATTAGCATGTCTTCGGCTGATTTTATCTGGAAGACGAAAAGTCATACCGGGGTCTGTTTCCCGCAGGCGCTTGTTCCGGTGATCTGGTAGCGATCAGTAAGTGGCAGCGCATTCGCGTATGATTGATCTCAACAATGTGTTGACGTCACCTCGCGAGTAGGGTACTTTGACGTACATAGGAGCGTTGTATATTGCCGCTCTTGCTTCGCTATCGGCTGTTTCGTTGCCAACCAGGCCGCAGTGTCCAGGAATCCATTGGAGTGTAATCAAGTGACCGCTCCTGTGTGTTAGGTCAAATGCTTGACCGGACTGAGCCTAATACGCATCGGCCCTAATTATGATCGAACGTAACTGCGTGAAACCGGTATTAGATGCAATAGAAATGATATAGCACTGACTGCGTATGTTTAAGGCAAAACTAGCGCTCACCAGATCCACTGCCGCGCTCTCACAGTGTAAGAACGCTAAAGCACGCACCAAATAATGCACTGTTGACGATTTTACTGGTTCATGACACTTTTTTTTTCACACTGTAGTAATAAAACCAGGCTGTCAGTGCACTGGTAATACTGATACCTTGACATACTAAACTCTAACGATAACCAAGGTCAATTGTTCAAACTTTTTATAAATATTGAAACAGTTTATGGCTTTCTAGCAAGGCAGAAATTTCGAAACATTTGAGTGGCGTTTTTTTTTTCAGCTTAGCTGACGCAGTTTTTTTTTTCTGCGGACAATTGCTGGCTATTCCTCACGCTTCAATAGCAATGATCGCTAAGACTATCGCAGGCGCGCAGAAGCAGAACGAAAGTAGAGAAACAAGTTTTATTGCCTACTTTCCCAATGCAAAAGCGAATCGAGTCACCCCGAACGACAACCCGGAGAACTTGAATGGGGTCATTTCTGCAGGCGACCGAAAATAACAGTAGCAAAAAGAGTTAACTTTAGTAGTGTGTTCGCTTCCGCCAACGAAGTTGCTTATTACGCGGAATTTTCGGGCTCTTTTCTTGCGTTTTCTCGATGTTCCGGCGTCTCTCACGGCACCACGTAGATTTTCATCGGCGCCTTAACGACGGCAACGTTTACGGTCGCACAAACACAAAAAAAAAAACAGCGAGAACAACATTTCTGCGTTTCGACTCTTCGTTTTCTCAACTTATGTGCTTTCTCGCTCTGCATTTGCTCATTTTATTTGTAGACGGAACGTACGCTTTCAAGGGAGCTGGACGGCAAAAGACCAGCGGGCACAGAAATGGTAGGGGAGCAACCACGACTACAAAACCATTAGCAACGGGCAACCAGATAGAGCACGCTGATAGGAAAGCGTTGAGGTAGCCGCATGGCATTGTAGGAGGCTACTGCGCTCCCAGCTAGATGTGGCGGCACGAACACGATTTATACCCCTCCGGTCAAAGGTGCAACTAAACTGGCCCGTAAGGAGCATTTGTGTCGTGTTGCCTTCGGGTTGTTCTTTTCTCGCTTCGAACGACCCGTATATCGCTGATAGTATTGCGTACGACTACTCCGTCGGTGTTTGTAAAGGGGACGAATGATAAAAACACTTCGAAAGCGGCATGAAGTTGAAAACAAGCACCGATTTCTGAAATCAAGGCACGAACGCAAAACTTAAAGAACGCACTGTTAGACGCCGTAGTGGAGGGCTCCGGTAATTTCGACCTCGTGGGGTTCTTCAGCGTGCACCCGAATCTGAGCACACGGGCCTACCACATTTCCGCCTCCATCGCAATTGCAGCCACCGCAGCCGGGATTCAAACCCGCGACCTTACCACAGCCAGCAATAAGCTAGTAGTGGATCAAATGATTTTACAAATATTGCAGTCTTTAACGTAAAGAGCTTGTCTTGCATTAATTCCTGAATGTTCATAACGTTCAATATTTTTTTTTCAAAGAAACATACAAAAATATCTTTTATGTGCAAGAAAGAAACCATTAAAGCAGAGTATAGGAGGCGTGTGCATCGCGGTCTACGCCGAAAGCTACCTCACGAGTCACGACATTTCGAGGACCTGCACCAGAAACTTCGAGGTGAAGTGGATGGATGGATATGTGGGGTATAACGTCCCAAAACCACCGTAGGATTATGAGAGACGCCGTATTGGAGGGCTCCGCAAATTTCGATCACCTGGGGTTCTTTAACGTGCACCCAAACCTGAGCTCACGGGTCTACAGTAGTTTCGCCTCCATCGAAAATGCAGCCGCCACAGCCGCGGGATTCGATCCCGCGACCTGCGGGTCAGCAACCGAGTACCGTAGCCACTATAGACCTCCGCGGCGGGGCAAGAAGTGAAATCGACAACTCGCTTCCGTGACATTATTTTTTTACGTGAAAACTATTGCTGCTGGTTTAAGGATGATATGCCTCACATTTCCAGAAGCACATTTCTAAATTAATGTTTCGGTGATTAGTCACTCATAATGCATATCCTAACCTTCTTCAAGAAACACTGCGTTAACCTGAATCCATGCTGTCTTTTTGAAAGCCAAGCTTTCAAGGCCCGCGCATTTACCGGGGGTGCCACAGATAGCTTTACAAGTTAGTTTTGGCGCTGAAGCTTGGATATTATTGCATGATTTGTGACAGGCTGTGATGCGGCCCTATATTTTGTCTACGCCAAGGAAAGTCCTATCATCGCCCTTTATTCTAATTAGTGTATGAAAAGTACGGACCGCACAGTACGGCGTATGTTTTCTTCGTAAATAATAGAACTCCTGCAAAAAATAGGCTCGGTTCCGCGGACAGACAACCTTGTCTGCCAACCAGGATATTATTTTGGGTTTCCATGCATATACAGCGTGCCTTTTTCCATCCTGACATATAAAAACTGGAATATTGCGGCCCAAAACCACGGAAGATGCTGCAGTGGTAGGCCCCGGCAATTTCGACCACCTAGTGCCCTTTAAATCGGCCCCTGAGTCCACGCAGACAAGTCGCTAGCATGTCGCCTCCATCGAAAAACAGCTGTCACGGCCAGGATTTCATCCTCAAACCTTTGAATCAGCGGTCAAGCACTGTGACTTTTATATACAGCAGCACAATGGCGGTGGCGCCCGACACATTGCATATGAAGTTATATTGGCTGGTTTGTCAGCACTGAATGAGCATTCATAACTACGTAATAAAAAACCATGCGTTTAGAGACAGGATGTGCGAAGTTCATTAAAATGAAGCCCAAGTTTGGTGCTCAAGCGTACGGGTATTTTTTTTTTTTATTTTTTTTTTACAATCGCACACCAATAGTTATTGAGAGACGTTCTTCCCTGATCGGTTTGTCCTCGAAAACTGGGACACCGTTGCGTTTCAAAAAAATAAAAAAGGTTAACTTCTGGTGGCCTTGCTTGGTACTCGGCGCAGTGATGCTGAGTTAGTCAGGGATATGATCTGCATCAATACCTATGGCAAGTTGGTGAAGCTTTATATGTTTTCAATTTTGGTGTACTGCCTAAAAGAGGTGAAGATGTGCGTAAAATATATATATATATATGTGTGTGTGTATGTATGTATGTGTGTGCGTGTGCGTGTGCGTGTGCGTGTGTGTGTGTGTGTGTGTGTGTGTGTGTGTGTGTGTGTGTGTGTGTGTGTGTGTGTGTGTGTGTGTGTGTGTGTGTGTGTGTGTGTGTGTGTGAAATGCGTGGTAACGTGTTACATCACAACTTTTCTTTTTTTTATGAAAGCAAGCAAGCATGGTGACGAAGCCATCGTCAGCCCTGCGCACTTGAACTTGAGAAACCGTGCACCAGCATTAGTAAAAGCTAATTTTTAAATGTCAATATAGGCACCCTTTCTTCAGTGAACCATATTGCCAGACTTAATAAGAAATAGGTTTACATCACCTGATTACCACTTGAAAGCAGCAGTGATAACATTTTCGGACTAAGGAGGAGTAGTAAAAAAGGAAGGACAAGGAGGTTGCCCAGTTCTGAGACCGGCTGGCTACTCTGTACTGGGGAATGGGAATAAAAGGTGACAGAAAAGATATGTTGAAAGATGAAAAAAATGACCCTAATCTACATCTTACACTGTAAATTTCGTCGAAAGATGATAGTCTTGGGTCTGGAGAGAGTGAACTAAACGTTTATTTGATGTTCTTCGCAAGAAAATCAGTGAATGGTATTCTGAAGGCGCTGCGTTAGAGTGCCTCGAGCGTATAACGGAGGTGAACAATTGCATCTAGGCACGTTAAACAAGAGCGCCATCTGGCAGTTATCTTCGAAAACGAAGGCGTGCGGCACCGCGGAGAAAGATGCGCGCCGGTCACGGAGGTGATAAGGTGTAGAATGCAAAGCGACGGGCAGGTGCCACCACCGTGCCGTTGTAGCAAAGCGTTGGAAACACCTTCTTGAGCATCGCGTTGCACTGTCAGCGCAGTGCGTTAAACGCTACAGTCCTTAGAGTTGCTTGCGTGTGCCTCTTTTAGTATAAAGGCAGACCTACAAAACATAGACATGTTGTTATGGCACCTCAGATATGCGCAATATTTGCTTATTTAATTGACAATCGCACAACGATGAACGCTAAATCTTGAGAAATATTGGTGGGCGCTGCGAATGGGGTTGGCCGTTTGGTGCCGTTTAAGGAATCGTTAAGGTGGACAAACTGATGAATGAACAGACTGAAAGAGAGACGGACAGACACTTAGACAGACCAAAATTTTTCCGTCGAAGGTCCCCAAGAAAGACTATCATCTTTAAAAGGAAAAAAAGAACAACAGTACAGTCGACGACACCGCTTAGGTCGCGTTCACACTGAGCATTTCGGCCGCCGAAAGTGCTCCGAATCCGGTTCGGCGGCGGCGAGATCCGCCGAAAGGGCCCTCTCAGCGCCTATCACTCTCGGACCGATTTTTGCGGCGTCTGCCGCCGAATCGGTCACTGCGGACTTATAGGAGCGCTAGTAAAGGAATTTTGAAAAGTGGCGCCCAAGCCCTACTCACTTGTTATGCCGCAGTGCACGTAACTGAATGTTGAAACCAACGGGAGTTTAACCTACTCTGTGCCGATACTTCGCGTCCGTATTTCGTGGAAGAGGTGACTGAGCTTGCTGTTGGCGTGACCGAGCTTATTGCGGTCTTGCACAGCAAAACGAACCCACCAACGCCGCTGGCGTCAGTGGTTTTTTCTGCTCTTCGTGCATTACAAGACAGCCACTTGCCAGCAAAGTAAGCAGTACAGTCTTTTCTTGCTTCCAGCGTACGAGAATCATCGAAGTATACACCACCGGATATCATAGTGACGTTTGCGAGCCGTGACAACAACCGGATGACAGCGCATCCATCCCGCGTTTGCCCAGTGGTAGATGGTTCGGCGGCTCGGGGCACGTCCAGTGCGAACAACGCTGCGTTTCGGCTGCAGGGGAATTTCGGTCGCTGTAGAAAGCGGATGTTTCAATGTGAACTAGGCCTTACAGTTTGTCTCTGAGGCCAGTTTTCCACAAGAAACGCAACTATGCCCTCAATGTCTTGCGTGCCGAGAACTAAGAAGCACTCCTCATCCACGGTCTTATTTACTACCGAAAACTTGTACAAAATGTTTTACTCTGATGATGCGTTTACTGCTTCTGTAATTAACAAAAATGTCTCCTTTTATGCATTGTTCACTCAAACAGGGCTGTAGTGTCTACTTCTGAAGTTTCACATTTTGCTCGCATAGAGCAGCCTTTGCTCATGTTTATGCGTAGATTATGGCCAGGGTGTGTTTTTACAAACGCCTCACAAATTGGCGCAAATCCTATTTCTGAGTTGTCTTGAGCTGGGCCATACGTGAAAAATAATAGGCTCAAGTTCAGCTTAGTTTATGCAGAAATCTGTGATCAAACCACCTACGTTTTCTTCCGTGCGGGAAAGAGATATTGACGACGTATGCTTGCGGCACTTGTGTGTAGAAAAGTACTTGAAAAGACTGACGCGCTGCGACTTACGAGTGGTTTGAACAACGCCAACACCTTCGTAATAAACAGCAAGTCCGCGGCCTCCACGGATAAAATTGCTTCGTTTGAAAGATGGAGCTTTGATTCAGAATTATGAGACCATCAAGTGACAGTACATTGTGCATCAACTGAGGCTAACGAAAACTAATCTTTTCGTCGACTCTAACCACGTTCTCAGAAAATCTCGCTCCTCTGCAAATCTTAGCCCGCTTAACTAAGCTAGTTTAGGAGCCAGCATGCCTGGCGATGTTGCTTATATACTAAAGCGATAGCTTTAAAGAGCTCGTTTCGCAGAAATTCTGGTGTCGGCGTCATTGGTTGCGAGCGAAAAGTCATCATCTTGCGCTCGAAAGAAAATTCGAGAAAGATGCAAACAAAAATAAATAAAAAGAACTCTGGATCTGCGTAAGGATATAGAACCGGGTCGTTTGCGAGGCAAGCATGTGTTCTAAAACAGAGCCACGCTTCTTTTTTTTAACATGCTGTTTCAGAGAATGCGTATTGAGCACAGTGTCGCACATAGTTGCACTGTTGCAGTTCTATAACAAAAATAGGCGTGCAAGCGCTGCTTCGAAAGAAACTTCAAGGTCGAAGTCCTATAGTTTTGAAAGCTTTGAAAAAACAGTGAAAACACCTTCCTCTGTTTGGAAATGCAGTAAAAGTAACTCACATGCTTTCCAAACACACGCTTTCTGTGTACATGCTTCCCAATGCAACATGTAATATCAAAGTAATAATGCGTGGTACAAGCGTGCATTGCGATCGGGCGGCAGAACATGCGATTCTCAGGACTTCCTGGTTTGAAGTGGGCCACCCACTACAAAGGGCACACACGTCACACGTTATACCGCGCCTTTCCATTCTAAAGCCTCGTAGTGGGTGAATAGCAAGTTCGAAAATATTTCAGACGCATAGTTGTCCGTGGTTGAAAGCATGCTACCCATTACACATAATGCAGCCGTATGCAAAAGCTTGACCGACACGAGCTATTTCGAACTCTACGCACTAGGGACAGGTGATCGCTATTGTGTTCAGCTTTTACGGATGAAGCTTAAGTACTCCCCAATTTTTTCACCACCTAGCAACAATGAACGACCGGAATGCCTAAATGCATGACAAATGTCATTGTTCAGCACACAGAAAAAAGCAAGCTTAAATCAAACGAGTGGTTTTAAATGTATCTGCTTATGAGTTATCATAACGAAAATCGAATAACAAGAAATATTATGGCATATCAAGTTGATTCATTTCAGAATTCACGCAGTATGTTCAATCAAACAGTTTAGCAGTACTCGTGGATATTGTATGTACTTAGCACAACGTGGTAATCCCTCAAAACTCTCTCACATTCTCACACACTTCCTCTCACAAAAACACACTCATAGAACTTTCGCTTCTTGAGTGGAAGCATGTGTGAAGTTGAGAGTGTTTCGAGGGAGAACCAAGTTGCGCTAAGTGCTTAGAATATGCATCAGTTATCAACTTGCCCAAAAAAGTTTTACTGAGAGCTCGAGGACATTTCTGGTTTGCAAATTAAACGTCTAAAATTCTTGCTCATGAGCTACACTAACGAAAAGGGCAGCTTTGGTTTGTACCCGTGTTCAAACTCTGAATCACACTGTCAGTCTTAAATATCTGCGCAAATTTATACAACTTTAAATGTGTAATGTTTATCGCATACAGCAATTTACGACCGAAAGCCATTACCCGTCAACTTTCTTTTCAGTGAATTGCAAAAGATACTATCCCTCTCACGTTTCAGTGGATGCTTTCATATTTTTCTGAAAGTATCCATATGTGCGTTCGATGAAACAAAGGCCTGAAACAAACGTTGGAGCCGCCAACGTACCGCAACAGTAAATCCAGAACTTTCTAAGTACTTTTCACGTGCATGTGGCGAAATTAGCCTGGCACCTATGGCACGCACCCAGTCATGATGAAACAAACAGCTATTGCAAGACAACAGCGTCCCTTCTCTCAGAGTAGTATGCTATTATGTCAATCATAAGAGCATAGCTCCGAAGTCTTTTCTTTTTTTTTGGACATGGACTTGTGAACATAATCAGTTGTCTCGACTAAAGCAATTGTTCAATTGAGTTTATTTCGTTCAGAAACACAGCAGATAAAGCCCCTGACGTTAGCGAACTTGAGGCTGTGACGACTTTTGCGCAACATAAGTGACAATTCACAGCAAACTAATAAAGTGGGCGAGGTCGCCGTATATGTCTGGTGCTTTCATAATGCCGCAAAAAAAACGAGGGATGAGAACGTTCGCTTTCTCAAGATCTGCGCTTGTACTTCGACAACTTTCAATCAGTGAAGGAGGCACTGTTCCTTGCTCCTGTATTCCCGGAGCGCTCCATAGACGCCCCTTTCGAAATAAAAGCTACACAGTTGCGCACAATGCCTAAGGTGCACGAAAAAAAAAAAGCTATGAAACGATGGCCGCAGAACGCTCGTGCCCTGCGAGTGAAGGTGCGTACGAACGGGACCCCGGGACATGAACGTGACCGAGAGGGACTCGCTCCCCATTGTGGCAGTTCCTTTTCTTTCCCAACCGACCTGACACTCCCTTCCTCTCGCTAACGCCCTCGATCCGTGCGTGCTGCCGGCGGCGTGCTCGGACGATTACGGTCCCCTTCGGCACCGGTTTTGAGCTGCCTGCCATTCGGAAGCAAAATCACAACCAGAGGAGGCACGCCTCCTCTACGGGTTCATTACCAGCACTCGCGAGAAACACCGACCGACCGGCCCACTCGCAGAGTGCCCGTCGCTCGCGCAACAAGCCGCGCACCGCGTGCCGTCTATAAATCGAAGACAATTAGTGAGCCATTTAATAAAATACCCACAAGCGATGGTACGCGTGCGCCCTGCTTCTCGCTAAGGCGCCTCTCGAAAAAAAATGTAAAAGAAAATCACGCGCAACTTGCCAAGCAAATTCAACCGCAAGAGTGGCGCGCAAGTACAGCTAGAGACGAACCCTACGCTTCATTTGCTTCGTGGGCGTCGAAATGGGCTTGTTCTCTAACGACGCAAACCTTTTTCCGGGAGCTCCTAATGGTGCGGGCGGTTACAGAAAATCGTGTTTTAATTTTCTTTATTTTGCGTCTCTTGCCAGACACGAGACTGTTCCTTCAGACGTGTCGTGACGTTGCCCTATTCTTTGCCGCTGGTGAAATGTGTCTCATAGTTGTGCGTGAAATGGTTCGAGGCGTGCAGCTCAAGAAAAAGCTCTCGGGTGAGGGCGGTATTGCGTCAATCATGACCGTGACCGTGCATTTTGGCTAAATATTAGCTGCGTAAACTTAAAAAGCTGTGGTTCACTGTGTAGAAAGCTGTGGTTCACTGTGGTTCACATTATATATACATTGTAGGGAATGAGCGCCTGGTAAGCTGTCGGCAATTTTCTGTCGTTGATTGCCTGTAACCATAAAATGGCAGAATGGATCACACCTTACCTGTCACAAACACCAACAGTATGAGCAGGCTGGGCCACACGCCACCAGTGTCCACCAGTTTGTGAGCCATCATTCGCAGGGAGCGTCCTCGCAGTCGGTCTGGACGCGCGTCAGGGAACGGCGACTCTCGCTGTCACTGCGTCCATCGAGGTGATTGACAAGCGAGAGAAACGAGTTCCTGTTCCTTCTATCCACAGTCGTCAATGCTTACACTTTCGCACCCGATCGTCTAACCAGTGCAAATGATGGGTCTACAAATGACATAAAAAATAAAGAAAGAAGAGACACAACACTTCTTCGGGCGCTCCGGGCAGAAAAGCCGCTGACCGAGTCACATGGCGAACGCTTGTCCAGCTTCGCGAGTGCAAGCAACGGGCGCTGTCACGCTTGCGTCACGATCACAACGACGAAACACCGCGTCAGTAGGATGAGGCCCTGACAAAGCGCGCCAACAAAGCTGGGCTTCCGCGAGGAGTCTCAAGAAGTGTCTGGCCGCGCTCACATGTTCCCGAAGGCCGGCGTGACACAACAACAATCGTGGCGCTGGCGGCGTCGTCGTCCCTTCCCGAAAAAGCGCGCGCTCCCGAAGCGCTCCGCTCCTTTCCTCCCGGCGCGGGAGTTGGCGCGAGCAGCGAACGCGGCGCCGTGTTGCGTGGCGCGCCACTTGCTTCCCTCGGGATCAGCGCGCGCCCACGCTTTCAAAACTCGCGTGTCCGGAGCAGCGGCGCGCCGGCGACCGGGGACGCCTCCCCCGGCCGGTGACGTCACCAACGCGTGCGCAAAGGGAGGCGCCGGCCACTTGGAGACACTCCCCACCCCCTATATCCTTCACCTCCAGCAGCAAAGCACACCCGTTCCTTTCCCTTTATACTTTTTCCCGTTTCCTTTCCTCCTGTCCCAACTCCTTACTTGTGTCGGCGCGTCCCAGACTGTTCTTCGTCGCTCGGCACGTGTAGTCGCCTTCTTCCATTGTAGCTGTAGTTAAGCCGTACGTTCCGTGTTTAGAATTTTTTACTGAAGTAAAAAAGGAAGGCGGGAAGCCCCAGCGCTTCTTTGTTTGCGGAAGCTGCCACGGAAATAAAGGTACATTATTTATGGCTATTGATATGCTCTCGTAATAGAAAAGTCTTCACCTATCAAATGGCAGACACCTCTTTATTACTAATAAATTTATATTATTTCAAAATAAGAACTCTGGTTTTATGGTGCTAATACATTCATATAAGTTTCGGGAAAGTGTGGCTAATGAAGAGAAGGAAGAACGGCAAGAGAGAGGGCTGGGATAACTTCTCTTTTTTTATTTCATTTCATTTCATTTTATTTATTGATACTGTCAGCCCTTTGCGGGCTATTACAGGAGTGCAGTTGACTCATATAAAACAGAAATGTGCATCTTTTTCTTTTTAAAGCTAAGTTTTGATCTAGGTTATTATCTATTACTAAGACAAAAACTTTATAGAAACTACAGATCGGTGATTATCGAAATTTCATTCTAAAATTTTTAACGTTTTCAATTTGTAAGTTCCTTTACTCTAAAATAGAATAATACATTATAAGACCCCTCAATTATTGGCCGATCCCCCAGAGTGGGTCTGAGCCACAAGTGAAGGGCAACAAGAACAACAACAAGACCAACCAGGTACATGCCCGGTTTCCTACCACACGCTGGGGAAAGGGGAGTATAAAGATTTGAGAGAGAGAGGTAGAAAAGAGAACAGAAAGAGAGGAGAAAATTGTCAGTACATGGGCTGCGCGTATGAAGCAGTGGTACTATGCAAAAGTCAAAGGCGTTCACACAGGAATGAAATGTCTCATACGCGTGTCATAATGGTTCCGTGTGGAATCGACATTAAAACTAAGAAGTAAAGTGGCCGTGCTTTCAATTTTACCACTTTTAAAACGCGTTTCGTCATAACATCTTTCCTAGCAAAGTATTATATGTTCGCAATATCACAGCGGGACTGTTGCTAGATAACTTAAAGAAGAAAGAATATCGGATGCACATGAGGACGACTGTTTCTAAAGATCGCCGCTTTTCTTCCTTTCCTTCAGTGTTTGAAAATTCTTACTGTTGCCACTGCCTAATACGACTAGGCTTGTTATGGGGCATAAATATACATATACCCTACAAGTAATTCGGCTAGAAAAACTTCCCTATGGGTTATCAAACTTTCCCAAATCTTGCGATTTCTCCCTAGCTGCTTTTATGCGATAAAAGAGAAACGGCAACAACAATGGGTCATCATTACTGGGAACCTAATGAGCTCCCGCGGAGAATATTGACTTCATATATAAGTTTCAGATGCTCAGCCCAAAGAAGAGAGTCTACCATAAACATTTTTTTATTCCGATACGTTAAATAATGTTACGTCCTACAATGAGCAATACAACTCTATTTTCCATTGAAATGCCAACTATGAATCTGTCACCTGCTTCACGACACTGAAAAAAACATCGCGTGTAGTTCGAAAAATTTTGTTTCAAGGTTGTGCCAACGCGTTTAAAAGTCACGTACTTAAAAATTCACAGCTTTGCCGCAAAGGCGAAGCAATGAACGTGATAGGAACTAATTGGAAGGTGACTCAAAAAATTGCAAGCAGATCGAAACATATCCCGCGTTGCTCATGCACAAATAACACACTAAATGCACTCACAGGTACAGATAAACACAAATAAGTGTCTCAGTGGTTACTTCGCTGTGTGTGAAAAGCGCGCCTTTTTCGCAAACGGAGACCGTGCAGCGAATGCAGTGACCTTTGTGCACCCAGTAACTACATCAGAATCATTTCTGTGAACGCCCAAGGAGGAGGAGGATGAGGAGGAGGAAAGATTAAGCGGAAAGACAGGGAGCTTAGCCAGTTTTTAGACCAGCTGGCTATCCTGTGCTGGGGAAAGGGGTGAGAGGAATAAAATATGATATAAAAATTGTTGGAAAGAGAACGAGAGAAAATACTATTACACACGTGAGCTTCCATGAAGTACGCGCGGGATATCAAAGCGCACGCCGCCGCGTCGTGACGATCTGGCGACGCGCGTTCATTGCGCCATCTCGCTGGTAATGCTGAAAACACGATAGACCAAAGCTCCAGGAAGGAAATTTTGATCGCTTCCGAGGGTATAGCATTGTAGCAAGTCAAGCGTGCGACACTCCTACCCTATTTTCCCTGTTGTAACAGGTTAAGAAGCACTTAAGCGAGATACCTGAAAATAGAAAACAGTCAAAATGTGCTGAAGTACTGAGGTTTGTCAATTTGCTTCTTGAAGACGTCGTTTCTGATACTAGCACGCGAAATATTTTGCTTCGTTAAAATTTCTGAGTGAGCAAGTGGACCTTCCCAAAAAGCCTGTCTGTATCATGTAATAATTGTTTGCCAGTATTTTGCACTCAATTTCTCGTCATGCATATCACTTGGTGAGAGCTGCGTCCAGAGTAATTTAGCCCCAGCATTATACAATCCGGCACATTTGCTCATGTTACAAAGCTGAACCAATAATAGAGCAAATTCAAATGCTCTACTTTTCCTACATACGAGACACAGGGAAGTCAATGAAATACCACGAGGAGACTCTAACACTGAGGATTGATGAGATTCGCGTAAAGCCTAACTTTGATTACAATGGGTGAACGATAGTAGGAACAGCAGCTCATTCTACAGAACCATAAGAAATTCGTAAGACAATAGTGAATTTAGCTAATTAGCTAATTTTATAATTACCTTACGACAATTTTCTTGTCATAGAAACCCAGACAAAGGCCTGTTACTTCAACATTGAAAATTTCAGGGTTTCAGCTTGGATAGTTTTTTTTTTCTTTTGTCGGTAATGCCTGAACAAGCGGAGCCATAAATTGCCGAATTCAGGTAGTAATAATTCACGAAATATTCGTCAGAACAATAAGCAACGTCGCGTAGATATTAAGTACATGGTAGGCTCAAAACCCATTCAACATTGCTGTTCTACACAAAAACGAAAAAAAAAGTTTTTTAGTAATAAACTTACATTGTTTTGTTTTGCCCCTTTTTGTTTTAGCCTGCTTCAATTTCTTTGCTTTATTTGCGATGTCTTTTCATATAAACCTTGAATAACGCTTCTGTAAGAGGCTCAGCAAGTTTCTTCTGGTTACGTTGACCAGTTTTACCGCACTGCCAGTACAACGAAGGCTTGTACCGCAAAAACGCTGGTTTTTGCCCACACTGTTTCCATTGTTGTGCAATACCACTTCAGACTAGGCAAAAATACTAGCTGCGTCATTGGAAAGTGGAGAACGTAAGCTTTCTAAAGAAATACAATTCACATCAATACAATCGGCGCAGTAAGTGTGGTGCGTCAGCAAGCAGTGCAAAGTGGGTGCACCACCGAAGTGGGACATCCACCCTAAACGGAATCAGATTAAGCAACATTGCTAGCGTGCTCACCCATGAAATACAGAAGACTTAACCTAAATCAAAAGATTTAAACCACACCATAATGTTCACACATTTCTTTATTCATTTACTCTAAGAGTTCCCAAGGCTAAATCAGTGTTGAAGTAGCCAGTAAGTATAGGTTTATTGTCATGAGATTATGTGATTATATCCTGGATTTACTGCCGCGTTATCGTGTTTATGGGTCAGTTCAGGGACGTGAGAGTCAGCGCTGAAACACGTGTGCTCTGCAAGGTTCTTTTTTCGTGCTTCCCCCATGGACACCTCGCACTTAGAAGTGGTCGCATCCACGATTGTTTCTCCATTATGCGGCCGATCGTATACATTAAAACTACTGAAACTTGGTCGAGTTCTCAATACATGGTGATATGATTGCACGGCGTCACAGAAGGAGGGCATACGAATGGAACAGACAGGACGTGCACTGATACTAGACGTAATTGGCACCCTACATCATGGGCGAACTACCAGTCTGCAAACCAACCCATGCTCAATAAAACTTGCTTCTGTGCGAGTTGGATCACACTGGGAACGAAAAGATGGTCGTTCTCGTAGTTGTCTAGTTTGTGTGCAACCACCTTTTTCTTCCAGTCTGTGCTATTACGTCGGAGTACCGTTGTGACTTGGTTTTACTGAATTACGAGATGCAATTCCACATCCTTCTAACGACACTGTACGTACGAATTTTTCTTCACCGCGTCATGTACTCGATATGCTTTGGTGAAATACCTAACTATATTGCAATAAAGACAAACATTAATCGCAGGCAAAATATCTGTAGTTGGCGGTACCCTTCGAAATGCGTTGTAAGGTGCCACCGTTCTCCGAGACGTTCACATCGCTACAATGATCCCCTCAACACTTCTTAATTTCTCAAACACTGATTTGCATGACAGCCCAGTTGATAGTACGCCTCAATATTATTTGCACATTACCACAGGCCTTTTAACACATAGTGGTGGTGGTGTGATTGTTTCAACAGTAAGGCTAATGGGTAGTCTCTTTGTGGGCGTGAAATAGGAGACTTAAAGATGTCGGTTCATATAGACCTGCCGTGCACGCACTGACGGGGAGACAGATTGATGGCCGGCTCGTACCTAAATAAAGTTATTGACAATTCAGTATTGTAGTCTGGTATACACCGTGCTTAACAAATCAACATATACAAACTCTCAAAAGTCACATTCTAACTTGCCGCAATGATACGGGATCTGAGAAGGGCACCCAGAAGAAGGGGCAAGAAACTGGTCCCGCAAGCGCTAATTGTGCGACTCACCCCGTAGACAATCAAATGAGCGCCGCTAATGTAAAACCCGCAGTTATTTTTAAACGGGTTCCTTGAAAACTTTTCGGCTAATTATGCCAATTCACGAAAACATGGCGCTGAAACGCGCGACGCGGGCGTAGCGAGAAATCCGAGTGCAGGGAATCGCAGGGGCGCCGTTTTCTGCCTCCGTTTGCATCCAGCATTTTTCGGCGCAGTCAAGCCCGTGTAAACAAACCGACACGAAACGCGAGAGCGGGAAGGCGACCAAGAAAGGGCTAATTAAGCGGAAGACGCCGCTGAGAGCTAGCAGCGTCGCCTGTTACCCGAGCGCAAAAAAAAGGGGGGGGGGGAGGGGGGGCGGGAAGCATCTTTGCGCGCCGCTCCGGGTAGAGGGGTTGACGCGGGACTTCCAGCTCGACGACAGCAATGAAATGAACTTGGTGGTCGACGTAAGAAGAAGAGAGAGCGACTGCGTTCAAGCTGCCTGTATATACGAGAGGTTGCCTCGCCTCGGGGAGGGGGGTCAAAGCATCACTTCGGGCACTGCGACACTGTATATATACAGTTGCCGCTTCGTTGCGAAAGCAGTGGAGCCCGGCTTTAATGTGAATCGCTGGTGTACCGAAGAGAACCAACGCGTGCCTGGCAGGACTATCAAAGACAACTGACAAAGAAGGCAGAATACGAGTGCGAATAGAAGCAGGCAGATATAGGCGCCATGTCAGGACCTTTGCCGGTAGAACGAGTGAAAAATGAAAGAAGACTCATATGACGACTGCCTGGGATAGAGGTTAGGGTACAGCAATATCACATAAGAACTGCCTTGACAGGCGAAAAGAAAAGAGAATTTAAACGAAGTGAAAGAAAAACTCTGAATCGAATCTAAAGAACTTAAACTAGGCATGTTAACCGGAAAACTATTCTATAAGAAGCCTTTCTTACGGCAGGGTCGCAGCAGAATATATGGACGAAAAATAATTGGCTTCCTTAATCTACATCCACATAAAGTTTGTCATTTCAACACGCCATTCAAAAAGGCCCATTCATCCTTAAAGGCCTGTGGAGACTTTCATGTCTTCCTCTTTTGTAAACACTATAGTTCCATTTTTAAGACAACACGAACGCTCCACCCTCTCTTTTGCGCACCTGTCACAGACGATCTCAGCCATAAGTCCGGTTACTGCACGTGCCAACAGCCAGATATTTCATTTCCATGAATTAAGGCAGAACAAAATAAGCAGCTTTAGGAAACTGTGGCACAGGCTTCCTTATTGCATTTAGAAAAAATATCTTCAAGAAAAAAGCACTTCGCTAAAACTATCATTGTTTTTTTTTGTTTCCGTTATTAGTGATAGACTCCTTAACACGATAGCCATAAAGAACTCGTTTCGCAGAAATACCGGCGTTGGCGTCTGAGTCATCGGTTGTTAGCGAAAAATCATCTTGTGCGCGACCGAGAAATCGAGAAAACTGAAAATAAAATAAACCATAGAAAATTCTGGGTCCGAGAGGGTATCGAACCCGATCGTTTGCGTGGCAACCGGATGTTCTACCACACAGCCACACGTCTGGTTGTGAACGCAGGGAAAATAGCTTCTTCTGCTTGGAAATGCAGGGAAAGTAGCTTTCATGCTTCACAAACACACGCCTCCTCTATACATGCTTCACAATACAACAATAAATATGGCAGTAATATTGGGTGGTACAAGTGTACATTACCATCGGGTGTCAGAACATGATGACTTCTTCGTTTGAAGTCGGTCACTCACTACAAAAGCCCCACACGTTACTGCTCGTCTTTCTTTAAGGCCATGTAGTGGGTGCATGGCAAGCTTGAAAAGATTTCATGCGCGAAGTGTTTGAACTGCGCACTGGGGACATGATATCACTATCGCGTTCGACTCTTAAAGGCGAAGCTTAAGGATCTCCCAATTTTTTTTTATTAGAAGATTACTTATCTAATGTTGCTTGCCTTCTCGCTTTGTTTCTCAAACACTTCTAAAAATATATAAACTTTTTAGTGCGGCTTTGCCATGTGCTGTCCTTGTGTGCTTACATGCGTATTACGTCTTTGAGACGTTGCATAAGATTACAATATTTAGAAATCAATAAACTAAACCATCTTGCGGCAAAATGTTACCACAAAATGGAGACGACTTTAGAAAAAGTGATTATTATCGTGACGCTGACAGCAGTAAATCTCAACCCTCTTGCTGACATAACGGCGCTAGTGTCACGATTCCTCAAAAAACACACAATTGCACTTTGATACCCTGAACGTTCCTGTTGAGACATTTGTTCTTGACCGAGGCCAATTGAGACCAGATCAGTTTTTTTTTGTTCTATCTCGTTCGTACTTCAAGAAATTCACCAGTGATTGTGATAGCACTCAATGCGAATACTGAGCCCAGCTCCTCCCTTGGGCCAACGCTAATCGAGCTGAAATTTTTGGCTATCCGCAGTGGTAGCAATGTTTCATTCATTACATATCGCCACAGAAACGGCCAGCGCTCAAGCAAAGAGTGATGCACACCACTCTGTACATTGCAAGCATCGCGAACAAGCGAAGCCAGCCACAGCGCAGGTGCCAGCTCAGCATGCCCTTGAGCTCCGGCCGAGGGCCAGTGCGCGTGACGGTGCTAGTGACAGTTGGCTCTGTTTCGTGCTTGCTTGCTATTTTGGTTACACCAACGGTGATGCCGCTCAACGCGGCAACGGGCATCTGAGATCTGCGCTCTAATATTCGGGTTCGTTTGTTCTGTTTTATCATTTTACGTTCAGCTCTGCTGTTCCTTGCTGTGTTAGATGAGTACTTCGCCATTGGACAACGAGAGCAAGCTCTGTAGAGCGTTCGAACTGCACTGAAGATATTGAACGTGGGTGTACATGAAAGCGGCAACCATATATATACCTAGGAAAAAGATATGTTTTAATGAGATAGAAATTATATGAATACGCCAAGCGCTCTTCAGCAGTCACCGCCATCATCCTCATGATGATTCGTGTAAACTCCAAGTAAGATAACATTGCCCCGGCGCATCGTTTGTGTTCTAAATGCATGTGAAAATGTGTGATGGCAGTCCATGGTCACGGCTCGAACGGAGACGAAATGCACCATCTGGGTCCCATCACGCGATACGTCTGTGGGGGAATTTAGGGAAAGGAAAGGGCAGCCGTGGCCTGGCTCAGGCTACAACCACGTGCACTAAACTACTGGGAGGGCTCACGCGCGTGCTATTTTGAGAGCTATTATCAAATAGCTCATACTTTTGCATGGGGGTAATAATCACCACTATATATACAGTACAAAGGTGGCTTCAATCGCTGAGAGGGCACGTTTTCTTACACCAGCGTTTTGTTGCGATTCGCTGGGTGGGATGCATAAGAAATTAGCACTATGTCTGACATTGTATGACATTACAATTTGTTCCTATTGATTCATTAGTTTACCCTTGCCATTAACCAGTTACCTTATTTTCTGTTTTTCTTTTAAGGTCAAGGCGAATATGGAGAAATACGTTACGGGTGAAGAAAGCTGACGCTAAAACAAGCTGCTTATTCAGGTTGCTCGCGAGAAAGCAATTGACGCAACCACGGTGAACAAAGAAAGTGGTAAATATTTAATTGTGAGAAACAGAGACCAGCTAGAAAGATAGAAGGGCGTTAGGGAAGAATGACCAGAAGTAAAACTGGAAAAGGGCAGGAGGATGGAGGAGGGAAGTACAGCCACGAGGATGCCAACATCCAGACGGGTATTCCTTTTTTCCTGCGCCTGAACCAGCTCGTAATTACAAATAATTTCTCGGTCAGCATCGCAGTAAGCGGGGCTTACCGCTGCTGCCACGTGGACGACACACCGTTCTACGCGAGCTGTGCCATGATCCTTACGAAAGGGCTCGAGACATGCAATGCCACCGCGCGATATGGCGTAAGAGGACAGGCAACGACAGCCGCTGAGCTGTTTCCCTCAAAGAAGTAAAATGATAGAGATGAAGGGAAGTCCCTGTTTTGTGAGAGAAAATGTAAAAAGAGATAGCAAACATCAAAACCTCAAAAAACGGGGATGGTGAGCGGAAGTTACTAGGAAGAAGAGGAGTGTCCGATGCGAATGCGAGCAAGTGTTGCTTGTTCAAGCGCCCAAAAAGTGGCGTCTGGGATGAACGTGGCTTCGGCGCAACTGCGCGCCAGATGAACAGATTGACTCGAGGAGTGTTTGGTGCGGGAAGAGCTCCAAGCACCCTCTCCCTCCCCTACTCCACCCTCTTCACCACCTTTCTCTCCCCCACCCTTCTCACACCTCGTGCAAGGAACAGACTTTTCCGCTTTTGGCACGGATGAACGCTCCCGCGTGCGCTAACGTTAGGATGGCGCTTAATTAATTCTCGTCCCCCTTCCACCCCGTTTTTCTTCTTTCCCTCATGTCTGCAACTTCTCCGCGCTGTTTCTTATGCTTATTAGCTTGTGCGCTTACATTTAAACCGCATTATGCAATTTAAAGAGAGTAGTTCTCACCATTTAGTCCCCGCTGAGAGTCGAAAGTGCATTCATGGTGGAAGCAGTGAAGCGCGCAGAGCATGAACTACGTGCCATAAAAAAAGAAATCCTTTTTTTTTCTGAACCAAACACCGTGAAAGTTCTGTCGGCACATCGTGAATCCACATGCTCACCAGAGCTGTTGCATCGGGTTATATACAGGTTGAAGTGTTTTTCTTTGTTTGCAGTTCTTTGTTCATTGATTGAGTATTGGAATACAAGACCAGGATAATTAGCTGCATGCGGCACTGTCGACAGTAAATCCATGAGTGCAGCCTAAACTTTTGCATGAAATCAACATGAGTTTCAAAAATTACTATGTTATCGCCGACTGCATTGACTTGATTGATAGACTTATTGACTTACTGACTGACTTGATTGACTGACTGACTTGACTGACTGACTTGACTGACTTGACTGACTGACTGACTGACTGACTTGACGTTGACTTGACATTGACTTGATTGAGTTGACTGAGTAACTTGACTGACTCACTTGACTGACTCACTTGACTGACTGACTGACTGACTGACTTGACATTGACTTGATTGACTTGATTGAGTTGACTGAGTAACTTGACTGACTCACTTGACTGACTCACTTGACTGACTGACTGACTTGAGAATTGACTTACTTGAAACTTGACTTGACTTAGCTTGCTTACTGACTGACTGACTGACTGACTTGACATTGACTTGATTGAGTTGACTGACTAACTTGACTGACTGACTGACTGACTGACTGACTTGAGAATTGACATACTTGAAACTTGACTTGACTTAGCTTGCTTACTGACTGACTGACTGACTGACTGACTGACTTGAGACTTGAATTACTTGAAACTTGACTTACCTTGGCTTACTGACACTGACTGACTGGCTTGATTTGATTGACTTGACTGACTTGACACTTGACTTACTTGAAACTTGACTTGGCTCATTGGCTGACTTGACACTTAACTTGAGTTACTTGAAACTTGACTTGGCTTACTGACTGACTGACTGACTTGACTGACTTGGCTGACTTAGGACTTGACTTGACTTACTTGAAACTTGACTTAGCTTACTAACTGACTAGACTGACTGATTGATCGATTGAATAATTGATTGCCGGCTTTTGCAGCGCTAGCGGTTTTTGTATGACCAATCACAGTCATATGAAAACACTGAAATTGAAGAATATTAGCATAGCCTGTTCGATTTATTAAGTCACGTTGTAGGCCTGTATAGAAGCAATGTCATAGATATTTCAGTGATTTCCGCCGTAATTGCTTACGAAAAATCTACAGAGCATACGCTCACCATAAACGGATTTCTGAAGACGCACTGCAGCGCCACGTTGACATTAATTTCGTTACCTATACATAATTAGGGCAATCTCGATAAAGACCGAAATGTATAACATTTACTTAAAAAATTGGCAATTTGGATGAGAGCGAACAAAACACAAGCACATATTTTTGGTCCGTCTGAAATACAAGCGCTCGTATTTTATCCGCTCTCGCCCACGTTGCAAGTTTCTTCGCGCTCTATCCCTGAGCACTGTCTACTATAGAACTAGGCCAAACCCCATCTTTCTAAACAGCCCCCTGAGTAGCCCTTTACTGCAATGGTTGCCTGTCTCTGTGGTGTGTGTGTTATGTGAAATGTGTGCTTCCTCCTCTCTCTCTCTTTTGCTCCTCATTGCCCTCTCCCACATGTAGAGTAGCAAACTGGACTTAGGCTAGTTAACCTGCATACCTTTATGATAATATTTTTCTTATCTCCCTTGTCGTGGCTAGTGTTACCAAATGATGTCAACTCCTTTTGTACACTCTCTTAGGAAGGCTATCAACATCGATATTTTTTTCTTGTAACGCAATAGCGTTAAAGAGATCGTTTCGCCGAAATTCCGGCATTGGCACTAGTGTCAGTGTCGGTGGTTGTGAGTGAAAAATTAGCATCTTAGCGTGACCAAAAAAGATTGCCCGCAGCTTCCCTCGGGGGAACACTGAGGAGGATGCGGAGCATATAATTGGTTAACGGGGTGTTAAAGTGCGACTTACTTGGGTCGATGGCTAAATTGGTTAACGTGGTTGTGAAATGGGGTGTTAAATTGCGACTTACTTTGGTCGATGGCTAAATTGGTTAACGTGGTTGTAGGAGGGGGTGTTAAATGAGTGAACACGTACACACGTATGCGAAAGGGCGGCGCTGGTCGAAGGGACGTCGATCATTGTGTTTGTGGATTTGTTGGAATTCATTTCACCGCGACCTTGGACGTCGACGCGCCGTACAAACCAACCGACGAGCGGCAACTGAGCGAGCGAGCGCCGACCTTGAGTATATATACAGCGCGACGGCGCATGCACTGTCAGCTGTTGAATGTTCTCGAAGCGCGACGGCGCATGCGTGTCCCCTGGAGAATAAGGAGAATTGTAGAATGTTCTCGAAGGGGAGAAGCGCGCGCGGCACAGATGGTGGGTGACGGTGCATGCGCGCGTCAGCTGTCGAATGTTCGAGAAGGGGAAGAAGCGCAACGGCGCATGCGCGCGCGTCAGCTGCCGATGTTCTCGAAGCGCGACGGCGCATGCGCGCGCGTCAGCTGCCGATGTTCTCGAAGCGTGACGACGCATGCGCGCTACATTATACAGCTAGCGAATGTTCGTGAAGAGGAGAAGCGCACGCGGTGTGTAGAGGAGGAAGGGTGCACAGATGGTGGAGGAGTGAAGCGCGCGCGGTGTGTAGAGGAGGAAGGGATGCACAGATGGTGGAAGAAGGAGGAGGAAGCTTGCGGACGGCGCCGCACTACAAGCCTCGAGTATTAGATGCTCCGCATCTAAAATCGAGAAAAATGTAAATAAAGTAAATTATAACAAACTCCGGGTGTGAGTTAGAATCAAACCGGGGTCGTTTGCAAGGCAAGCGGGTGTTCTATACTACACAGCAACACCTCTCCTTGTGAATACAGTGAGAACAACTTCCACAGCTAGCAAATGCCGTGAAAGTAACTTTCGTGCTTTACAAACAAACGAGTATTGTGTACATTTTTCACAGCACAACATGAAATACTGCCGTAATAGTTTGTGGGACAACATTGCCATCAGGCGTCAGGACGATGACATCGTCATCGTCGTCGTCGTCGTCGTGGTAGTAGTAGTAGTAGTAGTAGTAGTAGTAGTAGTAGTAGTAGTAGTAGTAGTAGTAGTAGTAGCAGTAGTAGTAGTAGTAGCCTACAAACATGGCTTGCACCACCCACTCTGGGGGATTACATATAATTACCATGCCTTCATAGTTTAAAGCCAGTCACTCACTACAAAAGGCACAGACCGAACTGCACCCTTAGCGCCATGTAGTGGGTGAATAGCAAGTTCGAAAACATTTCATAGACAGGGAACGTGCGATTTAGAACTCATGAATTAGTGGTGCTCCTCGTTACGTGCGCATAAGGACTTTACAGAGCAAAAATGGAGCTCAGCTATGAAGAGCTCGGAACATCAGCATCAACTTGGAGCTGTCTGAAGAGCCTGTGATGTGGTGGTTAGGCTAGGTCTAAATGTCCCCATGTGGAAGCAGCCCTCGTTGTCACCCTAAGTGGTGGGACTTCTCCGGATCGCTAGAGTTATTCGTACCGCACCGTACGAAGTGCTTGAAGTACGCACTAGGAACAGAGTATCGCTATCGCATTCAACTCTTATGGGCGAAGCTTAAGGGTCCCACCATTCTTCCTCCTGTACTTGGCTTCTTAGAAGCCAAATATTTACTCTAACTCATATTCTTCCACGTAACATCTTCGTCAATAATTTGTAGGTATTTATGAATAAAAAGGCATGTAACAAGTTGGAAAAAGTGCTCGGCAACTGAACGAGAACCAGTCCTCCAAGCAGAGCCGAAAACAGCCCGCGGTCATAGCTACACGCTCGCCCACTGAGCTCTGCAGGAGTCCGATGAGCTCGCGTTTATTACGCTCTGGCGGAGTGTAATAGAAAACGGTCCGGGTAAAGCCGGCAAAAATATCTCGCCCTTAATACGAAACTGATTGCGCGAAGGACCCGGGGCGTGTAAAAACGGCCAGCGAGAGTGAGCGGCACAAACCACTTGACGCCAACAGCGGCCGGCACTCGGCAAGCCATGGGAGCGTCCCGACTGGAAACAACGTCGCAAAAAAACAAACATGGCCGGGATCGTAAATTCTCGGGCCCACTTTCAGGGCTTACGCCCATGGTGAGGTTCCCCTATCTAGCATCTACATTTATTTTCCAGATTTTTTTTTTCTTTATGTGAGCGCACGCATTCACGCTACGGCGAAGGCTGTTTGTTTTGTCGTTATTTAACGGTGACCACGGCCGCGCGTCAACTAACAATAGACCACAGCTGGCTTTCGTGTATAGTCCTGCCCCATCGTTTGCTCGGCTTCTTTCGCTATTGTTCTTAGAGACGGGTCTGAAGTCCCACCATATTTTGTTGTTGTCATTTTATCATCATTCTGCCTCGTACCAGCCTGTCAAAAGCAACCTCTTTTTCCTTCAGTCTTTCACCCCTCTCTCTCTCGTCCGCTTGATTTCACGCTTCATTCTCGCCCACTGGCCGAACTATACGTGGTCGCTTGAATCGAGAACGCTTGTTGCATGGCGTTGAAACAAACCGTGACTACACACGCGTTTGTGTTCAGCTTTTCTTTCTTTTTGTATCTCTGTTTCTCTTTTCCTTTCCTGTTCATCTAAACTCCCAAATCGGCAGTACCTCTCCTTTCCCTTCTAAGAGATCGCCGGCCGCAACTGAAAGGGGTGCCTCGTATTGGAAGGAAAGACGTTGCCACTCTCACCAAGATTTACGAGTAGGCAGTCAACCCCTCGACAAGTTCTCGGAAAGCAATAACGCCAACAGCGAGATAAACAGAAAACAAGAAAGGATGCGTAAGTATAGAGCGAACGAGAGAGATAATAAAATCAGCTCTTAGGGAACAAAGCGTTGCGCAGGTTGCAGGGAACGAATACCGTACAGAAGGGAATGAAACAATAATCGCCGCTCTCGCTCATCCCACTTTCTCTATTTCTCTCTTGCTCCGCAGTTGACGTGGTGACCGAGTTTCTCCCTGTACTGCACACATCGCCCCCATATATCATAGGACATCGCTTATAAAAGTGCCTCATTATTTGCGCATTTGTTGCCCGACGTTCGCGCACTTTGTTGCGGCGATTTCTTTTCGGTCTCCGAATCTGGACCTTCTAGAAAGCGTGGCGCGAATTGATTTCAACAGTTTCTAACTAAAGCGAGTCATTTATTGACTCTCGGGACGCCCGAAGAAAGCACCAGCGCCTAGAACAGACACGCGAAGCTAGAAAGTTGCTTCGAGCGCCACTTATTTTGAAGCAAGCCACGCGCTTTCTAGGGAGTGAGAAATTGATGCGTTGAGGCGATGTTTAAGCAATTGCTCCTGCCGGGAAGACATTTGTCGTGCCTCAGTGGTTCATTGCATTCTAACTTGGTGTTGAGGTATTGATGGGTTTCATTGAAGCCACTACGCTGCCAAAACACATGAAATGCGCCTAAACGTAAGCATTGTGAAACCAGTTTGTAGGCGCCTTTCTCTCCTTCTCTTTCTTCCGTCTCTCTTTCTCTCGGGGCATAGACAACTCGAGAATATGTAATTGCTGCTCCCTTTTTCAAGTGCTGATTAACATATATACCCTTTTAGTTTTTTTGGTGTAAATTGAATTCCAAACATCTCTGCTATCGCTTCTTATTTATGTGATGACGTAGAAACCTTGTTTCCTAGCTCATGACTTCGACATTTTTCTGGAATTTAACGTCCAAATAACCACGACATGATCATGGCAGACGCCGCAATAAGGGGCTCCGGAAACTTTGACCACCTTATGTTCTTTTTACATGAAAATTTACAGTAAAAATATACAAATACAGAGAATGTTTCTAGATGAACGTTGTTGTTATATAAGTTAATTAATGGTCATTCTTAATTACACCCTGATCTACTTCGATGTTCTTTTATACACAACTTTAATACTTTCTTATGTTTGTTTGGCAACTGCAATTATGGAATTCATTGGAAGATGATGGCGTCTAAATTAAATTCGCCATTTTTTTAATCAATGAACTACGGCAGGCATAAAAGGTGAACTCCCTCTTATACATAACAACGCCTTGAGTGTTCAAGGTAAATTTTCTGAATAAAAAAAACTATCACTGTGGTCACTATAAACAACACGCTGACATTATCTATGTGATTGTCCCCATGAAAAGAAATCCGGCATCATTTCAAAAACACTGTTTTTATTTTTTCTATTAATTTCTGCGCCCAGATTTCGAACAAAAGTATTGTACTAATCAAGAATTTTCATTAGGTTCTGGCACATTTTCGACAAGGTTTCAACTTTATTTTAGTACCTTTAACAATGAATGTTCCCGCCATACACTATAATTTATGCGTCAGGTCACATTGCTAACGGTGCTTTATGTCTCATTCTTCTTTCTTAAGCTTTTGCATAATCACCGAAACCGCGCATTTTGCACATATGCCCTTGAAAAAGATATAGCGAGAGCTCTTTCTTTGTATAAACAATGAATCCCCGCAGAAGCGAACGGTGAACAATGAGTGAACCATTCTTCGCTGTAGTTTTAAATGAAGGAAACAAAAATGTTCGTGCAAAAAATAAAGTGAAGTCACCTTTGGCAGCGTTCCCCTAAAAATGACACGCGCTTCGCTTTTTGTTCGTTTCTATTGAATTTGCTATTCTATGATGCCGGTAAAAAGGGAAAGAAAAAAACATAGAGGCTGGAATTTCACACAGACGTTTTGAGTCTTTGAGTCCACGAACAAAGTGCAATTAGCCCGCGGCAATTATCGAAACATGTCATTCTACTAGAACCCACGAGTTCAGAGCATATTTAATTTTTTGGTCGTCTTCACTGTTCGCAGCATTTACTTTTAAATAAACTGAAAAATTCGTCTTCACTACCTTTTCTCCCAGCGATGTCTATGCGTGTGTTTTGACATACGTGCATGCTCCCTAAATTCGATGTATAAGCGTTGTGAGAGTGGTCTCGCCATCAGTCAGTCAGTCAAAAAAAATATTTACAGCATATCCATGGAGTGAATGATGAAGAGTAGGGCGAAGTGCCCATCAGTCCATCCGCGCTTCCGTCCGTCCGTTCGTTCTTGCTTCAGTCTGTCCGTGCGTCTGTTCGTGCAACCGTCCAAGCGTCTGTCCATCCGCCCGTCCTTCCGTCGGTCCATTCATCCATCCGTGCGTCTATCCTTGCGTCCATCCCTGTGTTCGTCTGTGCATCCGTCCTTCTATGCATCCGTTCGTGCGTCCGTCCAACCATGCGTCTGCCCATACGCCTGTCCGTGCGTCCGTTCGTCCGTCCATCCGTCGATGCATTCATTCGTCTGTCCATCTATGCGTCAGTCCCTCCGCCCGTCAAACAATCCCCCCATCCGTTCGCCCATCTAGTGAACACTCCAAGAACCACCCTCTCGCATCTTTCGGTCTACCCCCTGACGCGTGACAAGGTTTGACTAAGAGGAGCTTCGCCCCTAAAACTTTATTCGCTCCTGAGAATATGAGAGTGCCCGTGTCAGGGGGTACCGTCTGCGGGCCGCACCTACGATGGCGCCGGAAAATCCAGGCTGTCAGCGACTTCGCGGGCTCTCTTTCAGATGTTCTTCCTGTGAACAGCGAAGCTGTTTATGTCAGTCATAAAAATGTTGGTGTCCACACGGGAGCAGCCAGCGGTGAGCCAAGGGCCCCACCGGGTGGTTCCCGGCTGGCCCCCAAGTCAGACTTGATTAGAGTTCTCCGTCCGTCTCTTTGTCTGTTTGTCTGCCCGTTCGTTCGTCCATCCGCCAGTCAGTCAGTAAGTCAGTCTGCCCCACGAAATTCACAGCTGGGTATGCGCCAAAGGATTCGGACAAGCGCCGCCACCTTGTGCAGTTGGTGCTAGCATTAAGCAGTCGCACCTGCTTTATTAATTCAACTAAAGCTCTGCTCGGCGAAGTGGGGCACGTGAAACAGAAAGAATGATTAAAAAAAGGGAAGAAGAAAATATACAAGGCGAGAAAAAGAAGATAAAATAAAGAGGAAGAGAGAAGAAAAGAAGGGATGGAACGAAAAAAAAAATCAATAGAAATAATTTGATTCTTTGATTGATTGATTTGTGGGGTTTAACGTCCCAAAACCATCATATGATTATGAGAGACGCCGTAGCGGAGGTCTCCGGAAATTTCGACCACCTGGGGTTCTTTAACGTGCACCCAAACCTGAGCACAAGGGCCTACAATCAATAGAAATGAAGTAATTTAAAACAAAGAGATGGGAAAGCAGAGAGAGAAAGGGGGAAAGAGGGACAAAAAAGAATGCGGCAAACAGATTAAGAAAACTGAGAAAGAGAAAAGAAATGAAACGTAAACAGATAGAAAGACAGGAAAACAGATACAAGGAGAGAGAGAAAAAAAAATACAGTTGGGGAAAATATAATAAAAGAACAGATCAAAACACGAAAACAAGGAAAGAAAAAAATAGCGAGAAACAAATGGGAGAGAAGCAAAGAAAACTAGGAGAAAGAGAAGTTAAGGTAGATAGAGCGATAATAATCAAGAAGCTACGTAAGAAATAAAGAAATAGATAGCAACGGGTACAAAACATGAGCAGATAAAATGAAAGAAAGAGGAGAGAAAAATAGAGAAATAAGGAAGGACATTCAGCTTCGCTCTACCTTCAGGCTTGGTACCATAAAAGCGAAGCTGCCGTATTTTGTTTTGTTATGTTGTAGTTAGTGTCTCACAAGCCTTTTGCCGCAGCATCTGTTCTCTTCATATATTATCAGGCAACACGAATACTAACATATTTTCAAAGATCTCCAATATCATACCAAAATCGCAATGGACAATCTCCTCTTTCGAAATCGGCCTCAACCTCTTCACCGAAACGAACGAAGTGCCCTGATCTATCTAGTGACTGAAATTGCTTATCAAGCATTTTTATGCTACCAAGAGACACATCACGACACTCCAATTTTTACAAACATTTTAATCACATGCGTATTGCTTCCTCGACTCATTGCTCGATTTGAAAAATGTTGTCTTTTCCTCAAGCTTTTTGCGTCTAAGGAGAGGCACCCTTTACAGGAACGCGCACAAACTCGTACGAGCCGAATAAATCAGTAATTATCTCAGAGATGTAAGGAAGGACAAAACATCTGGTATAAAGGATAATGAAAAGCACTAAAACAAGTGCATACGGTAATTGAAAGAGTGCTTGCTGTAGCGGGATTGTCCATAAAAAAAGACAGTGACTACTTATATTTACACGTGTACTACTTTGACAAAAGAAAGACGATGTACTTTCGTATTTGATGATTTTCATAAGAGATATAGGTATAGGCGAGGAAACACTGCACCGAGAATTAACGCCTCTTCATATGCGAAAATAAACAGCGTTTACGCCAAACCGTTTTTCGTCGTGTTCGTTGCTTACGCACTGGTGGCGCGCGTGCAGTGCAAAAGTATCTTTTACGGGCCTTTGAGAATAACATTAACGATACTCGCATGCTCTAGAGATGAAAAAAATCCAATAATAACCCTCGATATGATGTTGTATATGCACCTACTGTAAAATACTTCAATAGAAACCACACTTGCGCAAGGACGTCGTTTTCTTTCCAAGTGAGCAGCATTTTGTTGCGCGATTGTTCCTGTTTGAAACCATGGCCATTATTTGTAAGTGCCTGCCGTTGGTTACAACCAGAGAACAACAATTCCATCATCTAAAACACTTATTCGAAGAACTGTTATTAAATTTCAATGCTTTTGCTATATTCTCAAGAGTATATGCGATGTAGATTGAGATTTGAGCGTAACACTTGATAAACAGAATACAAAAAAGACACAGCAAATCAAACAGTTTAGAGATCTCGCACCTGGGATAGGCTTTACAAGGCACCTGAAATTCTCACGACCTGTTATAATCGAGCACCTAATGTTTACCATTCTGTATTTCGAAATAATGAAGCGAACAAAGTAATCTGCCCATCCTCTGAGTGCCCTCGCGTACTATTTCCAAGGTTCGTTAGTTATAACTCTGCTTCAAAAGTGAGCATAAAACGTGTATCGGCACTACAGGAAAAAAAAACTACGTATAGGCGTTTCCCTTTTCGACACCTGTAGCTTGTAACAGTAGTGGCCACAGCTGTATTTATTTATTGCTATTATTTGGCTACCATTCTATCACGTTGTCGTCTCAGACAAGTTTGTTCTTGGAATCGTGCCCACATTTTCTTAAATACAACGCGCTCCAAGACATTGAATGATGTAAATGACGTAACGGGAGCGTTTATCAACCGAGAAAAAGTAACGGTTTCGAAAAAAAACGTTAACACGCAGAAAGCTCACATTCACAAGCACCGCACATCGCTTCCAACGAAGTGTCATTACTTTGCTGACACGTAGCGCAACAACCACGCAGGTGCCGGCTTGTAAAAGTACGAGCAATGGGTTCGCCGCGACCACACCAACGCTGCGCGTGCTCCGGCATCTATTTCGAATCGCGAGGAGGGAACAGAGTGGGGCGCACTGTTGCAGGCAGGGGCGTTAATGAACTACTCTCAAATGATCAAGGAGGGTTTTTGCAGGACGGCCGAACTGATGGGGTGCCTCCCTCGGACGCAGCTGCTGTGACTCCCACGCAACTCCACTCAGGTGCCGCCACAACCCAGCAAACACTTTGTCCACGACCGCGCCAAATCATACGATGACTCCTCTGTTCACTTCTCTAGGAGAGCAGAAGGCCGTGATCTCTGCTACGTAACGAGCACCCACTCCCTGGCTAAGAGCAAGGAAGTGCTTGAAAGCATCTGCAGACATTTCTCCCTCACTTTGTGTGTGTGTGTGTGTGTGTGTATGTGTATGTGTATGTGTGTGTGTGTGCATGTGTGCGTGTATGTGTATATGTATGTGTGTGTGTGCATGTGTGCGTGTGTGTGCGTGTGTGCATGTGTGTGTGCGTGTGCGTGTGCGTGTGCATGTGCGTGTGCGTGTGCATGTGTGTGTGTGTGTGTGTGTATGTGTGTGTGTGTGTGTGTGTGTGTGTGTGTGTGTGTGTGTGCGTGCGCATGCGTGCGCCACGAGTTGGTTATTCTAATTCCATAATAGAGCGTCATTATAACTCGGCAAACTCACTCATAAGTCGACTCACTTAGTTAGACTAAAATCAAGCCGTGAATCGAAGTCTGAGTGAGTCCTGGAGAATAATATTTTAGTGAGCCTGAGTCCGCGTGGATGCATTGAAGAAAATATTGGTCAGTCTGAGTTCGAGTGCGTCCTAAGCGCAAAATATATGGCGCGAGTGAGTCTGAGGAAGCTTCACATTTTTTCGCCGACATGTGGCCATATATACTCATAATCAGCAATACTATCAACCTTATATCGACTTAGATCAAGTCGATTAATAAACAACTCAGCGCACTGGGTTTCATGTGCCACCTGAACATTCATTGATCAGAAGCGGGAGTTAAGGAGGGAAGGGTCCATGGCGTCTACTCTCAAATTACTTCTCGGTAAATTCTTCCTAAATATATCTATTGCTAGTAGCCTATTTCGTCAAAATGTTCTAACTAGATTGAAACTACTGATAAATCGTATTTGAAGGTGCATGATCAAAATCCGTTCTGTAAAGCACAGATTGTGTGAGATATTGGCGTTCAAGAGCATTGACTCCATCATCTAAAGAGCTATATTTACGAAGCATGGAAACTTGGGCAAGTTGGTAGGATATAACTGAATACAGGAACAGCGCAACCTAGAAGTAGTTACTTCGTAACTACGGATGCAAAAAAAACAAGGACAGAAAAGAACGTTCTTTTCTGTCCTTGTTTTTTCCCTTCCGTAGTTACAAAGCAACTACTTCTAGGATGCGCTGTTCCTACATTCACCTGTATTTACGTTACATATTCATGACTCCACTCACTCAAGTTCACTCAGACTGCGGTGAAGCTGTCTGTATGAATATGGCCAAATAATATGCTGGTGAATTCCAGTGAGTCCGGTCCAGAAAACGTTTAGTGAGCCTGAGTCATCATGAGTCCAGTTGAGAAAATTTTCATAAGTCTGCGTCCCCGTCCCGTCATGGGTGCGGGCCACTGATGTCGCCCCCTAAGGGGGTAGTGAGCGTCTTCTCCGGATCAAATAAAGTTCTTTGCCTCTTTGCCTGTCTGCATCCAAGCGAAACCACAGAGCAAAATATATAGCTTGAGTGAGCTCCATTTTTAGGGGCGAAGCTCCTTATAGCGGCACCCGTTCGTCCCCCGTAGTATGTAACAAGCATAACATTTTGACCTCCAAGGTGGTGCCGGTGAGAGACTTCTGTGCGTTGTTGAACAATAAAAAATAGTGCTCAATGTACATGTCAATGGCTGCTAATGGGGAATGAGAGACAGGAGAATTAGGCTTTTAGTTAACGCGCAAGCTGCGATCACCATTAGCAGCCATTGGCATGTACATTGAGCAATATCTGACAAGAAAGGGTTGCTACGTTATACTCGCTGGGTGTAACCTCCTTAGCTTTAGAAAGGTTTAGCGAGCGTTGAGCTGCAGTGCCATGAATACAATGAACTTGTATATACCATGAATGAACTCGAGGTGGTTAAAAATGGGAAGTAGATACGAAGCGCAAGCCGTAAGAAAGTAAAAGCCGAATTATCCGCCTCTCATTTCCCATTAGCAGCCGTTGGCATGTACATTGAGCACTATCTGACTGAAAAAGTTTGCTACGTCATACTCGCTGGGTGTAACCTCCTTGGTTTTCGAAAGGTTTAGCGAGCGTTCGGCCGCAGTGCCATGAATACAGTGAACTAGTATATACCATGAAGTCGAGGTGGTTAAAGATTGGAAGTGGACCCGAAGCGCAAGCCGTAAGAAAGTGTGCGTGTGCCACCTCTCGTTTAGACATTGGAATGTCCGCTGGATGGCAGGGCTTCTATATGGGGAATATAAGATGAAAAGATGCGATATGGTGGTACTTGGAGTGTTGAATAGATGGACGAACGGACACACAGACAGATGCATGGATGGACGCATGAACGGACGCAGGGGCGGATGCATGAACGAACGCAGAGACGGGCGCACGAACAGACGCATACACGGACGGGCTGATGGACGCATGGACGGTCACACTGACGGACGCATGGACGGATGGAAGCAAGAACGAATGGACGGACGAATTCTTCGCCCCACTCTCTATCATTGACTCCGAGGATATGCTGCCATTTTTTTCCGACCTATGGCAACAAATAACCCTCTAGTTTCTCAATCAACGACTTTTGGACGAGCCATTACTCCTTGTTTTTCAAGTATTCATAAAATATGTTTTTTAAATGTATGATTTGAAAAAGAAACTGGTTCAAGACCAATCGTTCTGCTTCGAGTTGGTAGTCAAGTTCGATACATATGACGTACAAGCATATGTTTATTTTAAATTATGCTCAATTATCTGTCATGCTAATGATGAAAATAAACTGTGTCCCCGGCATTATCACGGCGTGTGGCGGATCAGATCTAAACTACATGCATCTTTCTACAAGGCATCCGGGATCCACTGTGACAGCGTGCAAACAACATTTAGCCGACCGATAGACGCGGGCGCATGAACGCTGACGCACGAGTTTCAGTACCAGACACCTAAGCCAAGAATTTAGGCTCGCCTCCAGAATTTTTCTTATAACTGGTCTTTAAGGAATTCCCTCAATTTACGTATCATTCGTATTCTTGTATGTACATCACAAGATGGACCACTTTAGGGACAGCACAGTAGCAGCGCTGAAAAAAAAGGCAATGTTACACAGGCTAACACAAGAGGAGACAAAACTTACACAAAAAAAAATGTTTTTAACTGGTAAAGATCAGTCGCGGAAGGCGACATTCTGCATTACTACGTGAGGTTCCCTCGGGAATTTTTTTTTCGTGCGTACCCGTGGTAGAATTTTATTGGTATTTACTCCTTTCTACTTCGGAATCAAGTATGCTTTAGCTTGTATCTCTATACCTCGTTACATTGGAAGGCAGCACTCTTAAGAGTAAAGAATATTTGTCAATATGGTAGTTATTCATTGGTATGGTATATAGTATAACTCTGTTTGCATATTAGGCGTGTAAATGTGAGATAGCTAAATAGATATTGTACCTGCAAAAACATGGGAAAATAGAATGTCTCTCAATATATCAAAGTCCGCTAGAAAAACTACCCAATGTCTGCAGAATTTGTTGCGCCACTCGAAATTACGCAAGGTCGTGCAAGAACTAGTAACGTGACATGTTCCCTCCGAAACACGTATCAGTTAATCCCGTGGCTAAAATAGCGTAGAATCAAGCAATATGTGTAGTCACGTGACTAAAATCAAGTAACATTGCGGAACCGTTAACTAGTCAGCTGTCTGAAACAGGTAATATTGTAACCTGGCATGTTTCTGAAAAAAAAGCCCTCTCCACGTGCGAAGCGTGAGGAATCGACCGACACCAGAGGCGGACAGCCAAGCCTAACTATAGTTAGCACAACTAGCCACAATGTAGCATCTCTACCAAAAGCTTGGCATTAATATCCAAAACTTAAAGTAGGGCCGAACATTAGCTGCACTGTTAGTTCAGCCTTGCGCCACCAGGGCAAGCTTGCACAATTTAATCTACGTGAAATTCAACAGAAATTCTGATTGTGTTACAAACAAGGCTCACTTTTTGTTCTTGTTGTTCTTTTAGATACCTCTAAAGTTATCGGAACAGTTTTGAGTAGGATAATCCATAAACTCCTCGAAAAACTGGAAAAGCTGGCAGTTGCTAACTTGCCCGCTGCACTTCAGTCGTCTCCAGAATTAGTCAATTTCCAATAGAAATTTACAAGTTCAAAGTCTGTACAGAAGTTCCTAAGAATATCAAACACTAACAGTGTCAGTAATGCAATATCAATTTTATGCGCCAGTTTGAACTAAGTACGCACTTGACACGTTCAAGGCCAATAATAATAAGAAAAAGACGAAGAAAAAGACGAAGACGAATACGAAGACGAAGAAGCAGAAGAAGAAGAAGCAGAAGAAGAAGAAGAAGAAGAAGCAGAAGAAGAAGAAGAAGAAGAAGCAGAAGAAGAAGAAGAAGCAGAAGAAGAAGAAGAAGCAGAAGAAGAAGACGAAGAAGACGAAGAAGACGAAGACGAAGAAGACGAAGAAGAAGAAGAAGAAATGATGATGATGATGATGATGATGATGATGATGATGATGATGATGATGATGATGATGATGATGATGATGATGATGATGATGATGATGATGATGATAGGGGAGCGGAAACAGCCTTACCCACATACCCAACTTCAGGCTTGGCATCACTAGTGCCCCATCCCAGAAATCTCTCTCGAAACACTGAAGACTTTTGCTAAGAACCCTGCTATAAACACTTTCTTTCGCCACGCTATACGGTTTAGTTGTGGAGCCATACCAACTGGCCCAACGTTTGCCAGCATACATTTTTTAGATGCGGAAGCATCTTATACTCGCGCCTTGTAGTGCGCCGTCCGCGCCGTCCACACCGCTTCTCGAACATTCGACAGCTGACGCGGGCGTATGCGCCGTCGCGCCGTCGCCCACCATCTGTGCCGCGCGCGCTTCTCCTTCGAGAACATTCGACAGCTGACAGCGCATGCGCCGTCGCGCCGTCGCCATCTGTGCCGCGCGCGCGCTTCTCCTTCAAGAACATTCGACAGCTGACAGCGCATGCGCCGTCGCGCTGTATATATACTCAAGGTCGGCGCTCGCTCGCTCAGTTGCCGCTCGTCTGTTGGTTTGTACGGCGCGTCGACGTCCGAAGTCGCCGTGAAATGAATGCCAACGAATCCACAAACAGAATGATCGACGTCCCTAAGCCATCGTCCTCAAAGTTCGTCGCAATAAATAAAACACCGCCCTTTCGCATACGTGCCGTACGTGTTCACTCATTTAACACCCCATTTCACAACCACGTTAACCAATTTAGCCATCGACCCAAGTAAGTCGCAATTTAACACCCGGTAACCAATTTCCGCATCCTCCTCAGTGTTCCCCCGAGGGAAGCTGCGGGCAATTTTTTTTCTCATTTTACATCCTTGCCCTGACTTTCGCGTGCGTTATCTCGAATAAACACGCTTACGACACACCCCTAACGAGACGTCACTCCTGCTTGCGCATGATCGTGCCAAAATAGCAGTGATCGGCATGCACTTGTGTTTCGGAAGCGAAGCAAGTGATGAAAACGACGGCAATGACGATGAAGAATAGGACGAGCACAGCACGTGCCGATTCATGGTGGTGTGCGTGCGTGCGTGTGTGTATGTGTGTGTGTTTCTTTTTTTTCTGGTGCCATCGACAAACTACGCGAGCAGGGGGTATCGCATCCCTATTCCGTTCATACAACTCCCATTCATAATGGAAGAAGGCGGAGTGGGGGGAGGCTAATTCAGGTGCTCTGTTTTCTCGGCTTTCTCCTTCTAAGGTTGGGTTGCGACGCGCGAAACAAGTGACTTTATGCAGGCAATAAACAAGGCTAACCCACATTACATCTTCCTTCATTGGCGTGGCAACCAAGAGGCGAGGAAAGCTCCTTGTGATTCCTAGAATGAATGCAACACTGTTGCACTCATTGTAGTTGTATTGTTCGGTGGGCGTTTGCCTCGGATGGTCTCCTTGTTTGCGTCATTGTGCCGCATTATGAATTCGTCCCTTGACTCCACGCTCGCGAACTGAAACAAGCGTTAAAAAATAAGGTCTTCAAGAGGCAACGCTAAAAAGAAAGAGTATTGAAACGAAGTCTCTTCTCTCTCTCTCTCTCTCTCTCTCTCTCTCTCTCTCTCTCTCTCTCTCTTTCTTACAGCCGTGAACCAAGAGTGACTTCCTCGCATGGCGAAACTGAATAAGGAAGCGACGGCAAATTCGGGAACGCCAATCAAATTTGGCTTCGAAAAAACAAAATAAACGCAACCCTTCCTACCCTTCATTTTCCCTACCCGCTTTTATTCCTCGTTTCATAGATCCTTACGGCTCGGCGGCCCTTCGAACAGGGTAGTGCTTTTGTGCTCGCATGCCAGCGGCGGTCGACTCGCTCCTCTCGACAGCCAGCTTTCTTCCTCCCGAGTTCTCCTCCTCCTCAGCCGTTTTTCTCAGTCAGTGGTTGAAGTTTAGAAGAGCCTTTTTCTCTTCCCCCACGGCCACCTTTTTTTATCGAAGTAGAAAAACAACGACAATATGCAGGAGAAGCTGAGATAAGGAGTAGAGCCGAAGCGTACCTCGCTGGCTGGCCATAGCCGCGGTGAGACGAAGGTTTGCAACTCGTGTTCGAACCACGTGCCCCTTACAATCGTGCCGAGCAGCCCTGATTGGAGCCGCCTTGTTCGCTAAGGAGATTTTTCAGAGACGGCGGAGACGTGGGTGGGGAGTAAGTATGTGTGCGTGAAAGAGAGAGAGGGAATACGGTGAAGAGTTTGAACAAACGTTGCAGTGTGTCTCCTTGGGACGACAAACCTGGGCGCGCTGACGGCCTCTTCTCAATCCAGCTGCTGTGCCGTGAACGTGCGCTGTCTTTTAGGGTGCGCCGCGAGTGTCTGTCTGCGGCCCCCTCGTAGCTTGAGAGTGTTAGTGCGCATGCAAGCCAGAGCCAGCGCTTCCCCTCGCGGCTTCTCAGTCACTGCTGCAAGAGGCTCTGTACAAGGACTAGGAGAAACTGAACAAAACTATGAAGAAGACGAAACCAGCAGAAAGCTATGTAAATCACTAGCTACAAATTACATTCAGAAGCAGCAGCAAGCAAAAAAATAAAAAATAAATAAAAAAGAAGTTGCAGTGACTGTTGACAAAAGCCACTCGAAAGACAAAAGCGCTGCTTTAAGTTTTTTTTTTTCGTTCGTGTACTTTCTTTTATTACTCGGCTTTCGCCTGCAGGCATTTTTCGTATGTTCTTCATCCGGTTTCTGCAAGGATCGTGATTCAAATCACGGCGGCAAAGACGATGGTGGCTTTTTTTTCTTGCCGCTTTTTTTTTCTTCCCATTTTTATCACTGAATGAAGAGTTTGCTTACTGCACGTTTTCCTTTGGGAAAGTACAGTTGTGCAACTCTTCCTGCACTTTAAACTATCGTGTTACTCCATTCTCATTCACGTGAAGCGTTCGTTTAAGCCTGAACCAAACGTTGTAAAGAGTGTAGTGCGCGTATGTGAGTGTGTGTTTATCACTGTATATTATAATAGTCATCACCCGGTACCAGGAGTAGCATGTCAGTCGAAAAAGCAGGCAAACTTCTCCAGCTCTACATTAACGTAATTCTCTCTCTAGCTCTCTCTTTCTCTCTCTCTCTCTCTCTCTCTCTCACTGTCTTTTATTATCTTCGCTTATCTGGTTTGTTATGGTCAAACTACCGGACATGAAATACACAAAAACTGGACACTTTCCCGGAGAAGTGCTTCAATGATACTCTGAAACATCTTTCTTTTTTTTTCTCAACCCCCTTTTAAACTGCCTCGCCGCGGTGGTCTAGTAGTTGCGGCACTCGAGTGCTAACCTGAACATCGCGGGATGGAATCCCGGCTGCGGTTGCTCCATTTTCGCGAGAGAGAGAGAGAGATAGAAACAACATTTATTAAGAGTCTGGTGATGATAAATCGAGGTGGGCTTGAACCCTGGCCAAGGCATCGGCCACGAGCCCTTGGGCTCGAGTGGCTTCACAGGACGCCTTCACCTTTGCTGTTTTATACCGAGTCCCTATTTAACTATTTCTCTTTTTTTTTCGCATCCTCTAATGCCTTCACAGCTTGTAGATTGTACCTAAATGTGTGCATTTTTCGGAAGTACTTACTTCACTTATTCTTTGATTATTCTTCGTTTCTCGGTTACTTTTCGATAGAGTCGAAATTGTTTTAGACCCGTACACTTAGATTAAGGTACACGTTAAAGAACCATAGGCTGTCAAAATTTATGAGCCTTCCACTACGGCGTCTTTCATAACCATGTCGTTTTTTTTTTCTTTGGAATGTTAAACCCGGATATTATTATTAACTCCTTTTTTACTAAACCAATGACTACCTAATGCTAGAAAGCATATATTTGTAGTATGATTCTACTATTCCTTCTTATCTTACTTATCTCAGGTCGCACGAATTAATAAAGTTCAAACTTAAACAGGGGCATAACTTGTGGAAGTGAATCATACGAGTAGTCGATCGAAGGAAAGCATCGGTTGCTTTATTGAGAGTATTTACCTCAACGTGGTCACACCTAACAATAAAGAAGTGAAAATGTAAAAACGTGGCATTGAAAGCAGTGTAAAGTATGAGTTTATTATAATTGTTAATTGAGCGCGCGCGTGTATGTGTGCGTGGTGTGTGTGCATGGTGCGTGTGTGTGGTGCGTGGTGCGTGGTGCGTGTGCGTGGTGCGTGTGCGTGGTGCGTGGTGCGTGTGCGTGCGTGGGCGTGTGTGTGTGTGCGTGTGTGTGCGTGTGCGTGTGCATGTGCATGTGCATGTGTGTGTGTGTGTGTGTGTGTGTGTGTGTACTTGTGCGTGCGTGCGTGCATGCGCGTTTGGTCTTCTAAAACGAAATTTTTGAGATCACAGGAACGATTTCAAAGTAAGGTAGAAGCTTTCAGCCATGACGAATTCGTGCACGCGCCGTGTCACTGTTGGTGCTCGTCGAAACGTGGACACCGCATCCCCATGTTCACGAACTTTACATTTCTTGATCAGACGTCACAAGAAACACACCTCCTTTTCATTGTCTGCACACACTTATCAGAGCGGGAAGCTTGCCGAAACAAACTGCAGTGTCCTGCATTTCATAAAGTGCGGCTGTCCGGAAACAGAGCTTCTCGGACTGGCGTCTGAAGGTGTGCGGGCGTGTACTTCGTGCGCTTCGAATACTCCGCCTGCCTCTTGATGCCTGTGAACACGGACAGCAATGAGCTGTTTGTGCAAGATACAAGCTTGCTATATCGGCTAGCTTACGCAAAGGCCGCCATGTAGCGGTACATTGTGAACCGGCGTCATAATAAAGCCCCTGCAGAAAAAAAAATGGAACGAAAATCATCCTTGCGTGACATAACATACACGTGCCCCACGCAAGAAAACAACGAAGAGGTGAAAACCGACCCGGTAGCTATTTCGTCACGCCTCACGTTTTCCGTCTCCTGTTCAACAAACATGAATGCAAAAAAAAGGTTGCTTTAACAAAATTCTTCGCGGAAATCCCGGAATAAGAATCGAAACCAACGAACTGTGAGTGTGCCACGAATATCGGAGAAGCCCCGGGTTTAACACGACGGGGTTTCGAGAAACTCGAGTCCCCTTCCCACTCCATTTATTTCGTACATACCTCTCCTTTACATCTACGTCTTCTCATTCTCGTTGACGACGTCCGCTCTCGTCCGAAAAGAACTCGCCTCGTCATTCGTGGCGCACACTCGGATCGCTGGCTGCTTACGAAACGCCTCGCAATGCTTCCTACTGGAACAACCCACACACGTCTACGGGCCTAAGGATCGCTCCTTCTATCGCCCACTTTTGCAGTTTTTTTGTTTGTTTTTTCATCTTTCCTGGCCAGTCAACAAGCAGTGTACGCATTCCTTGTCATGGTTTCTTCAAAACTCCCTAAGAAATTTAAGGCGCGTAGCTACAAGTTACGAATAAATAGGAAGAAAAAAATACGGCTGCCAAGACGCCATCACCTTTGCTGTCTTATACCGTGTCCTCTGTTTAACTATTTCTCTTCTTTTTTTTTCGCATCCTCTAATGCCTTCGCAGCTTGTATATTGTACCTAAATGTATGCATTTCACGGATGTACTTATTTTACTTATTCTTTTATTATTCTTCATTTCTCGGTTACTTTCCGTTCGCGGGATAAAAACGAAGTCTGCGCGTACACGGAACTTAGCGCGCGTGGCAGCGGAAATGAAACGCCAATGCTGTGTTTGCACTCAGCGCTTCCTTCTTTTTCTCGTTATAAAAAACGTTCATGTTTTATGCTCCACGTTTTGCATGTCTATGCCCCTCTTAATATATTTGCGTATTATTATTTCTTTTTCTTTCATTTCTCGACCCGTCAGGAAATGCATATACGCATATGAGGTATGAGGCGGCGTGCGAAATTGTTGTGCATTTCTGTCGACCTTGTCCAATCTTCATCCCCTAAGCGAGCGATGAATATCCTACAGATTTAAAAACTGATATTCTTGTTTCCATTCTTTTTGTGATCATAATAATCACAAAACAGGGACATACCACCTGTGCTTCTTTGAGGTGGAAACAATTGTTTCGGTATGCAGTTTTAATTTACAAAAAAATGTGGAAAACGGGTGGACATAAAAAAAGCAGAGCAGGCTACTTGTAGCTTCTAGACGCTTCAAGTTTTCTATATTACACATAGGTAGAAATATGATAGTGGCGTAAAATGAATAAAATAGACAGCGTGCCGCTATGAGTGTGGGTCTACGGGACGGCACACATCAAGTACCGAGATTAATCGACTTCATAAATTGCACCAAAGCACGCTTTGCTTTCGAAACCTGTGACGCATGCGGGCACCGTTTTAAACTCATCGTTTTCTGGAGTTATTTTGTTCGTATAACAAAGTTGGGAGAAGGACGCGTAGCAGGAACATACACACGTGGTGTTTAATATGTGTTAGCATGTCTGTGCCAGTGGTCGGCTGGTTAAAACACCTATTCCTACGAGGCAGCGTACGTTGAACCTTTATCCGCCGCTATCAAGAACCTGCTCCATCAAACTGGAGCTCGTGTCTCAAGAAGAGTATTATAGAAGCGCGCATTCACTGGATTCACCTCGCATTTGAATACCTGGATTTCGACAATAACTGAGACATGCCAATCTGAGTATTTGCGACTCACTGTGTCAGTGAACATACGTGTCCGCATTTATTCCAGTAAGGTCACATCTAAACGAGGGGCGTCTGCTAGTTTATAAGTTATCTTTGCCCCCCGAATGACACTTCGAACTTCAAGTACCAGCCATAGCTGGGTTTCATTATCATCCCTCAGAGAGGGCAGTTCTTATCATCTATTGCAGCGCTATTAAAATGAATATCAGACCTGCACCACTGAAGCCCTTTCTTTTTGCCTCCGACTCCATCATTGCTCGTAAAACACGATTCGAAGTAGGTGTGAAGAGAACAACAGTAAAAAAAACGCACTCTGCACCTTCCGTTTAGAACACCACCATTCATCACTTCCTTCCTTTTTTTCCTCGTTCATAAATCAATGAAAGTTAAAGACGGAAGAGTGGAGAAACCATAGGCAGCGAATGAATGAGAAACAACCTGAAATAAGCCAGCTTCGGCTTTCAAGTTTCCCCATATGCCCCCTCGCTTTCGTGCGTTTATGCTTGTTTGTCCGCGACATTTATTTCGGCCTTCTCCTGATTACTGTGTTCAAGGAGTTCGACTATGTTGCATGTTTCGCACATCTGCAAACCCTCACGGCTTCCGTTCGCGAAGATCGTCCGTCTTTTCCGCGCGCGCCTGCGCCAACACGTCAGATCAATGCTCTGCCGTGCTCCAGTTACTGTTCTTTTTTCTTGTTTTCACGCGGGATGCCTCTCCATCCCAGCCGCTATTCACCAGTTTCAAGAGCGAGCAAGCCTTCCGCCACGTTCCATAAAGCACAACCTTCGCCAAACTTTTTTGTTTTTCATTTCTCTTCCTCCGGGGGGCTAAATAGCGTTCGCTCACTTTGACTGCGCCAGCAGCAATCCAACGCCTCCGTGATTTCGAACTTGAAACAAGAGACAGAAGAAGAAGAAACGGAACGCAATTGCTCTCTCTTCTGCATCAGGAGCAACGCGAGTTCTCCACTTTTGCGAGAAAAAGGTGGGCGAGAATGAGTGTCGAGAGCGATAAACAAACACGGCGACGTTGACAGCGACGACCGGGTCTCCGCCGATGTGGTAATGCGGAAGAACACTGAAAACGAAGAAGCGCGATGAATAGAGGAAGAAACGAAGGAGACAAGCTCGCGTGGGTCTTCAAGACGAAAGCAACGAGTAATAAAAGCGATATGCGAGAGAAAAGAAACACCGGGCACAGCGGGGAAGTGTATGCTCCATCACAAGCGTGAGTATAAAAAAAAGGGGGGGGAGGAACAGAGGATATGGAGAGAAATAAAGGAGGGGAAACAGCGGCCAGGCAAGAGACGAGCCGCGAACCATGCAGCGGTTTTTCATCGAACATCGATTTCGACGGCATGTTTCCACGCGCCGAAAGGCGGCGATTTGATGATGCGTCCCATGCCATGGCGGCGGCTGCTTCGGCAGCCCGAACCACGCCACGCTACAGCCTGGGCCAAGTCGCTTCCTTCGCTCTGTTTCGCGTGCACACACACTTGCTCACTTACGAGCAACCTTCATTACTCATTGCCTCGCATCTTATCAACAGGACTTGGCGTGTTCGCAACCCCTTCTTTTTGCCACCCCTCCCTTCGTAGGCCGTCTTCACCGCCAACGTCGGTCGTTCGTATGGACCTCTTCGATTTCTCGGCTCACGCCTCGCGTTTCCGCCTTTGTTAAACCACCTTTATTTTCTTTTATTACCGTCGTGTGTACTCTCGCTCTCCCTCTCTCGCTATTTCTCACCCTCTCTCGCACAGTTTTCGTCTTCGCGGAAAATGGACGAGACGCAAGAAAATCGAGCGGGCCATTTCTCGCTTTTGTTTCTCTCTCCTCTTCACAAGTTCATGTAACAGGTCATCCACTTTTTTCACCCACATACTGCTCCTCCTATCGTTTGCATCCTTCTTTTTTTGTGTCTGAATGTCTTCTTAACTACCGCGGACTCATATATCTAGCTCAGTTTTCTTTTCTTTTTTGTCTTTAAGCAATCTCAATCACTTCATTCTTTTTATTCAAAGAGCAAGACCCTTTTTGGTTTGTAAACAGCTCCACGAAGTGTGCTAAAAGAAGCGAGTCAGAAACGCGACAATCGACATAGTCGCTAACCCTCCGCGCCAAGAAGGCCCTTACCCAACACCCTGCTATTTAATGTCAGCCCTCCATACTTTCTTGCATCTTGGTGACTCGCTTTTCTTTTCATCCCTCACTATTTTCACTTCACTGCGTTTATTAAGACTCTCCACGTTATTCTTTACTTCTTTCTCGCATCTTCTTTTGTTTGTTTTTTTTTCTCCGCGTTCGATTGTTTCGCGTTATGGGACGCCGTTATGCCGCTTTATCTCGGTCAAATGACGAGGCGACGCTTGGCTTCCTCTATTCGGCCGTGAAGCCAGTAGTTCCAAGGATCGCTTTCCTTCTACGCCGCCTACACAAACTATTTAGCGCTGTCTGCTCTATTTTCCCAACTTTGGTGCTTTCTTGTTTGCTCAGAACTCACCAATTCAGCGTCCTCAGAGAATGCGCACGGAGTGTTATGTCTTGTAAAAGCAAATGAACGGACATGTATTTCAATATTCATTAGTATGACTTTAAGATTCAACTTCTACGTGATTCGGGAACAAATATAAAGGTCATATCATAAAAAATATGCAAGCAAGCGATTTCATCTAGCTCGAACTCGCACCCGAGACCGAATGAACGTTTGTCTTTCTTTTTTATTTAGATATCAGAGCTTTGGAAGGCTGGCTGTTTCAGAGCAAGCTATTCGAATAATGTTAAATTAATATGGAATCAACAACGCAAACAAAAATAAATAAAGGAGTCATTGATTGCTGCCAGCACCAGCGTACAAAGAACATCTTCGTGGGTATAGTGTCTCACGCAATTAAGGTTATCCCTCAAAACGCTGCTGATAAAATCTATGAATCATTTTTCGTACAGTTACAGACAAAATGATCTTGCGATAGATGCACTAATACCAGTATAAGATTAAGGCAACCGTTAATGTCGGTTATAGCGGTTGCACTTGTCTACTCTGAAAAATCGCGTAGCATGGTCCCTGCACCTCTCTGGTTGCCACAATGTATTTCCAATATTAAACAGCGAGTCTTCACTTTAATCAAAGCGGACGCCTTTATGCCCCCTGCTCCGCTCAGCCACTGTGATTCAGGGCCGCAGATCAGCCAACTCATTGATATATCCACTCATAATCGGTAAAGAACTCGTAGTGATTCGAGTCGCAGCCCTTTCGAATAGCCCGTCATGTGAGCATGAGTCTCAGCGAGCTGTATGTGTCGCATTTGTGTTAATTTCTGAGTATCAAGAAGTCGAGGCGAGCAGGACAGTGTGTGAATCCGAGTCACTCAAGGTGGCTCCGACAACATGCGAGTTCGAGGGAGTAAACTGATCCCACGCGAAATAAAGCAAGCCCGAATTTTCTTCCATTCAGGAACTGCGCCTTGAAATGAAGTCTCGTGCTTTCCCGTACTTCTAACAGCGTACTTTTGAATGTGGTTACCGTTCGATACAGACATGCTTAACTGGGAAGACTAAGCAAAGGGCTAGTACGCAATAATGAATTTTGCGGATGCACGGTATCGGCTAGATAAGCGCTTGTGATCAACAGCTATGTTGTTCTGTATACGAAATGGTGTGTTAGCTCCTACATTGCGGGTGGAAGTAGGAATGTGTGCGTATGCACATCATATTGCTACGCTAAACTTTGCGAGCGAGCTGTACATTACAGTTGCATTTATTTAACCTGTTTCGGATTGCTATTCATTTTTTTTTATTTTGGGTCACTGTGTGGTTTCTTCACTTTTATTTATTTCTTTATTTTGCTACAGAACTTGCAGAAATGGAGTCGCTAATGTGATACAAACTTCTACCTTACCCCAGCACGCCTGTTAAAAAAAAGGACAGCCTTATAAATGCATTGTACAATTCTATCGTTGATTTTTTTTTTCTCGGAAAGGCTGATGCGGTCTATGGTGCGCCATCTTGTTACTGAAGTCCGGCAAGAACTGGTTCTAGTGTGTCCGAAATTCGCAGCGCGCATTTAGCGGCAGGAACCTGTAGACTATCCAATAGAGTGCGAATAACACTCATGAACGACCTCAGTACAGAAAAGACTTGTACCTCTTGGGCGGACAGACTGCCTGCTGGGGGCATATTCGTTGTTGACTGTCGATATTGCGGTTTCGTAGACACGTGTACCCGCGGTAAAGTGGGCCAGTCAGAGCCGGATGTTCTCTGTAGCGCCACAGTGTCTTCCGGTACCTCTGGACGTACCCCACCTGGTGGCGGGGGCGGGGGAGGTCTCTGTGGTCGTGGCGGCGGTGGTGGTGGCGGTGGCGGCGTTAGTGAGGGCACCTTCGGCACAGGACTGCTTTTTCTTTTCTTCGAGCACCGCCATCGACGGGAACGCCGTCGTTGAACAACCGTTACCGCTTCCTTTCGTGAGGATCCGTCTTTAACCATTTGTCTCAGAATGCTCCTCTCTTTCTTCAGTACTGGGCAGTCTTTGGACGAGGTCTCATGGTTGCCGTTGCAGTTGCTGCATTTTAGGAGAGTTGCTTTGCAAGCCTCTGCTTTGTGGGGTCCGGCACAACGTGGGCATGCTTGCTTGTTGTTGCACACAGCACTAACATGACCCAGTTTTAGACAGTTGTGGCACTGTAGTGGTCTTGGGATGTATGGTCGGACAACGTGACGAAAATGACCAACCTTTACATGTGATGGGATGCAATCACCTTTGAAGGTCACCTTGACGCAACGGGATTTGCCAAGCCGGCATACTTGCAATATGTCCGTTTCCCCAGTAGCTGGCTTTATCAGAACAGGAAGGTCTGCGTTCGGTATGGAAACATCAACGTCATAAATGACGCCTGTCGTCGTGTCACTATCCTGCGGAATGTAAGTTCTGAGATAGATGCCTCCAAGCTCAGTGACAGTTCGCAGGGTATGTAGCGCAGCCGGGTGCTCAACGTCTATGGCCAGGATATTCTTCCGTGGGTTGAGTCTAATATCCTTTATCTCCTTAGGCACGATAGCTTCGAGACGCGCTGATATCACTTGCCTGTTCATGTTCTTCAGGTTGATCGAAGAGTCGACAGGAACAGAAAGTATGGTATGGCGTTCAGAACTGCACGCCGCCTTCACGGTAGAGACGCTAGCTGGCGAAGACGCGCCGACCATTCTTCTTTTAGCTTTACGCTTCACTGCATGGATGAAATCTTCGTCGCTGTCTTCACTACTCGCCGTGTACAGTTCAGTGCTGTCACTGGTGCTGTCGTCCTCCCGGCTGTTGCGCTTCCTTGAGGTTGACGTCGAAGGTGACGCCAAGTCCGGATTGCGTACGGTGGGGCCTGGATCCATCGCTGCCCGCAGGCGATGATCCTCGGATAAAACGTAAATTCACACAAAAAACACCAAACGAAATAGGCAAAAAGTCAAGCGTGCTTCCATAATTCAGTGGAACGCAGGAGGTCTACAGTCAAGAATGCCTGAGTTCCGACAATTCATTTTCGAAAATAAGTTTCCCATCATCATCATTTGTGAACCGCATTTTTCAAAAATACCTCGTCTGTCGGGCTATGAATCGTTCGTTTCTTCAACGTGCATTGAGCGAAGTCAAGTTGCTGTATACATCCGTAAAGAACTCACTTACGTTCTCCAAAGAGTAGATTCTCACAATGAAAATCACTACGTGTGTCTATATGTTAAAAAGAAGAAGTTGTCGTTTACACTGATAGGCGCATAATAGCGCCGTCAGGTCGACTAGATCAACAAATCTTGAATGGTATATTTGCAACGACTCCAGCGCCTTGGATATTGATGGGTGACTTCAACGCACATCATCCATTGTGGGGAAGCATCAGGACAAATCGAAAAGGCACGGACCTAGTTGATCTCGCATCAGAGCACGGGCTTCAGGTGCTGAACGACGGCAGCCCCACTTATCTCCGAGGAGTAACTTACAGCAGTTGCCTGGACTTGACATTAGTGTCGCATAGCATTGTCACGACAGTCCAATGGTTCACAGATATTGAAACACGTGGCAGCGACCATATCCCCACGTACGTGACAGTCAGAGGTTTGGACGATTCTCCTTCCCCTGGACATTCAAGACTTATTGACTGGGAAGAGTTTCAGATATCAGTGGAGAGCAAGTGCAAGCACGGGCCACCGGAATCCATTGAAGAAGTGATTAGTTGTGCAATGGAGACTTCCACGAAGATATGTTCGAAAGAATCGAGACGCACGGCACTCTACCAAGAGTTGGAACAACTTAGAGCGGTCCGCCGACGTGCCGAAAGACGATACAGACGCACGAAATCTATCTCTGACCTCAGAGAATCCAGACGCATTCAGAAAAAAATCCAGCGTCGAATGCACAAACTTCATGAACAACGGTGGAAGAATTTTTGTGACTCGCTAGACCCTCGAAAGCCCTTGTCTCCCGTATGGAGGACTCTTCGAGGTATTCACTCGCATCCGCAACAACGTCACCCCTTCGCCGCTCTGGCGCTACATCAACGTCGCTCACAGCTTGATGTTTCTGGGGAATTTTGTGCAAAGATCGCCGGCGACATCTCTATACCGATCGATCAATTGCCACAGGATGTTCCAGTCGCACGAGATCAGCAAATGGAGGTTGCGTTCACCATGGAAGAACTTCATGCGGCATTGAACACATGCAGACGCTCATCGTCCCCAGGTCCGGATGGAGTGACCTATACTTCCCTACGTCACCTAGGCCCGAAGGCACAGCGCTGTCTCCTGGACATTTTCAATAAGTCTTGGCGTGAAGGAATGGTGCCTGATGAGTGGAAGTGTAGTCGCCTGGTGCCTTTGCTGAAGCCCGGAAAGTCTCCATTCGATTTGGCATCATAACGGCCTATAGCACTAGCAAGCTGCGTTGGCAAGGTCATGGAGAGGATGCTGCTTACACGCATGGAATGGTACCTGGAACATTATAAGATCTATCCTGAAGCTATGGCTGGTTTTCGACGAGGTCGGTCCTCAGTTGATAGCGTTATTGACTTAGTGACCTCTGTTCAGCATCAGAAAGCTCAGAAGCGGCTGTCGGTAGCCCTGTTCTTAGACGTGAAGGGTGCCTATGACAACGTGACCCACGAGGCTGTTCTCAATGCTCTTGAAGCAGCTGAACTTGGAGGTCGTGTCTTTCGATGGGTAAGAAGTTACCTCACAAAGAGATCTATGTTCGTTTTAACTGAAGATGGGTCTACGAATAAGTATTTCACAAGTCGTGGGGTGCCACAAGGCGGTGTTTTGAGTCCCCCACTTTTCAACCTGGTTCTCGTGGGGCTCACTGAAATGCTGCCACAGACGGCTTATGTATCTCTCTACGCTGACGATATCTGCATTTGGGCGTCCGGCGTGACACGACCTCAAGTGCGCGCAAGAATACAGAAAGCGGCAACAATGACATCGACATACCTTCGCCAGCAAGGTTTGACTATCGCCACAGAAAAATGCGCAGCGGTGGCGTTTACACGCAAACCGCTGTCTTTCTACTCATTGTGCATCGATGGCAGATCAATCCCATATAAGAGCACTCATAGATTCTTAGGCGTCATCGTAGATCGTGACCTAACCTGGAGCCCGCATGTCACATACCTGAAGAAAAAGCTTATTGGCATTGAGAATGTATTCAAGTTCGTCGCCGGAAAATCATGGGGCCCATCCGTGCACTCCATGTTGCAGCTTTATACAGCCCTCTTTCTCGGAACTCTCCGGTACAGCCTTCCGGTCCTGTCCAACACGTGCAAGACTAACATCCGTGCACTGCAAAGCGTACAAGCCCAAGCACTTCGGACATGCCTTGGCCTTCCAAGATGCTCATCGACAGTGTCAACTATTGTTATTGCACAAGAACAACCGGTCACAACGCACATCATTGTCGAGACGCTGAGAGCGCACATTCGGCATTTATCACGGCTACCATCACATCATTTAACGTGTTTGACAGCTCGGAGGCCCCATTCTTCGTACTGCGGTATCGTGACAAAACATCAGGACATACTACCGCCTGGCTTCAAACTTGCCATGCATCCAGCAACTGCGCCATGGAGTCTTCGTCAACCTGACGTGCGCTTATCAGTTCCTGGAATCTTTAAGAAGGCACGCATGTCAACGCTAGCCCTGAAGCAACTGACTTTGCGTCTGTTGGACGAAAGGTACTTCGACCGCATACATGTTTACACCGATGGCTCCACTAATTCCAACAGCTCCACAGGAGCAGTGGTTGTTCCATCTGAAAATGTGTTGCTTCAGCACAAGTTTTCTCACACCACGACGTCGACAGCAGCAGAGCTCACAGCACTTCAAGGTGCAGTAAAACATATTCTTCACCATGAACCTAACCAATGGGCCATCTTTTGCGACTCCAGGTCAGCCTTGCAGTCACTACGGTTTGTTCTGCAGCACGGGCTACATGAACAATCAGTATATCAGATAAGGCACGACTACCACGAAGCGCTCGCGGAAGGTCACGATATTGTATTTCAGTGGTTGCCGAGTCATTGCGGAATCGTTGGCAATGACCGCGCAGATGAAGCTGCTCGATCGGCTCATGACCAAGACCAGCGCACGCCCATACCACTCTTGAGAACGGACGCTGCAAGGCTACTACAATCACTTGCTCGCCGTATATCTCTCCTACAATGGAATACGCAGGGTTTCTCCAACACGCACCTGTATTCGATCGACCCAAACTTGCAACTTCGTTTGCCATCCGGGTTCCCTCGATGCGCTGAAACTTTACTGTGTCGCATGAGGTTGGGCGTGGCATTTACGAATTCGTACTCTCGTCTCCTTGGAATGGCGAGCACTTCGGCATGCAACATCTGCGCCTGCGAGGAAACGCTTGAGCACATTCTATGTCATTGCCCAGCACACCAGACCAAACGACGTATTATGGAAGCCAAGCTCTGTCAGCTGGATTCACGGCCGCTTACAGAAGAGAAGATCCTGGGACCTTGGCCGACGGCTTCCCATACGCGCAAAGCCACGAAAGCCCTCTTGTACTTTTTAAGGAACACCAAACTTCACGACCGCTTGTGAAAGAACTGTGCGAGGCCGTGCTGTGTAGTTTCGAGCTGACTATTTATGCTTCTCTTTCTTACTCCTCTTCTTTTCTGTCACTTTTCGTTCTATTATTCCCCCTTTCCCCCACCCCAAGTGTAGGGTAGCCAACCGAGCCAAGCTTGGTTAACCTCCCTGCCTTTCCTCTCTATTTATCTCTCTCTCTCTCTCTATCGTTGATAAAATTGTGCAGGGGCTCATCAATATTGGAGTATTTTATTGAATAAAAGCATGCAGAGCTGCGTCTAAACTCGTCTTACAATGAGAGTAAAAATATTGATTGATACGTGGGGTTTAACGTCCCAAAACCACCATATAATTATGAGAGACGCCGTAGTGGAGGGATCCGAAACTTTCAACTATTTGGGGTTTTTTAACGTGCACCCAAATCTGTGCACACGGACAACATTTACGCCTCCGTCGAAAATGCAGCCGCCGCAGCCTGGATTCGATTCCACGACCTGCGGGTCAGCAGCCGAGTACCTTAGCCACTAGACCACCACGGCGGGGTCCTAGAGTAAAAATAATGACGAGGATAAGTTTGACTGATAAACATCATATTAGGAGACTGGCTGAGGCATCGCAATATAACGTACCAGCTGAAGTGGGAGCTTCGAACTTAAACGTGGCGAGTACATTCCGATCGAGGAGAAATAACAAAACCACTCATGTGGTTAGTGCGTACACATGTCTATTAACCTAGTTTGTTCACAGTCATTGCGGCTTCCTCCACAACCATGAGTCTCAATCAGATAACGACTTTTTCAATAAAAGTCCCCAAGCCCCCCCTCCCCCTTTCCTCCCTTTTTATTATTATTGTAGCGTGGTGGCTAGAATGGGCTATGTCATGCAAGTAACGGAAGTTGTGGACGAATGAACCTCAACGACAAATGCACATTTAATCTTTTAAGTGCGGTCACATTAAAAATTGAAAAGAAATAACAATGTACATGCTTATGTTGCTCTGAGTGACATACGTATCAAAAAGCAAGACAGAAGGCTGGTGAAAGGTACAACTTAATGAGGTGCTTGCTGAGACTTTTTTGCTGCGCAGTGTATGTCAGGTGTTGGCTTCACCTTTCCCGTATATCTCCATTTCTAATTTCTTGCTTTTTTTAACGTCTCGTCTTCTGCTGAGACAGCCGGAAATGAGATTTGAGAATGTGAAAATTCCTTAGCCTCAACGGGTCTTTTGTGAGCATCTCTAGTTGAGAATTCATTGTTTGCTGTGTTTGGGGTGACGGTGAAGTGTTATTAGCCGTGCGGATTTTACGCATCATACACTTTTGTGAAGAACGCATAAACGTAGACTGCGCCGTATTGGTGTCGGGAAACAAGACACGCGGCCGGTGACACGCCGACAGAAATGTCGGGAACTGTCAGGAAATGGAGAGTCGAAAATACGCTTATAATTTCTTGCAGGTGGTTGTGTTTAGACCATAAAGAAGCAAGAACGTATGCTGCATATGAAACTTAATTTACTTTTGCAGTGCGAAAAGAGAGAAGAAAGAGAGGCAGAGCACTATGGCAAACAAGTGAATCTGTTCGTTTATGGAATTTTGTTTTTGTTTTTAAACGTTCTTTTTCGAAATCAGCTGGTGCGCACCAGAGTGGAAAGGTATTTTTGTCAACTGTTGCAAAACGAGGGTACACGACGTTTCCTTTTTATTATTTATTATATCTTGAGCAAAGCCAACTGATGTGTTCTGGTGGGGAAGGCGACGTTCAATCTGTGCAAACATGCTCCGCCGCGGTGGTCTAGTGGCTAAGGTACTCGGCTGCTGACCCGCAGGTCGTGGGATTGAATCCCGGCTGCGGCGGCTGCATTTCCGATGGAAGCGGAAATGTTGTACGCCCGTGTGCTTAGACTTGGGTGCCCGTTAAAGAACCCCAGGTGGTCGAAATTTCCGGAGCCCTCCACTACGGCGTCTCTCATAATCATGCGCTGGTTTTGGGAAGTTAAACCCCACATATCAATCAAATCAATCTGTACAAACAAGCATGCACGCCAGTAGCTATTCGAACAAAAACAATAGTCAGGGCGTAATTCACGCCATATCGCTCTCGGTGCACCATGAAGTGGCGTTGCCAAATGAAGTAAGTGACGCGAAGGTGAACTCACGAAAAAAACTGTTTTTGCTATCGACGCTGCGCATGATCTGCACTGAACACACTGCGTAAAATTATGGAACTTGGTGGCATAAAAGTTCACTCGCACTCTTCACTGGGGCAGTGGTACTGGTATCACTACAGCTGTCATCTACGATGTGGACATTTCTGTCTCCCGCACAAACTTGCCCAGTCTTGTGAAGCCAATGGTTGACGGCACCGATATGATACATATGTCTCGCACGGGCACGTCGCGCTGCGTAAAACTAACATTCAAAAATGAATCTCTGCCCTGGCATGTCACTGGAGGCCACTCTCTGCACGCTGTACGAGTATACATTTCTAGACCACTCCAATGCCACAGATGTATAAAATTGCGTCGCACAAAAAGCTAGGTTCTCACGCCGCCAATTGATGCAGTTACGACAACCATTGTTCGCTGTATGAGCACTTAGGAAAGCAACACTCGTGAAGGCGATTACGCTATCAATCATCAGATCACTGTTCACCTGAATCATCTGATGTCGGCATTTAAGTGTGACGTCATATGAGGAAGTGTTTATAATATGCAGATTTGTGTGTAGATTATTGGTCGTAAGTCAGCGTTTGTGTTGATTATCGACCTCCAAGCCGCTTTTAAGCCATAATCGTCAGGCGAGCAAGCAGATAAGCACGTGTATTCAGATAAATGCACAACAATGTTATCTACCTACAAGAAAAAAACAATAAATAGGACAACAAAAAACATCACAGATAAAATCACGCATCAGTGCGTACGAAGAAACCCTAGTTCCTTGGATTACAAAGCAATTGAAGGTTTGCTAATACATACATCTCCAAGAGCATCAATAAGTTCGGCTTCTATGATCATCCGAGTCATCTCATCCTTATGCCGACCAACAATGATTGTACTCTGGAACAAAGGCCGGCACCCACACTCGTGAATGCGAAGAGCGAGAAAACATTCTGGCGGCAGTTTATCCGCCTTGTGATTGTGTTCTCTCAGTCGCTCATTCACACACCTACTGGTTTGGCCGACATATTTTTTCCCACGTGTGAACAGAATAAGATAAATAACGAACGAAATGCACTCCACAAATTTGTGTGTATGCCTTTTTGTGCACAACACCCTTTCTCCACGCGATGGATTCGTCAGCACACACAATTTCTCAAGTTTATCACGTACTGAAAATAGAACCCTAATATTGTCCTGAAGTGCCACTTTCTTTAGGTTATGTGAGAGATGGTGAACATATGGAATTATGGCCGTGCGTCTTGATTGTGCCGGTGAATTGACATGAACATTAGATTGGCTTGACCTTGCACGAATCCTTTTCAACTCTTTTTCGCAACTGAAACTAAAACATGATCCGGATAGCCCGATCCTTGCAAACGTGTGATCTGATTATGGAAGCTCTGCTTCATAAGGTGCGAACATGACTTGTTCAATGCGTTTTTGAGGCAAGTCGTTGCGATGGCTCTCTTGGTTAGTTTGGAATGACCGGAATGAAATGGGAGTAAAGCTTTCTGAGCACGTGGATCATAGCAGCAGCAGAGCTGGTTGTCAGAACACTGAACACTCAAAAACCTTATCCGTCCGTCCCTAGGCCATTCTACTGTCCCTTCAAGGGGACAGTAGAATCCCGAAACTATCCCGAAACACATTCAACACATTAGTTTTCTCACTTTGGAAAATTTCCCCCGAGCTGTCAATAAAGCTTCCTAATGACGTAATTAAGTCCTCGAGTTAGGGCCGAAGATCGGGCTTCAAAGAGAGAGGACAAATCCTGAACTTCTGACTGTCGTTCGTCAGGTGGCATGTGATGCGACTGAAGGTGAGAAAGAAAGAATTACCTCTGAAGGAGTAGACGCCATTTCGCGTTGTAAACCTGTTTGTTCTCACATTCCTGTTAAGCGTGTTTTGTAGTACCTGGACAAATATTCGCTGTGTGTTCTGCAGGGAGATAAGGAAGGTGGCTTCGCAGTTTTTTCGCGTTCATGCTTCTTAGAAAAAAGGTAATGATGCTATTTCTAGGGTGCTAAATGTAAAAGATGGCGTATCATTGGACAAAGTAAAAGCAAAGGCTATCCAATTGTGCAAAAACATGAACGTAGTTGTAACTCTAAAAAGTATCCAAAAAAGTAAGAAGAATAGCCTCGATGTACTTTTAATGCAAAAACTCACAAAGTTAACACTCCTTTTCGAGTAATAGTCTCGGAAATAGGTACTTGACAGAAAGAACTCGCTGATTTTTCGTTAGACAAACTTAATCTTCTCGAAGTACGAGATCCGTTTTTAGTCAAGAGTTCCGATAGTATGTTAAGTTTCATGGAAGCTCACGAAAATTAAAGGCTAATAGCCTTCTCAATTGATGTGACAGACCTGTACTATTCTCACCCCCATCCACAAATGCTAAAATGTGTTGGAAGTAGCATTGATGAATTTGGTGCTGTTAAGTTTTCTTCTGAGTCAGGTATATCCGCTGATAATTTTCTTACCTTGTTGGAATTTTATCTTACATCGACGTTCATGAAATGAAACAATGATATTCTTTTGCAAAAGCAGGGTATCTGTATCGGCTCTTGCATCGCGCCTGTTTTGAGCAATCTGTTTCTGGCAGAGCTTGGTAGAATGGTGGCATATCGTCTCGCCGAGACAACGGCTAAGAAAGTGTTTCGATATGTAGAGGATTTTAATATTTTTATTGACAGCTCGAGGGAAAATTTCCAAAGGGAGAGTACTAATGTGTTGAATGTATTTTGGGATGGTCTTAAGCCCCTTGAAGGGACAGTAGAATGGCCTAGGAACGGACGGATAAGGTTTTTAGATTTAAGTGTTCAGTGTTCTGACAACCAGCTCTGCTGGTGCTATGATCCGCGTGCTCAGAAAGCTTTACTCCCATTTCATTCCGATCATTCCAAACTAACCAAGAGAGCCATCGCAACGACTTGCCTCAAAAACGCATTGAACAAGTCATGTTCGCACCTTATGAAGCAGAGCTTCCATAATCAGATCACACGTTTGCAAGGATCGGGCTATTCGGATCATGTTTTACTTTCAGTTGCGGAAAAAGAGCTGAAAATGATTCGTGGAAGTTCAAGCCAATCTAATGTTCATGTCGATTCACCGGCACAATCAAGACGCACGGCCATAATTCCATATGTTCACCAGCTGTCACATAACCTAAAGAAAGTGGCACTTCAGGACAATATTAGGGTGCTATTTTCAGTACGTGATAAACTTGAGAAATTGTGTGTGCTGGTGAATCCATCGCGTGGGGAAAGGTTGTTGTGCACAAAAAGGCATACACACAAATTTGTGGAGGGCATTTCGTTCGTTATTTATCTTATTCTGTTCACACGTGGGAAAAAATATGTCGGGCAAACCAGTAGGTGTGTGAATGAGCGATTGAGAGAACACAATTACAAGGCAGGTAAACTGCCGCCAGAAGGTTTTCTCGCTCTTCACATTCACGTGTGTGGGTGCCGGCCTTTGTTCCAGAGTACAATCATTGTTGGTCGGCATAAGGATGAGATGACTCGGTTGATCATAGAAGCCAAACTTATTGATGCTCTTGGAGATGTATGTATTAGCAAACCTTCAATTGCTTTGTCACCCAAGGAACAAGGGTTCCTTCGTACGCGGTGAGACGTGAATTTATCTGTGATGTTTTTTTTCTTGTCCTATTTATCGTTTTTTCTTGTAGGTAGATAACATTGTCGTGCATTTATCTAAATACACGTGCTTATCTGCTTGCTCGCCTGACGATTATGGCTTAAAAGCAGCTTGGAGGTAGATAATAAACATGTTGTTGCTAGTAATGCTCTCTCCTCTCAATCTATTCTTTCCTGTGTCTGTTTTTTTGCCTCGCGCTACATATATTTCTTTCAAATGCATCACCAACAAGCCCACATCGCCACTCTTGTCGACTAAGTTTGTGTTGATATCACTTTACTCTCTGTCTTTATTTGATCGCATGCTAAAATGTTCTACCACCCTCTGATAGTCAATTTTGTGTGGTCAACAGTACCATCCACAGCAAGTTGTCTTTTCGTCCATCTTACCTTTTTCACATCTGTGTCTCAATCGGAACAACGCATTTAAACAGTACAATGAACGTTTTCTACACCCTTCATACCTTCATAACGTACTAGTTTTCATAGGAGGACCACCACTAATGTTGAACACATGCCGTACGTGTTTCTTGCTTTAGCCACTCACCAACTCAAGCCGCGCGCGCACACACATGGATAAGACCACGCGCGCTCCATCACAAAAACTTGCATGCACAACTTGAAACAGTTAGCCCTAGCTAGAACTGAGGATTTTGGCTCATAAACAAGCCACTGGTGCCCTCATGCACGTGCGCACACGCAACTGCAGCGCGCGACCAAGTGGCCTCATGTCCTCTTTCATCTTCATCACGCCTATTTTGGTCTACGTCCGAGCGCCGTCGGTGTTGGCGGCGAAGCGAGAACAGTCTGGTTTCGCGGAGGCTCTGTATGGTTTGGAGGGGTGGTGCAACCTAACTTATCGGGCTAGGGGCCCGTCGGGAGCCGCGGCAGGTTTTGGCTTCCAGGATCACAGCCTCCGAGAGGGAGAAACTAAGCAAAGAACGGTCTGCAGTCATTACGAAATACCCGAAGCTCAGCGCCCATTACACTCACACACGCACTGCCTGCAGTGGCTAGATCCACCACGCCAGCTTTCGAAGCCCCTTCCCGCACTTAGAGCGGACGCAGTTTATCTTCGACTGTTCGCCGCCGTCGCCGACGAACGGCTTCTGCCCAATGCGCGGACTTAATGTCGCGGAAAATTTGAGCCTCGTCCCCTCACCCTCCGTCCGCCGGACCTCAGCGGACTGCTCTTTACGTCGCGAAGGGCCGGACGGGGGCGCGAGGACCTCTGAGCACCACCTCACTGAACGCAAAAAGCCTTCACTTTTCCTCCTCCTCATCTTCGCTTTTCTTCCTCCTCCTCCTCCTCGCTGAGAACTGGACCTCCTCTCGTCTCTTATCCCAGATGCGAAAACCACGGAGCGTGCGAAAAGGGATGCGTATGCGGCCGTCAGTACGTACTCTATGTTCGAGCCCAACTCTCGGATCATGACCTCCTAACAACTCTCAATTCCGCCTTTCCCGTACCCTCTTCCCATTTTCGCTTTCTTCCCTCCTTGTTTAGTTTCTTCGGGTTTCAGTCAAATAGTTGTTTCGGCACTGCCCATTATGCAGTCCTAGCGAACATATGGAAAGGAGTTGGGACGGGCGGTAGCCTCTCGTATATCAATCATGTGCGGCTCTGGCCAGACTCCGAACACAACCCAAAATTTCTGTCAAGTACAATCAACCAGTGGCGACCCCTCATGGATGTGATCTCGTGAGCCTATAGGTCAATTTTCTTGCTGCATTATTTGATTCCACGCGTTGCTTCTACGACTTTATGCATATTATGTGTAACAAATTATGAGTTGGAGCTACGGTATCACTGAAAAGGAACGAAAACCCCGCCGAGGGTGGTTGTTCAGTGCGATAATGAAGATAATTTGCATGCATACAACGGATTTTGCTCGCCCAGCGCAGCATCAATCGGAAATCATCGCGAAAGGTGTTCGTCCCGCATTAAAAGTGCAGAGATGCTGATAGTTATAGCTTCGATAAATAAACATGATTATCATTTAAAAACAAGTAACAATGTTAGAAACAATACTGAGAGCAGAAAATAAAAACACAGCGTCATTCCAGCTGAAGTCGGACACCAAAGACACTGCGCCACGATATCCGCATGATAGGGCCGTCTAAAAACCACCGCAAACAGCGACATGATTTTCTCGCAGCATTCATTACCTTGGAAAAAATGAAACAAAGTAAAACATTCGAAAACGGAAATTCGAACTGACGACCTGCGTCACGACACGACTGCTTCTCCAACTGCGCGTCAAACCACTGCGCCACCAAAACAGTCGGGCGAAACGAACTCGCTCGCTGGATTCCGTGCCGACTAGTTGTGCCCTCGCGATCTCCGACGTCAGCGTAGCTCTGGCCGACTGGGCTCGCCCTACGTCATCTCCTGACACCGACAAGAGCTCTCGCAAGTGGTGCCCCGTCCTCGGACTCCTGTGACCGTGTTTCCATCTTTCCTATCTCTCCCCTCGATATATCGTCGCTCTCTGCCTTACCACCTCACGCCTCTTTCTCTCTCTCTCTCTACACCTTTATTCCTATCCTTTTAATCCCTCCTCACCCCCATCCCTTGTAAGCTACTGTGGAGGTGTCGCTCGCTGAAGCAGACAGTTACGGGGCTCATTTTTCTCTTCCTTTTTCTCTTAGAACCACTTAGTGGCTAAACGCCTACAAATTTACGGTGACGGACCCCCTCATTTTTACCGTTACACTATGGGGACGGGCGCCTCACCGTAGTCATTGCTTTACAATGACGGGGCCGTTGCTATAGCTGCATCGCTATTGTGACGGGCCCCGTCCCTGGTATGAGTTCAATACACTGATGGACCCCTTCACTCTAACGATTGTACTGCACTGACGGGCCCCGTCAGTGTAGTCACAATTTCAATATTCGCAATGCCCACGGCCTATGGGCGGCGCGCCGTGCAATCCAATATGGCTGCGTTAGGATGATCAACCCGTCAACTCGCATAAGAAAAGATACGACGCACGAACGTACGTACCCCCATGCCGCTTTCACCGGATGAAATCTTGATCGTCAAATGAATGTATATCGAACCAAAGAACTTTCCCAACCAATAGGAACTGCTGAATGCTCGCTACCTCATTTCTCGCCGCAGTAAAAGGGTGGCGGTGTCAGCTGATCGACCATGTATCAACGATGTTTTGCGTAATCCTGTGCGTGCTACAGAAAACTGCGCGAACCAGAATTCACGCACGAATTGAACGGCATTCCGACATCATTCGTGCCTGTCTGTTGATTTGCCGCAGTAGTAGGCCACTAGCGATTACCACGCTGTCGTGGCTGCACAGGAACAAATGTTTAACGTAGTGATTGTTTGCAAATATATTACGCCATCGTTACTTGCGCTGTAAGCATCATGCAGCTGCTCCTTACACGGAACACAAGCATTTACCTTCCCATTGAGTAGCACTTCTCTCACAGCCATGATCAGACACTTACAGTGCGCAATTCCCTGCACTTGGATGTTGCAGGTTTTATTAGCACGATCGAAACAAGGATCTCGAAACGAACACGCGCGTACGCTTTTCGCGATGTCAAAATTGCAAAATTTCGTCGAACAACAACGTCGTTCGGACGACACCAGTGAAGTGCAGGAGACGTTAGCGTGGACTGTAGCCGTCACTGCATATTTCATTGCTCTAACCATTTCGCTTCACTGGTCGAGCTCGAGCATGTTGGCGGCATGCGGCGCTTTGTAATATTCACTGTAATTGGGATACATTCAATGCACAAGTAAAAGTATGCTTTTATTTTAAGCTCGCTGAAAGATATTACAGAATAAATAGAATCAAAATTGCTTACGAGCGTGAAGAAAACATTTACGCATGACGGGACGTGAAGTGCAACTCTCTGCTCGTCAGCTAGCAGCGGATCGTTAATCGTCGCTCTCGCTCTCAGCGCGTCCAGTGACAAATCCTCGATGTCAAGACACGGTTTCTTTGAACATCACTGCTGGAAGTAATCTGAGGAATTCTCTTCGCCAAACGACTTCGACAGCACCAACAACACGTCATTCACTACGCACAACACCCACACGGTGTCACTCACCACGTTTATCTGGGGGTGCGGGGATCATTTCGCTCTGGTACCCGGCAAGAAAGGAATTGCTCGCAGCATGCTGCCATCTATCAACAAACGTAAAAAACAAACGGCGCAGCGAAGGCCAAGGTTCGGAAGCGCAAATCGCGAGCCTGCGCTATACTTTCCGCGTACAATGAGTGTTATGGGGTTCATTCGCTATACAAAAGCACTGACGAAAGTTATACGCACGTAAAACAAGGCGATTTTTAACTGAAATGGTCAGACGTTAACATTTAACAATCCAAAGTGGCTGCAGAAAATCTCGCGTAGCTGATATGTGTACGCTAAGCGCGAGTTGCCACGTATTTTACGAAAACTTCGCTTCTCGCAAAAGCGAATCAGACTTATCGTGTCATGGAGGGTCCGGTATATTCACTGATGCACGAAACATACGAAGTAGTTTGTGTTCGTTTCTTGCTAACGCATTCACACTGCGGCTAGCACCGCCGAACAAGGCAGCATTGGGATGTCTGCCTATACTGATCATCCACGAGAGGACGCTCCTGAATACCACTAGGCGGCGCGACAGTGTATGAACATTCCGAATACGCTGACGCGCCCCCTTACTCTAACAATAGTATGAGTTGACGGGCCCCGTCACCATAGAGTCACTGCCTTACACCACATTGAAGGGCGCCCTCAATCTAAGAGAGTGAAAAAATAAGGCTGAATGAAATGCAGGGAGGTTAACCAAAAGAAAATTTCCGGTTTGCTACCCTGCACTGGGCCCCACGGTGGTGGTCTAGTGGATAAGGTACTTGGCTGCTGACCCGCATGTCGCGGGATCGAATCCCAGCTGCGGCGGCTGCATTTCCGATGGAGGCGGAAATGTTGTAGGCCCGTGTGCTCAGATTTGGGTGCGCCTTAAAGAACCCCAGGTGGTCAAAAGTTCTGGTGCCCTCCACTTCGGCGTCTCTCATAATAATATGGTGGTTTTGGGACGTGAAACCCCACATATCAATCAATTACCCTGCACTGAGGAAAGGGAAATGGGCGTGAAAGAGTAAGGTGGTAAAAAAGAGGGAATGGAATGGTTAAAGGAAAGAAAATACAAAACACGCACACACTCGAGCACGGGAATGTCACAGTCGTTTAGCGAATAAGATTGACGGGAGACACTTCAGCAGTGCCTTCGTCGCTTTCTGGGTGGAAGGTCGAAGGTTCCGGCACTCCAAAAGTAACTACTCCGAAAGCGGCCGGTCATGGAGCCGTGCTAACGCTGTCGAAAACTGTTGTCTTTGGGAGCTATAATGAGGACAGCCACAAAGCAGGTGGGTGATGGTTTCCTCATTATCACACTGATCGCACGTAGCACTATCAGTCATCCCGATCCGGTAAGCAGAAATGGTCGTGAATGACACTCCAAGCTACAAGTGGCAGAGTACGGCTGTTTCGGATCGGGTTAGTGCGGATGGAGAGAGAGAGAGAGAGAAAAGGAATGTAGGAAAGCTAGGGAGGTTAACTAGACGATGCGTCCAGTTTGCTACCCTACATATGGGGAGGGGGAGGGGGTAAAAGAGAGAAAGAAGGATAGACACATTTCACATCACACACACAATGCCGAGTTTCACAGGTGGTCCCTCAATGAAGTTGCTGACAAGTATCTCAGGAGGGCTCGTGTGGCTTTCTGTGCTGATGTGCTGCAGGAATTCGAAATTGAAGTGACGGATCTAAACGGCGTAGGCAAGTATGCAGAAAACTAGTCGTGCTCCACATTGAGTGTGTTATATCACGTGCGAACAAGTGCATCTCGAATGCTACATCGCCGCTTGACAGAGGAATGAATTCATCTGCGCCACTTTCATGAGCATTCCTGGCATGTTTTTCGGCGTCAATGCCACAGTGGCCTGGAAGCCTCTAGAAAAAGATGTCCTTCAATCTAACGATAACACTAAGCTACCCGGCCCTGTCACGGTAGTCGCTGCCAATCGAAGGTACAATATGACATCCGAAATCTAATCAGTTATGCGGTGATAATTAACACAAGATACAACTGACCACTGTTCGCCTATCAGAGGTCATTTACAGTAGGCTCCTACAGACTTCGGTAAATATATATATGCTCACATGTATTAAGAGTCTTTTTTTTTAATACCAGGTCATTGACTACTAAGATTTGAGCAAGATAATCTCTAAAAAAAATATTTCAAATGCTTTGTAAAACGAGGGCAAGGTATTCATACAAAGACAGGATTTCACGTTTATGCTATTTATTTATTTTGTCCACTTTGCAGTTACTGCGCGGGTGCTAGTAAACATGCATCGATCGAGTTGTAATTAATACGTTATTCAATTTCTTGTCAAGCGGGCACTCTTTAATATTAAGCGCACATTTTCACTGTTCCAGCCCCAGAATATCATAACATGAAAATCTGCTGGTTTAACTAATACATCGTAGTTTTTTCACTAACTATAACTGAACAAAATGGCTTTTTACAAATAGTAAATTATTTTGAAATTTGTCGGCGCTGGTCTTCGATAGCAACGGCTCTGTATTAAGGTAGAGCGCAGGTTCTGCTTTAATGGCTAGCCCGACACAGCAGATCCGTCCACGTGTATTGGTAAGCAACGCTTACTGCCCAAGCGAGTGAGTTCTTTATAAGTGCAGTGCTTTGAAGGCCGTTTCTTTTCCTAATGCCACCTATGAAGCTGGAATATCATCGAATTGCGGCCATACGAAGTTGGATGGGAGCGCAGCATTCTCACAAAGTGGACGCAGGATTTATTTACACCTCAATTTCTTATGGAACGAGTTTTTTTTTAAGCGGTTTCTCCTGAGTTGTTCTTTACTGCGACCACAGTTCCATAAACACTCGTGGTTCGATTTTTATATCGCCGTCGGTGTCATGGCGATGTTCTGCACAAAATCCAAATCGATGACATCGCTCCACATGTCGCATGTTTTGTATACGAGTGAAGCATGGCAGCGCAGGCGACAAACGCTTATCTAGATCAGAGAACCCACGACGACAGTATTCTTCAGAGAAGCCCATAGACGGAAGGTATGGCTTCGTTGCTGTGCACTTTGCTCGTTTATTTTTACAAGCATCACCAGATGGCGCATAGCGTTGCGCATGCTGATATCACCGCTTGGTTTGCGATGAGAAAGTAGCACAAATGTAGCTTCGCTCACTGCGATCGTCATGTTTCCTCATTTCGCAGTTTTTTTTTTAGTTACGTTCAATCGGGCGCTACAGCAATTAGTTGTTAGCCTTACTTCCTATACTATTCCAATTTGTTACCAACGCATTCAGCTATTTGACTCTTGCGATGAAAATATGGTTTCTCTTCTTGTCGCAGTACGACTATAATTATTTGCTAATTTCCCCTAATTTAGGTTATTTATGATGTGTGAGAATCACGTCCGACATCTTCCACACTGTTTTTAGTGAGGAGTCATCAACGGAAAACAGAACAAGTGGTGTTTTTAGGGGCGAAACTCCTTGAAGCGGCACCCGTTCGTCCCTCGTAGTACGTAACATGTCTTACGCTTTGACCTCCAAGGGGGTGCCGGTGGGAGATTTCTCCTGTGCGTTGTTGAACAATAAAAAAATCGCAGCGTTTGCGTTAACTAAAAGCCAAATTCTTCTGTCTTTCATTCCCCATTAGCAGCCATTGGCATGTACATTAGGCAGTATCTGACAAGAAAAGGTTGCTACGTTATACTTGCTGGACGTAACCTCATTTGTTTCAGAAAGGTTTAGCGAGCGTTGGACCGCAGTGCCATGAATACAGTGAACTAGTATATACCATGAACTCGAGGTGGTTAAATGTGGGAAGTAGACACGAAGCGCCAGCCGTAATAAAGTTTGCGTGTGCCACCTCTCGTTTAGTCCTTGGAATGTCTGCTGGATGGCGGTGCTTCTATATGCGGAATATATAATGAAAAGATGGACGCATGGGCGGACGCAGGGTGGATGCATGGACGAGCGCATGGACGGACGCATGGATGGACGTGCGGACGCACGTACAGACGCACGCACGGACAGGCGGATGGACGCATGGGTGGACGCATGGATGGATGCATGGACGGACGGAAGCAAGAACGAATACACGGACGGATGCTTCGCCCCACTCTCCATCATCCACCCCGTGTATATGCTGCCATTTTTTTTTCTGTGTCTCTTTTTCGTGTTGCGTAGTTCATACTAAATCGAAGTCGTACAACAGCCGAAACTACTTAATGTACGAACTCTAAAGGTTTATTTGGAATCCTTCATATTTTTGAAAATAAATCATTTCATGCTATAGCTACAGAAAAGCTAAAAGTATCTTAATAAGAAATCCGAACAGCAACTTATGCACCCGAAAGCTCAACCTTTGGTGATAATGAGGGCTGCGAAAGTGCCCCTACAGTGCGACGTCATAGCTTCGCTTCAAGCTGTTATAGAAAGCTTTTTAACGCCGCTATAGAAGCCCGCTCTATATACTCTAGACCGGTTGGTCGCAACGCGCCTCTTCTTCATCGCTCCCGTGTCTCTTTGTCAAGTGCACTCGCACTGAATCAACACTTGAAGGGATCCAGAAGAATGGGGGAAGACCGGTGAAAGGTTCGTTGGCACCGAGGCAGCACGCTTCTCTCGTGGCGCCTGCTCCGGTCCTTTATGTATCAACAAATAACACGGGCGAGACATCGACAGCTGCTCAGATAAAGCCACCCGAAATCCACATCTCCTCCCTCGCCGTGGGACTCCTTGCTTCTCCTACCCTCCCATCCCGCTCCAGAGTGTATCGGCCGCGAATCCAGTGCCGCCTTTTCCTTCTTCGCTCTAGATGCGGTCTTTCCAGGCGCGCTGATTCGAGTCGACAATGACATGGCGTATCGGGCCACGCACATTCATTCCCCGGCACAAAACCTTTCCGCGCGTGTCTCGTCTGTGTGTGCGCGCATAGCTCGCGTGCCAGCCGCAGATAGTCGGCATTCCAGCGGCGACGTCATTTCTACCGCGCAACTGCGGTGGCTCTTGCGTTCGCGTCTTGTCTCTCTTCTCGATATCGTTTTTTTTCTATCTTTCGTCTCTTCCACTCGAGCGTTTGCTTGCTCTTCTTGCATCCCCTCCTCCTCCCATCGCTTCCCTTCTAGTCATACGCTTCCCCACATCTCGCCGAGAGCGAAGTCTACGCGCGCACACGAGAACATGCCGTCTTATCGGAGCGGCATCGCAGAGTCAAAGTCAATCTACCTCAGTAGCCTCCTGCTACTTTCTCTCATCGCCCCCTTTTTCTTCCCCCGTGTCGCACTCACCATTCTTCCTCATTTCCCGCCTTGTCGTCTCGCTTTTCCCCCTCAAAATGGGGCTAAGTCGGAAGACTCTCGCCGACTTTTGCCAAGGCCCGTTCTCTCACCCTTGTCTTGCAGCGCCTTCAATCGCGTTTGTTGCTCGCCGTGTTTCTTGGCAGCCGTACCTCTCAAAGTGGTGTTACTACTCCTCGCTTCCTTACACTCTCGTCCTTTGTAGGTTTTTTTCTATTTCTTTCACTCAATCGCTCACACCATTCAGCATCGGCCCGTTCCTCCCATCTCGCACCACAAAACACATTGCCGATTGCGCCAGCTCGTTCCGAGACGGAGTCGCGCGGCAAACACGCGGTTGATGCAGTCCTACTCTGTCGCTTTGGACGTCCGTCTCTCTCTTCAAGAAAATCGAAGGGCTTCCTCATTCACCATTTATGTGCTGTTTAGTTTTTCTTCTTTAGCTGGGCTTGCACGCGTGGAGGAGCCGGGGTGGCACTCTCTTTTGAAGTGCGGCAGCACGAGCAATGCAAGTTTTCTTGCATAAGACTACTCCTTTGTGAGGCTTTTGGGCCAGCGTCCGTGATCTTTTTTTTTCTTTCCAGTGCCGACTTGTTGGCTCGGATATGTGTCGCCTGAAACACGGCTAACAAGCAATAAACAGAAAAAAAGACGTCTGCGCTCCGTCTATTGGCAAACAAATCGACAGTGCACTTTTACGTCCAATAATATATGTTCATAAGAATTCTGCTGCAAGTTCATGTTCATTCATTTCCGTATTCCTGACTACTAACTTACATTTGCCGTCATGCGTACCTGTACCACATGAATAGCATTCGTTTTGTCACTTGTGGCCGATTATGCTATATAATGTTCTGCGTCAGTGCACATTAAATGATTAACGCCAAATGGCCGAAATTTCAGAAGCCCTTCATCGGTGTCCCTCGTGGTCATATCGGGGTTTTGGGACGTAAAACAGCAGATATATTCAAAACTTAATTTCGTTTTCAGATATATAAATGATCACTGATGAATGGATACATGTGGGCGCAGGGTTTGTTTCAACTGACGCGGCGGTAAGGTGTTTTGTATAGACAACAGATCACATTACAAAGAAACAGTAGGTTTCATGCTTTGCAAACAAAACAACGCTGCAACAATCGTACCTTAAAATGTCTGGAAGTCCGACAAACCTGCACACAAAATTCCCGTATTCAAAAAAGATTGCGAAAGTCGGCAGAATCGTCGTGAGCTCGAGGAGCGCGAAGAAGTAGCGACTCTCCACACTGCTTGCTGATATTACTGGGCAAGAACCTTTGTCAATCTGCTTGATAGCAGCTTTTTGTTCTTGTCCTTGTGTTCGTTATCTTGCTGCAACGAATGCCAAAACAAAGTAAATTGAAAGTGAAACTGATTGAACAAAATGCGTTTATTTAACAGGTGCCCGGACGCCGCCTTTCCTTGCAGTGTATTCCGATCCACGCACCGGGAAGGCGCGCTGGGCTGTACGTCGTTTACATTACGCGGCACGTGCGTGTTACAATAGATGAAGTGCCATGCCACAAGTATCGTCTATGTTGACGTAGATCTGATGTGTTCAGTTAAGCCCAGTGAAATGTCGATGTCGCACTCGCCGCTGATTCACGAATGACAACACAGGAGTGAGAGCCCTGTACGAGCCCAGGGTGACCTGAGTACGGCGTTTGCGAGAGTATGCTGGCTTGCAGTAGCCAGACTTCCCTGTGGCTGTATGAAATATAGCACGTGTTGAAAATACTTTCAAAGTGTTCTGTAACATTTTGTAACACACAGCATGGTATTTTAGGAATGTCGCTTTATGGGGAAATATTTTACTTCAGAGTACACAGTTCAGCTGTAGAGTGCATCGCCCCAGCGACATCGCGTCAACAACTCAACATATTGCTGGCGCGTGATAAATAACGCGTACAGCACATGGTTTAATTTCCTGCAACGTTCAAATCACACACATACACACGTGCGCGCGCGCAAAAAAAAAAAACACGCTTGCAAAAGAACAAGCACTCAAAGCGCACCAAGGTAACTCTCGCTGAAGTCTTCAACTTTAAAAAAATGCTTTGCAATTAACCAAGGATTGAAAACAGAGTTTCATAACACAATACCAAAACGGGAATCTGGTGCTAGTGTCTACGCGGGCTCCCACAGTGGCGCTTATACCCCCATGGGAATTGTAAGAAGTACACGCTTCAGATCTGTTTCGGATGGATCGCATTCTTGAGATTTGTGGCGCTTGTTTGCCGAGCGTAAAACAAAGTGATGCGAAGCTATGTCTAACTAAAACTTACGTCATCCCTTTGTACGTAAATTTTATTGCAAAAAGTTTTTGTGACTAGATGGTAGAAGTGAAATATGGGCCAATTCAACCACCAGGGTATGCACTGCTCTGCCATAGCGTTCGAAATTTGGCATCATGATATAATGAATTATTTTTACAACATGCATTATTTATTTATGGAAATAACAGTATTGTGTTAAGTCAGAAGCAATTTACGTTTTGTCTGCTGCAATGCCAGGTGCGTCTGCCCAAAAAATCTGCCCTCAACGGACCTCTTATTTTGTTGTCAAGTCGAGTCGAGCAGCGTGACGGTGAGCGTACTTAGCTTCGTCGTGATTTTACAGTCGATATAAACGAGCTTCGGCAAGAACTGATTATAAAAAAATCACGAACTCGGTGCAATATCTTGCACTGGCATAGGACGCTACACTTATACGCGTAGTGGTGGGTCAACGACGCTTCGCTTAAACTGTCAAATACAACTTGTGAAGTTCCAACGTCGCAGCAACTCAAGAGACCTATCGGACTTCAGCCGCTTTTAACAAAAATGCGCTGCCTCGGTACTTTGCACCGCACCCCACTAACCGCGCTACGGAATAAAGTAACTGAAACTGTAGAAAAGGATCCGTTGATAGTTCCATAGCTGAGACAATCCAGTCCGAATTCTGCACTTTCCTTAATTCTCATGGGGGTACACGAACAGTGTCAGATTCCGCTCTAGGTATTATCGTAGGAAACTATGATTGAAAAGTAAAAGCTACCGTCTACGTCAGTAAAATACTAGACTTCACTAACAAACGACAGTGATAAGGCGTGCTTGTTCTTGTTCAATCCCGGCATGTCAGGAGCACCGTAAAGCTGTGTCACGTCGTCGGAAGTAAGAGATGGTACCGTCACTTCTCCGGTTTTCCTTATTAGTCAATCAGCGCGTACCAAAAGTGACAGTTTTGTGACTGTGGTCTTTTGCTATTGCTTCAGCATATGGCCTCAGGCCAATCACTGCAGTACACGTCATTGGCTAGTCGCAGGAACGAGCTGTGGACACCTCATATCAGATCGTCTGCAGGCGGTTCCCTTTGGTACCAGGCAAGGAACACCTAGTTCAAGTACAGCACCAGGCTGCTGGATACCTGCTTAGTATAGATAGCTTGCACTCAGAATCATGGTCACAACTTCATAACGTACTGATTCATACCCTCTGGTAAGCGGGTATGTAGCACAGGTGATTGACACTTAGTATCTACCCAGGAACGACGAGAACACACATGGGCAGTTTTAACGCGCAAACATTAAGAAATACCCGACATCGGAAGCGTCGACCTAACGAATGCAAAGACTAAATGTCAGGGTCCCAGCTGGAATCGAACCCAAGCATTCTGCGTGGCAATGAAGCATTATACCACAGAGCTACGCCAGGTCTGGGAACTATTTCTCAAAGAGACACTAACCTTCGTTAAACGTCAATCATAGTTGCAGTGCTGCCTACCCAATTTTTCCAGCATTACATATCTACTCCTTTGATACAGCCGTCAAGTCGGGTTAACATCAATTGTTGTTAGTTGTCATGCGCTGAAGTTAATTTATGTAGCAGTGCCGAGGGCCAGCATCCTCGCGAGCATCACTGCTTCATATAAGCTTCTGGTGTTGCTAATACGCACGTTCCAGTTGGCATTGTTGCGCAAGTGCAATCACCTTGTTATACAAACATTTGTAACTATTCAACATATGTCTCCGTGTGAATGATTTGTACATATATTTAGCGTCATTTCATGACGTGTTGTGCAATAAAAAAATTGCAACACAGTCACCTTCCCTCTGCATACTTCGCATAACTTTGAATCTCAGGTACGTGGGATCTGCCGAAATTTTTTCGTTGTCTTCCCGCCACAGGTACAAGTTAACCGAACATACCACACGACCGCGTCATAGCAATGCGCTATCTACCATTGACCACGGTGATAGACCTTAAACACATCTTCTTCAGTGGTATAGTAACTATCTACTTCTGCGTGTCACATCATTAGTTCCTTCTTTTCATGCAAAACATATGTAATATAAGCTTTACACTTTCACTTTGACAGCAGAACCATAGCCACGATGGCTTGCTTCAAATAGCTTGTCGTATATGTACATGTATCATTGTGAGGATTTCGAGTGATAACAGTTATGCTGATAGACTGCCCTCGAAGCAGAGCGCCCCACCGCGGTAGTCTAGTGGCTACGGTACTCGGCTGCTGACCCGCAGGTCGTGGGATCGAATCCCGGCTGCGGCGGCTGCATTTCCGATGGAGGCAGAAATGTTGTGGGCCCGTGTGCTCAAATTTGGGTGCACGTTAAAGAACACCAGGTGGTCGAAATTTTCGGAGCCCTTCACTTCGGCGTCTCTCATAATCACCTAATGGTTTTGGGACGTTAAACCCCCCATACCAATCAATCAATCGATCAATCAATCGAAGCACAGCCATGTAGATGGGGCTGCCGAATAGCGTACCATGTTAAGAAGTGAATGGTAGAAAATATTCGTGGTCATGGGGCGGATAGACAGGCCACTGATCAAGAGATGTAGGCATCTTGGGCGCAGCGTTGCGTGCGATCGCCGCTTATGTCTTGGCAGTATCGCGAAATGCTCATGGGCAAGCGCTCGCACGGTCCATGAACTTTTGTAGTTGACCGTATAAAGAGCAGATCAAAACTGCTGTTTCTTCCTCGTCTCGTCTCAGTCACATATTACACATAACAATTAGAACTATATCACAACAACCTGTTTCGTAACGTCTGTACAGTAGCCTAATCACGAGTTGAAACAACACAATTCAGGGCAAGGTAACGCACATACTTTTGTTTTCACCGTCTCCAATAACCACCATAAAACTGGCCATATACCTTTCGCAAGGTGACTATGACGGGGCTAGTGGCCACAACAGTACGCTATGTTGGGCTAGTTCGTATGCCATAACTTGAAAAAATTCCGCCATATCCACGAAGTGAATGATGATGAGTGGGCGAAGCTCCGGAGGTAAACCTGGTAAACCATGAATCCTCTGTACATTTTGCCCACTCGATTTTATTACATCGCTCCCCCTAGCGTACGTCGCCGCACTAAATTGAACGATTGCCTTCAACCAATGACACGCGCCATATGTGACATCATTCCTATTTTATAAGATCTCGCGTCTTTCATCAACTACAAGTACCGCTTTCTAGTTTATAACATCTTGCATCTTTTCATCATCAGCTACAAGTACCACCATCTAGTAAACACTACAAGAACTAAACGAGAGGTGGCTACATACAGGAGACGGTACCGCCATCTAGTGAACACTGCAAGAACTAAACTAGAGGTGGCTAGATACAGGGGACGGTACCGCCATCTAGTGAACACTGCAAGAACTAAACTAGAGGTGGCTACATACAGGCTACAGGGGACGCACAGCCCACGCCCTAAGGAGCTTCGCCCCTAAAAAACTGGATCAAGGTGAGAACCGAGAAGAACCAAGAAAATAAAAAAACGCTTTTCTCTTTCAATGTAATGCCACCTGGAGCACATGCGCATAAATATAAAGAGCTATGTAAAGGCTCTTTGGGCGCATGCGTAGACACAAAGAAGTGCGAAGAACTGCTCCTTCTCGCTATTAACTTTCCGCCACGTCTATGCAGTATTTATTTAAAGCCTTCAGGACAAAGGTATTGCCCAGAACGTTTATCTCCTTACTATGATGTGATCGTAATTCACCCATAAAAGCTGGAACCACCACAGGGTGCCGGCCACGCCACTGCACTTTTTACATTTCTTAATAGTTTCAGACCATTCGGGTAACACTAGAGCTAACGCTAGACCGACAGATAGGGCTAGAAGTTTCGACGATTCGTGTAGAGAAGGTGGTGCGTTCCGCCCACGATCGCATGAACGACGTCCTTGCCTGCCCCTTTCGCTGCTTTGCGAGTGTTTTACTTTCCTTACCGTACACAAGTTTACCACTTGACCCAATAAAACATTTCATGGTTACCGGCTGCACTTTGGTATCTTCGCAGTCACAACCACGTCACAGTACGTGAAGCGCAACGCGTGCCGTCTGTCACGAAACCCTTACGGAAAGCGAATTCACGCGCCGAAAAAAAAGTTAACGAGGAAAAAAGTTCTGGACTTTGAAATCACTCGCAACAAAATTTTTACCTCCAACTCTTGTTCCCCAAACTTTGGAAGAGTTTCGCTCAGGGGGTTTGTTGGGTTTGTTGGGACAACGGCTGGGGTACTGAAGGGTGCGGCGAGACGCAATAGATATCACACCCACCTCGAAGTTCTGCCTGCACCGGCGCTTCTGCGGCGACGACAGCAGCAAGGGGCGAAAAGGCGGCAGATCCAATATGAGACAGACGATGCCGTGGCAAACCGCTGGTCGAGCAATAAACGAAGCCTGCTTGCCGGAACGCGGGCTGCTGGGATGACGAGTGTGTTGAGCTGGCTCGGCGTTCCTCTTGATCCCGACCTGTACCACCATCACTGCTGTGTTCGCTGCAAGAACGGCAAAAAAAGACGGTGTCGTCCACGAGACAACTGCGATTGCCGTTATTGCAAAGCGGAGCAACAAATCTAACCGCACACTCGAAGATACCATGTTCCCATATCGGCGGCTGCACTGCCGCAAGCAACGGCGCCAAACAAGACGCTCGGTGATACAAAGGCCTCTCCCGTGGTTGCCAAAAAAAAATTGCGAGTGTGTCGCTGCTGCGGCAAATTGCTGACCTAAGTGGAAAAAAATGCGCCTCACTACACGGGACCTTTAGGAAGGAAATCTTTAAACCTATTTCGCCTATATGTTCTCCTTGTTTTTTGTTCGTTTTCATTTTTCCTTTTCAGCTTTCGCTTAAATTTTGAACTCGACAAGATTTCATGTCTCAGAATTCTGGTGCACAGCAGAGAGCCAAAGCTATAAGTAGTAAAACACAGCTTAATGGTCATTCATTCATTTATTTTATTACCTCAAAGGTCTGAGTTGGGATATTATACGAGGGAGTGGGCGATAGAAAGGCTATTAATATAAGGGTAGTAATAATGTGTTGGTTTCAATGAGCCGCTTGAATGCTTAGCGGTCGGGGATGGGGACGACTTTGGTGGGCAGGTCATTCCAGTCTCGGGCTGTGCATAACAAAAACGATTGGTGAAAGGTGACAGTATGGGCTTGCATTGGATAAACGGAGTTACAGTGACTGTGACGGAAAATGTGATGGGCTCTTCTGATGTATGGGTTATCTAAAGGCAGGGAATGGAAGAATTCATGATAGAGGTTAAGGCGTGCAATTTTGCGGCGTTTAGCCAGGTCTGATAAGCTAATCTTTGCTTTTAGTGCCGAGATGCTTGAGGTTTATGAATAGTTTGGTAGTATGAATCAGGTCGCACGGTTGTGGACAGACTCGACTTGTGTGACTATACTTGCAGCTTTTTTTTCTTCCGTTGAGCAATCATAGGTGTATGAGGGTTGTATTTTACAGATAGTTAATAGAGACCTTACTGCACGTATATATAACTGCATTTCAGTGCATACATCGCAAAAAAAAAACCTGCCGCGGTGGTCTAGTGACTAAGGTACTCGGCTGCTGACCTGCAGGTCGCGGGATCAGGTTCCGGCTGCGGCAGCTGCATTTTCGATGGAGGCGGAAATGCTGTAGGCCCGTGTACTCAGATTTGGGCGCATGTTAAAAACTCTAGGTGGTCGAAATTTTCGGAGTCCTCGTCTACCGCGTCTCTCATAATAATATGGTGGTTTTGGGACGTTAAACCCCACATATCAATCAATCAACATGGCAAAAAAAAGTTATCGCTGTTACACTATGAGAGAATGGTTGACAAGTGGACCTGATATGGGCGATCCAGATGTTCACCACTTCGTTTGTCGCGGACTAATTCCATGTCATCAACTTGCATGACCAGCAAATCTAGGCAGCACACGGCTTAGGGGTGGCACTGTAATGTGACCAAAGATACCGAAATAATATTTTCTGGGGTTTTCCCTCCCCAAACCACGATATGATTATGAAAGACACCGTGGTGGAGTGCTCTGAGAATTCCGACCATATGGTGTTCTGTAACGTACAAAGGCATCGCACAGCAACTTGGCTTCTACCATTTCGCCTCCATCGCAGCGTGACCGGCGTAGTCGGAATCAAACCCGCGACCTTGGTGTCAGCAGCCGAGCACGTTAACTACATGCTCCACCGCGGTGGACGAAAGGTACAGAAAAGCAGTTAATCTTCGTGAAAAGTACGAAAAGTCCCCCTTGAATCCCTCTGGGCTCCTTTGGTATTTCCCATTACAGCAGCAAGCGTATTTCCTGCCTCGACATGCACTTGGCGTTTTGTGCGCCATGCTGAGGAGCCAATTGAGGAGCATGCACCTTGATGCCTGTGTCTTTAGTCGACCAGTTGCGAGTCTTAAGGCTTGCACAGTTTCTGTGATACATAGGCGCACTAGGGACAACCTCCCGCATAAATTTGTTTCACGTCGGCTTTTGGAGCTTCGGTGTCGAACTCAGATGAGACATACCAATGGCCTACTTTTTCTAAGTGCCCATTTGAGTCACAACTTGTTGCGTTCAGTGCGTGGTTAGCCAATTTTTAATAAACAACCTACTCTATAAACAAAGTGGCGTAAATTTGATCCGAAAAGAGTACAGGTGCATACGGATGAATTAAAAAAAAAAGCATCAAGCTAACTGCAAATATAAGACTTCACTAAAAATATAAATAATGTCGTGCTATTGTATCAGGTAACGTGTCGTGGTATCAAGCTCTTTCGCACGGGTTTTATTTCTGGCCACGGTGGCCACACTTAATTCACTGTCGGTAAAATCCAAAACCGACCGCGTACTTATATTTCCGCGTGCGTTTAAGGACTGCGGAACAATCACTTTGCGAGTGTTGTCTGTTGCATAACAAGAGTTTAACTGCTAAAAGTTTCGAAGCATACGATCAGGATGGTACTGATCGAGAACAACATTGAATTTTCTTGACTATCGTTCTATGTGTTCTCTTTGCCTAAGTTGTATCTGATGCTTTTTATGCGTGTGTTCTTTTCCTATGCTTCCCTGTGTATATTGTTATTTTTGGTATATATCTTGCAATAGCGATAAGAAATCGCAACTTATATCTATTGGTATTCAAAACATTAAGATGGTTATGTATATTTCCGTTTACTATAAATAAGACTTTATTACTGTTGTATGTGTTACAGTATTTGCACATGTACCTTATGTATTTTTGTATTTTTTTCTGTATCCTGCAAAATTCTTATGTCAGCCTGTCTGCCTCACTGTATTTGGAGCAAATTTGGCCCTTTGTCAGGCTTTCAGCCTTTTGCCTTCGCTTCATTTTCTGTACTGGCACAGAAAGAAACAAATAAAGAAACAAACAAACAAACAAAATGACAAATACAACAATGTAATTTTCAAAAAAAAAGAGAAAGATCTTTTTTTCAGTGATTTTCGATTCTGCTTAGCGCCCTATAGCGGTCACCAGCTGCAATACGTCATGACACCCCACGCTCGCGCGGTCCCAGCCGCTGCGGTGACAGCAATGCCCATTTATTGGTGTCGGCCGCTTGCAATCCGTCTTTCCACAATGCCTTGCGCATGCGCCCGCAATGTCGCAAAACGCCTCCTGGACTCGGAGGCCTTTATTCTAACAATGCTAGTTCTCCCGGCCCCTACCAAACCTTATCAAAACTCCAGAAGGTAGCATAGGAAAATTTAAAAAAAAAAAAGGCGGACTGTGGCACATCTCAGGCATTGGCGAAACTAGCCGCGTTGTAGGATGCATTGATTGATATGTGGGGTTTAACGTCCCGAAACCATCACTTGATTATGAGAGACGCCGTAGTGGAGGGCTCCGGAAATTTTGACCACCTGGGGTTCTTTAACGTGCACCCAAATCTGAGTATACGGGCCTCTTGTAGGATGCATGCCTTCGCGTGGTATTTCCTCGGCTTTAAAAAAGTTCGTCGCAGTGTAACTAAATGCCTAGCTGCTGGTGCGCTCAAGGCTGTCATAACAGCATCGTCGTTCGCGACACACCGTCGCGTACGTTTCTTATACATGTGTTGAACGGACATCACATCTGGGAACGAGAGAACCATATGCCGCCTTGTTTAGGAACAGCTGGAATTGTAGCCGGCTGCTTTGCAGTGGCGAGATGCATTCTTTGGACACGCTACCGCCTTCACTTTAGCTATTTCCGCTATTTCCGAATGCAGTACAAAAAGCAGTACTTCTACTTTGAAAGGAAAACACTGGCACGCTTTATAATAGTCAGATTTACTATAATCGCTTGCCCACGATTATAATGAGCGCACGCGAACAAGAATGTCCGAAAAGCACTAAATCTCTCGGCTGGCAAAACACAGTCGTGTCTAATTTTTTCTTCAATGCAGGTAAAACTATTTCTGAAGATAAGGCTATAGGCTTAACGCGTGCAATTACTGCTGTGGTTACGTCGCTTCTCAAAAATTCTCCCTAGATATTCGCAGTGACGTGCAAACCAGCTTTTCCCCTTTAATAAACGCGTCTCAAGTGGCTCATTTTGGCCTAATGATGCGACATATGTGAAGGCGTTCTATTTTTAGGGAAAACCTGTAAAATTCATATAAACGCGAACTAAGGCTGCGCATGCAGCCTACTGCTGGGCCATGGCCGTTATGATCGGACTACTGCCGCATTATCTGCGCGTTTTCACCGCTGTAAAAGCAACGAAAGAGCAAACTGGATGCGCCGTAGTGGGTACGCCGTTCACGAAAGCCTGTAACAGCATGAAAAAGAGGCAAACAACACTTCCTCCAGCGTGATGCTACACTGGTTTGACCCCTTCAATACAAAATCAATCTGGACACACGGAGTTTTACTTCGACGACGCTTCTCCTAGGCGACAAACCAAAACAAGCTTCGATTGTAATCTGCAACAGCTTCACTAACTTTGCTTAGATCGATGACATGCTGTGGTAGAAGCTGCTTTGTTACCAGGCCACTCTCAACCACTGCTGAAGTAGTGGTAGCTGACGTCGACTAGTAACCCTCACTTGTTGCCCCGTGACGAGACTTGTTGAAAGGACGAATTAATTCACAGTCTCGCCGTGTGTCACGGCAGGCAGCAGCAGATTGATGGTTGATGCAGCATACTTGCGAATGCGCATAATGTAAGGGCCGATGGCAGCAATGCATACCCTAGTAGACCCCACAAGCTCTTCAAGGTACGGTAATCAAAGCACGGGCACGTTTTCTTTAGGCATATGGCAAAAAATAATTCGAACGACGCCGACAAGCACCAACGCGGTGCATGGTAAGCAGTATGCAAAGCCCGACTCAATGTTGTTAAATATGGCGGTTGCTTGTTTTAAAAACTGGAAATGACGTTATGTGCAACACATGTGTATGACAAGCTGCGTAGACTTTGAATACGCGCTGCTTAGACATAATTTCAGAGCTGCACACATTTCAAAATTGACTTTACTTGATAGCTTAGAACACTTCATCGCTTCACTTACCCCCGTATTCTAGAACGTCCCTTCACTCAACGCTTCACCTTCCCTTGAAGAGCCCCGCCGCGGTGGTCTAGTGGCTAAGGTACTCGGCAGCTGACCCGCAGGTCGCGGGTTCGATTCCCGGCTGCGGCGGCTGCATTTCCGATGGAGGCGGAAATGTTGTAGGCCCGTGTACTCAGATTTGGGTGCACGTTAAAGAACCCCAGGTGGTCAAAATTTCCGGAGCCCTCCACTACGGCGTCTCTCATAATCAAATGGTGGTTTTGGGACGTTAAACCCCACAAATCAATCAATCAATTCACTTGAAGAAGCCCTTGAGAGCGTCATCTCTAGGCACGGCAAGTCACTGAATATCAGCGATAATCTGCTGCGATTCTTGAGTAGCCCAGCGTCATATTCAGCCGAGTGGTGGCGCAGTGTTCAAACTCTGTCAAGTGAAGGCTGAAAGTCGAGTCGAGGAGCGTTTGTGAATACGGGGATTAGCTGCGTCTGAAGCTTCGCTCAGCTGAATCTTCACTTGGTGGTGCCACCTAACCGTAAAGCGCATAAGCGAGGCTCGCTTTCAAACATTCTGGGCTCTCCACCACGATCAAAGTCGAGCCGATCTAAATTATTTCAACCTGTAAATGGTTTGTGGTTGCGTGGATGTGACAGTAGCTGTCACATGCACAAATCTGTGAAATGGTCGAGAAACTCCACGCATGCGGTGTCCCGTCGCGCAAATAAACGAACGGCGCAGTGGTCAAACACCGACCACATAAGCAAACAGAAAACGACGAACTGCGATACCTCGATTCAACTGCCTCTACGCCTCAACAAAGCTACAGAAACCACGTCTTTTACATCTTTCGTACTATTATTTTTATCTACATTTTTGATCATGTTGCTTGTGCGGACTGCCTGGCCGGTGCGAAATGTGTAGCTGTTGCTTGGCGCAGGAGACTCATGAACGTTACCACTTATATTATCACGGGGTTGTGACGTGGACGAAGGGAGCAGACTGCAGGTCGGATAATAAACTGTTTATTCGGGCCTTACCTGTGACCACGTGAAAGAAAAGTCAGATTATAGCAAGATACTGCCACTGATAGCGGCAAGCAGAACGTCGGCCGTCGGTCAACTGACAAGCGGCGAAGCGCGTTGGCATTTATACACTTGTCATAAAATGTTCTAGCGTTATCGCTAGCGGTTTGTTGATATGTCGGGTTTCACGTCTCAAAACCACCATATGATTATGAGTTATGCCGTAGTGGAGGGCTCCAGAAATTTCGAACACCTGGGTTTTTTGTAAAAGTGCACCCAAATCTGAGCACACGGGCCGACCACATTTCCACCTCCATCGGAAATGCAGCAGCCGCAGCCGGGATTCGATACCGCGACCTGCAGGTCAGCAGCCGAGTACCTTAGCCACTAGACCACCGCGACGGGGCGGTGACGTAGGTTCGCTAGTGGTGACGTTGGCTCCAGAATAATCTGTAATGTTCGCAGAGTGGGCGTGATCTTAATGAAATGATCTACTACAGTCCCGAAGCTTCTCTAACAAAACCGGTGCGGTTAGCGCTGAGAATTGAGAAGTGTAACTGGGCGATAAGAAGGCTTGAGAAAAGAAACATGGCAATACCTTGGCAAGTAGAAATGGTCTACTTAATTTCAGGCGAATTCATCACTGGCCGAGGGACCACGACAAGAATGCATACTGTGCCATTATGCGACGGCATGTGCTTCATAATACCGCAGCCGGCTGTTCAACAAGGTCGTCGTGACATCGCGCCTTTCAAATCACGTCGGACAAGTGGTTTGGCGCATGCGCACAAAAACGTCGAAAATAAGACTACCCGCTTAAACGTTCGCTAAGTGACAACTTTTGTCCGACGTAGTCAGCCTGAAAAGTCATTTTGAAGATTTCCACAAAATTTTCAAATTTTGGTTCGTATTCCTTTATAGAACTCGGATTTTTGAATATTAATGTGGAGTTCATTTTTAACTCCACTTCTGCGCGCTCCGATGCCACTACGGTGTTCTGATGTCTTCTCTTGACCTGGAGGAACAGGTAGTGATATATGCTTAGGATGTCACAATGATTGACTACGGGGTTATGCTACCGCAGGTACTTGCTGATAATTGATTTGCATGCCAGCGCTCGCATGAAGGTGTGATAACTGAATGCTGCATCATTATCTTACGCACCGACTTTGTAATAATAACATCTCATTTCTCGCGTGCGAAAACCAGGACATGGTTGTGAGGCACGTCGTAGTGGAGGCCTCTAGTAATTCGGACCACACAGTGTTTTTCACTGTGCACTGACACCGCAAAGAACACTGACCTCTGGCATTTCAAATTCATTGAAATGCCACTGGCAAGGCCGGTATCGAATCCGCGTCTTTCGGCTCAGCAGCCGAGCAGAGTAACAACCACACCACCGTGGAGGACGGCCGATTTTTCAGGACGGCTTTAACGATCCCCCGAGATTTTCGCGCATGTGTCTTCCATATTAAAAGCAAGTTTTTCGACCAAAGTCCGTAATTTTGGTTGGTCAAAAAAAAAACGTCTTTCCTTTGCTTGCACTCACGCCGCAATGAAGTCATGTGAACATTCAGTACTGCATTATCATTCCATTTGGGAAAACAAACTGTTCATATGAACATAAACGATAAAGCCGATCACAGAGCAGTAATGCTCTGTGAGCAGTAATGCGTTGGTGTGCTCCACGCCCACTGTACACCGGCAAATAAGTTTACAGCTACCGTGGCAACTTGGCATGCACGCGCTTCTGCAGAAGTCAAAACGCCCGTCAAGTTGAGTATACGCTTGATTCGACGGCTTCAATGGCCAATCCTCATTTCATGCACGCTAGCGCACGGCTGTCTGAAGTGGTGCTCGAGGAAGTCGGCGTCCTTTTCATTCGGTCACGTAGCAGGCTCTGCCTCCGGGAACGTCTTCGAAAGACGTTGATTGCAATTTGGCTGCGCCATTACATTGTGTTCGATTGTTCATTGTCCGCGTGCGCAGTCTCAAGCTCTTCAGCGTGCTCTTGCTGTTCTTCTGTGACCTGAGGCATTATTTTTCATTCTCAGGTTACTATGCATAGGAGAATTTCCGTTTCATCATGCTTCTTCTTAAACGTAAAATGCACAGATACACGATCAGTTCAAGCTGTGTACAATTGTCCAAGCGCCACCGATCTAAGTACAGCATGTAGTTGAAATGCACTCAATTGTTTGTTCGATTCTCATTATTCTTCCATCTTTACCGGCATGCGCTCTTTATTCAGTCTATACTAACGCTGGTTGCTTTGGTTTATATGTACGTTGAAAAGACTGAACTGTTGTTCGCAGTTCAATTGTTCATCTTGATCTGTGCACACTTGCGTGCACTTTCGCATCTAACTTGTTTGCGTCGCTTCATTTCAGTTTTCATGCAGTTGTGCCAAACCAAGGTTTCGCACGTGCTGCGTAATAACAGTGTGGATTGCATGCAGTAAACAAGCGGAATCAAGAGTATGTTCATTTAGCCCTGTTATTCCTTTAATTTGAGAAAACAACTGACCAAGTGTCCGTCAAGAGCGAGAATTCCATAGATGGTTTCGCAAAGCGAAATAGAAAGATAAATAAAACCAGAAAAATACAAGGGGAGGGAGGATCGAGAATGTTTTTCCTCTCCCTTTTCTCCCCGTGCATTCGAGTACATTGTCGACATGGTAGTAGGCTGTAATCGGACACACAGCGGTTCCTCATTCTTTCTTTTTATTTAGGCAACAGACACTAACTCTGTTGATTCCGTTTCCTTCTTTGAGTCATGGCGTCAAACAATCTAGATAGCTCAGTCACGCTGTTTCAGGAAAGCGGGCAATTTAATTGCTCCCTTTTTCCGGTCCTCCGAGCCTCATCGCGAAGTACTCAAGCCGTTGAAAGCGAGCAAGGGGCGGGGCCTGCGAAACAAAACGCCCGACCTTGGCTACTCTCGAAGAATAATTATGGCGTGGAGCTGGTCCGGCAAAGCCGGTCATTAGGTCCGGTTTCTGTGTGCCTCCGTCTCTTTCTTTCATCCTGTATCGCTTTCTTTCTTCCCGCTTCTCTTGCGTTGCCGTTCTCCAACCCACAGCTTGATGGATGGCTGTCTACTGGCCGAATGGTCGCAGACGTAGCGCGACGGTGGCAAGAGAAGACAAAGGCGTCCCAGAAAAAAAGGAACACCCGTACCCACGGAGACGGTAAAATAAAAAACCCACAAAACAGATGAAGAAGACAAAGAGTGTAGTGGTGGGAGACGGAGGCTTTTTTTCGCGCAGTCAGGCCAAGGAGTTCGAGCCCTCCCCATATGGGGAGACGGAAGGACGTCCTCTTCCCGGAGTCATCCCGAAACGGGAAAGCGCGCAAGAGGTGGGAGGGAAGAGGCTAGCGACGTCTCCTGAGCGCGCGGCGTGGCACGCAGCTCAGCAGTCACTGCAATCTCTTGTCTGGCGCAATTTGTCCCGGGTGCACCCGAGATTCATCTTGACGGTCTGGCAACCCTGCAATCACGTTCTTCGGCGGACCCATCTCGGCTCGGAGAACAACCCGTTATTTGGCCAGTGAAACTGCGGCACCCGTCGGTCGGTCCGTCCAACCGTTTGGCGGACCTCTGGTTCCTTTCTCTCGCTCTTCCTCTCTTTCTCCTGTTTTCTCTGGGGCTGGCGTCGTAGAGGGTGAAACCGAAAAAGTCCCGGACCAACCGTTCTCTTTTTGTGGGACACACCTCCCCACAAGCCCAACGCCGACAGTGTGACCACCAGCCAAAGCACACCACTTTACCTCACACCCCCTCCAGCAAACCTATGGCGCTAGGATGGTGTTCTTGGTTTGCTTGACCACGTGTACATCATAAAAAAATAAAACGAAACGTGAACCCTCAGTCAAACCAGAGCTGCAAGTTCCCATTCTTTTCTTACGACTTTGTTTAGGCGACCCATTTTTTAGTTCTCACTTGACCTTTCTCTTTTGTTCACCTCCCGTGTGTGCGCACTGTTTTTTTTACAGACGCCGTGTCGTTCACGTATGGGCAACTCCTTTTTGTCGACACTCCTGTCGGTCAAGCTTTTCTCTCCGCAGTTCTCAACTGCCCCTTCACGATGACCAGTTGGTCGATCCCCGAGTCGACCGGTTGGTTGTTTCCTCCAGATTATCTATCGCCACCGTGCAAGGCGAAAAGCCCAGTCACGGTACCCAGAGTGCCCTGAAAAAGCGGGGGAGGTTGTTATCGTCATCTCAAGCCCGTCAATACTCACCATTCTTACTTTCTTCCCTGCCGAATTTCGTCCACTTCCCTCTCCCCCTTTTTTTGTGTTTCTCGTTGTCTTTCTCATGCGAGGTATACCTCTATTTCCTTCGTACGCTTCTGCTTCCTTCTGCTCACAACGGTCGTTTGCGTTTATAACAACGTGTCTGGGCTGTCTGCAGTAGAAGCGACTGTCGTTCCTTTTCCTACTTCTTCGTTTTTCTGCTTCTTCTTTTCGGATTCTGAAGTCACGTAATCGATGAACGCAAAATACAGCGAGACTACGAACTAAAGCGGCGTTCGCGAAAGCTAGCACCGGTGCTTACTGTCTGAATAGCCGTAAAGGTCTTATTTTATACCTTCCTTAGAAAGAAAGAAATAGACAAGAAGCATAAACTGTGAAAAACAAAATGTTTGAAGGGAGCGTAAAATTCCGTTCGAACTATATGTGTTCTCACTTTCATTCTTTCGCGCGCTGGCCCCGTCGTTTCGACCGAAGATTACAGAGTGCTCAGAGGAGCGGGCTTCCATGATCGAAGATGGCACTGCTTTGGTGCGCCCACATCATACCTCTGGAGCGTCACTTCCTTTTTTATTACTCGCATACTTTGATTTCAGATCAGACGTTTTTTTTTCGTTGTATTTTGTTAATAAACACTAGAACCCGAACGACATTGTGGAAATTGTCGAATTCCATTTAGCGGCGCTCTTGTCTGGTCTTCAACCTCGGTACTGGTTTTCACAGTGAGATTTAAATTTTCTTACGAAGAATCACTTCTTCTCAAGCAAAGTTGTCAAAGGGGTCTCGCTAAGCGTTGTGAATAAGAAACGCAAGAAACTGTTGCCGTAAACATGAAGCAGTTATGTAGAGGCAAATCACTTAAGGCACTCTCATTCGAAAGCAGAGCCAATACCAATGCCCCCGAAGAACATATAGCACGCTGAAAGCGTAATTAAAAGTGACACCAACGATTATATATTTTTTCCCGTATGAAATTTTATCTTTCTGCAACAGCAAAAAAACCATTGCCACGAGATAATGCCTGATAATTAGCAAACATTGCACGAAAACAGAATGCCCTGGTGGAACGCCCCCACATCTTTGTGGCATCAGAGGTTTTGACTACGTCTGTTAGGATACTCATGGCTTAAACAATAAGAATAAAGTATAGCTAACAGCAAAAGTTTGTGCACCACGCGAGCACGTGATTTCAGTTGTGTCAGCGGTAAACGCGTTCCTCTCTTCATACATAGTCTGCCAATTTTCTCGCAGGTCACGAACACTTTCTATCTTGGCCCGCCGTGATGGTCTAGTGGCTAAGGTATTCGGCTGCTGATCCGCAGGTAGCGGGATCGAATCTTGGCTGCGGCGGCTGCATCTTCGATGGAGGCGCAAATGCTGTAGGTCCGTGTGCTCAGATTAGTTGGGTGCACGTTAAAGAACCCCATGTGGTCCAAAATTTCCGAAGCCCTCCACTACGGCGTTTCTCATAATCATTCGGTGGTTTCGGAACGTTAAACCCACACGATCAATTAACACTTTTCATCTTTCTTTCTCCAGGGCGACGTGCTTTTGAAAAGTCATAACTACGCGCCTGTGCCTCGAGAGCAGTATGCTCGTTTTAAATCGTACCCTTTCGCGCAGACTGATAAACCAAAGCAGAGTGTCCTAAAACAGTCGTGGAACGAGCTTGAAAAAGTGAAGCCCAGAAGGGTTTAGACGCTTTTGGCGCTGCGATCAGTGGACTGCAATGGGGCCTTGTTTAAGGGTTGCGCGCACCTATCCCGAAGTGGTGCAGTTTTAGAACGCGCGATTCCTACTCAGAAGTCCCTGGGCTCGAATTGCACCTATAGATGCTGGGTTTTTATTTTTGCTGTCGCTTGTTATAGCTGTATTGGTTTCTTTTTTTTTTCTTAAAGCACGGCTGGTCTAGAGGAGCAGCACGCAAGAGGGTCCGCTTGCCACTCCTCAAGGCCGGACGTGCTTTAATCTAACATTATTGCTACGTGTTGCAACCTTCTGTAACGTAGAATGTGGAGTCCTGTTTCGAGTGTTGTATTCGCGACAATCACGGAGACCATACTTTACGTTTTAGTTGAATGCCGTGTCGTTGCGTTGCAAATAAATGCTCTCTTCTTGTCGAGGAAAACGTTTAGGCTTCACTTTATTCCCGTTTGCACCCAACTCAGATCACGGAAGAGGGCAAGCGGATTTTGAAAGCGGAGAAGCGGCGAGGGCACCTGGCTGTTCAAACCAAACGCGTTGCCTTCTGCCCGCTCCGTCGCATGGGCGGATCAATTCACCATGTCATAGGGAGCCTACATGACCGGCCGGTCATGCAAGCTACCTACTTCCCTACTAAGCCACAGTGTATGTGTCGTCATCTTGCGGCAATACGCGGTACTGCGTGCCTCGTGCCCTGAATGGCTGCGGCCAGAACGGCTAACTGTTTAGCGCGAAGAAAGTCGGTCCTGGTGCGATCCGGGCAGGTGGGCGCGGGTTTTCTGCTTTTGTGGAAAATCCGCATTCGCTTTCCAGATCCGCCTCTCTGCTTCGAGGATCCGCGCTTGGTGTCAACGCACCTTTTCTGCACATTGGTACTGCAACTTTTCCGAGCACAATCCTATTGCAGTCCTTCTAACTAAAGGCACATCACTCGATGCCCACCGTGATTGCTGTGATTCTGCTGCCGATGTAGAAGTGCGATGGCTTACTGCCGATTAGCATTTTATGTACGAACAATAAACTAATAATGCTCAGCCTAGTAGTAAAAATTAAAAAATTAAGCAGCGATGACGTAGTGGTTATAGCATCCGCCTCGCATGCAAAAGGTCCGTGTTTCAAATTCCGGTGCCGCGCTGCTTCCAACCGGATAAAAAAAAATCCGCGTGGTGATGGAACTGCATTACGAGGCCTGGGGTGCGGCCTCACCGGTAACCACCGCCGGGAATGCACTCCCTCATCAGAGAAGCATTGGCCACCCTGGTGCAGTATCTTTCCACTACCTCCCACATGCATATGTCAAATAACTCACGGCCCTCAGTCCCCAGCCGCTAGGAAGCAACTGACCACGGCGGCGGTCAGATCTGCAACGCAGCAGCGGGTGCTAAGAATCTCTGGATCCGGACACGCCGCCATTGGAACCTGAACTTGGCAACGCTTAACGCTAGAACCTTATCTAGTGAGGGAAGTCTAGCTGTACTGTTCGAGGAGCTGGAGGGTGTTAAATGGGATATAATATAGGGCTCAGTGAGGTTATGAGGACAGATGAGGCCTATACGGTGCTACAGAATGGGCATGCCCTTTGCTATCGGGGCTTGGCTGACAGGAGAGAACTGGAAGTGGGGTTCCTAATTCACAGAAACATAGCTGGCAACATAGAGGAATACTATAGCAATAACGAAAGGGTGGTAGGTATCGTAATTAAACTGAATAAGAGATACAAGATGAAGGTGGTACAGGCTTACGCGCCTACATCCAGCCATGATGACGCTTCAGTTGAAAGCTTCTATGAAGACGTGGAATCGGCAATGAGTAAGGTAAAAACACAGTATACAATACTGATGGGAGACTTTAATGCAAAGGTAGGGAAGAAGCAGGCGGGAGACCAGGCAGTAGGAGATTATGGCATCGGTACTAGAAACGCCAGAGGAGAGCTACTAGTAGAATTCGCAAAACGCAATAATTTACGGATTTTGAATACCTTCTACCGAAAACGAGGAAACCGCAAGTGGACATCGAGAAACCCTAATGGCGAAAATAAGAACGAAATAGACTTTATAATGAGTGCACACCCAGGCATCGTGCAGGACGTGGAAGTGGTTGGCAAGGTACGATGCAGTGACCATAGAATGGTACGGTCTCGAATTCGCCTAGATTTGATGAAGTAACGACAGAAACTGATACGCAAGAACCAATCAATGAGCTAGCATTGAGAGGGAAAGTACAGGAATTCAGAGTCTCGCTTCAGAACAGGTACTCGGCTCTTAGTGAGGAGACCAACCTTAGCATAGATACAATGACTGATAATCTGACGAGTATCATTACGGAGTGTGCAGTGGAATTTGGAGGCAGGGTAGTTGGACAGGACACTGGCAAGCTTTCCCAGGAAACGAAGAATCTCATTAAGAAGCGTCAAATCATGAAAGTCTCAAGTACAACAGACAAAATATAACTGGCAGAGCTTTCGAAGCTGATTAGTAGGCGTAAGGTATCCGATGTAAGAAGATATAACATGGAGAGAATGGAACATGCTCTGAAAAACGCAGGAAGCGTCAAAGCAGTGAAGGGAAAACTTAGGATAGGCAAAAATCGGATGTATGCAATAAGGGACAAAGAAGGCAAAATAACTACCAATATGGATAGGATAGTTAAAACAGCGGAGGAGTTTTACAGAGATCTGTACAGTAGCCGGGACAACCACGACCTTAACACTATAAGAACTAGCAGTAACCCAGATGACACCCCACCAGTAATGATAGAAGTCAGAAAAGCTTTGGAGAGCATGCAAAGAGGCAAAGCTGCTGGTGAGGAAGGATAGTTAAAACAGCGGAGGAGTTTTACAGAGATCTGTACAGTAGCCGGGACAACCACGACCTTAACACTATAAGAACTAGCAGCAACCCAGATGACACCCCGCCAGTAATGATAGAAGTCAGAAAAGCTTTGGAGAGCATGCAAAGAGGCAAAGCTGCTGGTGAGGATCAGGTAACATCAGATCTGCTGAAAGATGGAGGACAAATTGTGTTAGAAAAACTAGCCACCCTGTTTACGAGGTGTCTCCTGACGGGAAGGGTACCAGAGTCTTGGAAGAACGCTAACATCGTCTTAATACATAAGAAAGGAGATGACAAGGACTTGAAGAATTACAGGCCGATTAGCTTGCTCTCTGTAGTATACAAGCTATTTACAAAGGTAATTGCTAACAGAGTAAAGAAAACATTAGAATTCAATCAACCAAAGGAAAAAGCAGGATTTCGAACAGGCTACTCAAAAATCGCCCACATTCATACTATCAATCAGGTAATAGAGAAATGCTCAGAATATAATGAACCACTATACATAGCCTTCATAGATTACGAGAAGGCGTTTGATTCAGTAGAAATATTAGCCTTCATGCAGACACTGCGGAATCAGGGCGTCGATGAAGTATACATAAACATCCTGGAAGAAATCTACAGGGGATCAACTGCTACCATAGTGCTTCATAAAGAAAGCAACAAAATACCGATCAAGAAGGGTGTAAGGCAGGGGGACACAATCTCCCCAATGCTATTTACCGCGTGCTTACAGGAGGTTTTCAGAAGCCTAGAATGGGAACAGTTAGGGATAAGAGTTAATGGAGAGTACCTTAGTAACCTGCGCTTCGCCGATGACATTGCATTGCTGAGTAACTCAGGGGACGAACTGCAACTGATGATTACGGAGTTAGACAAGGAGAGCAGAAAGGTGGGTCTTAAAATAAATCTGCAGAAAACGAAAGTAATGTACAACCTCGGAAAAGAGCAGCGCTTCGAGATAGGTAATAGTGCACTTCAAGTTGTAAAAGACTATGTCTACTTAGGGCAGGTAATAACCGCGGAGCCGAACCACGAGATTGAAGTAACTAGAAGAATAAGAATGGGGTGGAGCACATTTGGCAAGCACTCTCAAATTATGACAGGTATATTGCCACTATCCCTCAAGAGGAAGGTATATAACAGCTGTATCTTGCTGGTACTTAGCTACGGAGCAGAAACCTGGAGACTTACAAAGAGGGTTCCCCTTAAATTGAGGACGACGCAGCGAGCAATGGAAAAAAAATGGTAGGTGTAACCTTAAGAGACAAGAAGAGAGCAGAGTGGATTAGGGAACAAACGGGGGTTAAGGATATCATAGCTGAAATCAAGAAGAAGAAATGGACATGGGCCGGGCATGTAGCGCGTAGACAGGATAACCGCTGGTCATTAAGGGTAACTAACAGGATTCCAAGAGAAGGCAAGCGGGTTAGGGGGAGACAGAAGGTTAGGTGGGCAGATGAGATTAAGAAGTTTGCGGGTATAAATTGGCAGCAGCAAGCACAGGACCGTGTTAACTGGCGGAACATGGGAGAGGCCTTTGTCATGCAAAGGACGTAGTCAGACTGATGATGATGATGATGATGATGATGATGATGATGATGATGATGATGATGATGATGATGATGATGATGATGATGATGATGATGATGATGATGAGTAAAAATTGTCTTGTGACGTAAAGTCCCAGATATTATATTAGTCATAAAAAAGTAATATGCCCGTAAATAACAATAAGACTCCTTTCCGGCCTTGCGCTACGGTCAATGGTAGGTGGCGCCAACAGCTAATTTTGACCGTGCCCGCGTGGTCTGTAAACTTTTTGTGGCTGACTGTGCATTGTCCTGAGAAGGGAGTACAGGCTTAGTGTTAAAAGTCTCCGGAAAATGCCATTTACCCAATGTTGTCAACGTAAAAATAAAACACTGATATCTCTGATGTCAGGCTGTCGTTTATGCGCAGAGATTTCAGACGAAATTTTAAACATTCACCTTCCTTTTTCTTTCCTAAAAAAACATAGAATGGTGAAACCAGCAACAGTATAGGTTTCGAGGAATGACGTATTCGTTTGAATTGGCTCATTGTTGACCACTAGCGTTCCTTTAAAGACGCGTGCTGTAAAGTGCACTGATGAAGACAGCACACTCGGCGTCCACGTTGTCCGATGTTCATTTTAGGTGCGAAGCACCTGAGAGGTCAGGCTTGTCGGTGTAGCTTGTCGTCACGGTGTGCTTTGCAGTCACGGTTCAGCATAAAAAATTCACACCATCTCCCCCCAAAAAAAGCCCTGATGGGATGCAAATCCGCAACGTCGCGCACGGGTGGCGTCAAGGGTTGAACGCCACTAACACGGGTGCTGCGGTGAGGGCTGGAAGATTCATTTGAAGCAACGGCTGGTGAAGGTTTTGTGACACGTACAGACATGTTTTAACGCGTACGTTAAGCGCGTAAGGCTTATTGAACGTGAACCGACGAGTCGGCGGTGTAACGAGCGGTGGTAGTGGCAGAAGTTGCGGGCAAACGAACGAAGCGGCAGCTGCGGACGCTGCAGCGAGCGTGTGACAGGTGATGGAGAGAGTGATGTCAGTGCGCACTGCGAGGGGAACGTGACGTCAACGTGACAGCTGTGGCGTGACCTACTTGGCACCGCTCCAACACCTGAGGCGAGGGGAGTGCGTCACGGCGCGTTCGTTCGGATGTGCACAGAAAGAGAGAGAGAGAGAGAAAACTTTATTAAAAAGTCAGTCAATTGTTCAGGCATGGCCCGTCGCCCCTAGCTGTCGGCCGGAATCCCTTGGGACGTGGCAGCAGCAAGGGCTTGACTGATGATGTCGCGCTGGACGTTGGGATCTGGGCTGCAGAGCAGGGCCTCCCAGGATTCTACAGTGTGAGAACCATCGTTTTGACTTCGACATGTCCACACCATGTGGGCCAAATTCGCTACCCCATCACAAAATTGACACTGGGACTGGAAAACTGCGGAGTGCCACTTGTTGTAAAGTGTGGGGTTTGGAAAAACCTTGGTCTGTAACTTTCGCCACAAAACCTTGTTTTTCTTACTTAGTGCGTTGTCCGCTCTCGGGTGAGAAACGAGAAAAAAGAAAGGCAGGGAGGTTAACCAGATGCTAGTATCCGGTATGCTACCATACACTGGGGTTAGGGAATAGGGGGTAGAAAAAGAAAGGGAGAGTTAAAAATAAATAAGACAAGGACAGTGTTACGCAGGCTACTCAAAGAGCTGCTTCGCATGTAAAACAGGTATGCGCCACAATGGGTAAATTCCACTACTCACCCACGGTCCACTAAAATGCAGAAAGCAACAGTTAGCCGAGCAGGCAGCCGACAACGGTGGTGAAGCGGGAATAGCCTTTCCTACACGCAGTAGAGAACCGAAAGCAGACATGTAGGGAGAATAAGAAGAAGCAGAACTTAGGGTAAGCTGCATTCCAACACAATTTCTCGATGATGTTAGGTGAGCAAAAACGCCACTTCCTACACGCCCACCCAGTTTCATGCCTTGCTCCGCTAGTGCCTCATCAAAAATATCTCTGTCAAAACACTGCATTCTTCGCCCCTTACCAGTTTCTCGCCTCCACCTTTTAGGGGCGAAGCTCCTTATGGCGTGGCTTGGGCGTTCCTCGTATGTAACCACCAGAGGCACATACCCGAAAAAGGTATAACACTTGACCTCCAAGGTGGTGCCAGTGAGAGATTTTTCTGTGCGTTGTTTAACAATAAAAAATAGTGCTCAATGTACATGCCAATGGCTGTTAATGGGGAATGAGAGACATGAGCATTCGGCTTTTAGTCAACGCGCACGCTGCGATCCCCATTAGCAGCCATTGGCATGTACATTGAGCACTATCGGACAAAAAAGGGATGCTACATTATACTCGCTAGGTGTAACCTCCTTAGCTTTAGAAAGGTTTAGCGAGCGTTGAGCCGCAGTGCCATGAATACAATGAACTTGTATATACCATGAATGAACTCAAGGTGGTTAAAAATGAGAAGTAGATACGAAGCGCAAGCCGTAAGAAAGTTAAAGCCGAATTCTCCTGTCTCTCATTTCTCATTAGCAGCCATTGGCATGTAAATTGAGCCTTATCTGACAGGGAAAGGTTGCTACGTTATACTCGCTGGGCGTAACCTCCTTGGTTTTCGAAAGGTTTAGCGAGCGTTTGGTCGCAGTGCCATGAATACAGTGAACTAGAATATACCATGAACTCGAGGTGGTTAAAGGTGGGAAGTGGACCCAAAGCGCAGGCCGTAAGAAAGTGTGCGTGTGCCACCTCTCGTTTAGTCCTTGGAATGTCCGCTGGATGGCGGTGCTTCTATATGGGGAATATATGATAAAAAATTGCCCGCAGCTTCCCTCGGGGGAACACTGAGGAGGATGCGGAGCATATAATTGGTTAACGGGGTGTTAAAGTGCGACTTACTTGGGTCGATGGCTAAATTGGTTAACGTGGTTGTGAAATGGGGTGTTAAATTGCGACTTACTTGGGTCGATGGCTAAATTGGTTAACGTGGTTGTAGGAGGGGGTGTTAAATGAGTGAACACGTACACACGTATGCGAAAGGGCGGCGCTGGTCGAAGGGACGTCGATCATTGTGTTTGTGTATTCGTTGGAATTCATTTCACCGCGACCTTGGACGTCGACGCGCCGTACAAACCAACCGACGAGCGGCAACTGAGCGAGCGAGCGCCGACCTTGAGTATATATACAGCGCGACGGCGCATGCACTGTCAGCTGTCGAATGTTCGAGAAGGGGGAGAAGCGCAACGGCGCATGCGCGCGCGTCAGCTGCCGATGTTCTCGATGCGCGACGGCGCATGCGCGCGACAGCTGCCGATGTTCTCGAAGCGTGACGGCGCATGCGCGCTACATTACACAGCTAGCGAATGTTCGTGAAGAGGAGAAGCGCACGCGGTGTGTAGAGGAGGAAGGGTGCACAGATGGTGGAGGAGTGAAGCGCGCGCGGTGTGTAGAGAAGGAAGGGATGCACAGATGGTGGAAGAAGGAGGAGGAAGCTTGCGGACGGCGCCGCACTACAAGCCTCGAGTGTTAGATGCTCCGCATCTAAAAGATGCGAGATGGTGGGACTTGGGGTGTTGAATAGATGAACGAACGGACACACAAACATATGCATGGATGGACGCATGAACGAACGCAGGGGCAGATGCATGAAAGAACGCAGGGACGGGCGCACAAACAGACGCATGGACGGTCACACAGACGGACGCATGGACGGACGAATGCTTCACCCCACTCTCCATCATTCACTCCGTGGATATGCTGCCATTTTTTTCGAGTTCACTGTTTCATCACCGACTTTCCTGTAGAATGGGCGCAAAAATTAACTTCTCTTTTTCGCACTGACATAAAGGTCTAAGTATCTCTCTTTCACACTGACATCAAGGTCTAGTAACTGATGAACACAAGTTTACAATGCCATCGTTCTTTTCTGATTTCCTCATGGACGGTTTCATCATGGCTGCTATTGCACTGATGCTGGGCAAACCCGACAAGTACAAGGTTACCCTGATGTGTGCAATAACCAGCTTGTTCGTGCCCGTGAAAAAGGACTAAAACAAAATCGAAACGAGGCAGCGACAAGAACAGAGCACAAGTACACGGTCTTTTTCGAAGCGAAGAACAATAGCCTGACTTTGCTTTGTGAACATGCCACAACCACAAGGAACCTCGTAGCCTAGTTCTTTTCGGGACGCAAATATTTGCTCTAAAAAGAACACCACGTACGTAACGAGTGCCAAGAAGGAGGCTTTCCGGGCGAATCGGAGAATCGTACTACACTGATATCGGTGAATGTAGAGAAACAAGGGCGGCATTCCACCCATACATGCTCGGCACGCACGGCTTGCGACGTACGGGTTAGCTTAAACGGGCTGCGCCCGACCAGACAATGCCGCGCAAAGCAACGATACTCGGGCGCAGAGGCCCCAACTTCGGCGATCGCTTTGATCATACAGCCAAAGCATGGTTTCTAAAGCCGAGGTTGAAACGGACCCAACCACGTACTCGGGCACAAGCGCGAGCTCACCAACGCACAAGCAAACACAAATCCACATCCTGGAGTCTAGGTCATCATAAACGGGCCGTTGTGTAGCGAACCAGCCGGCAAGGTTAGGGCGACCAGAGGGGAGGGGTGTCTTTGTTGACCCCCGTGTGATTGAGGGCAAACAAGGGCACAGGCGCAGCGTGCCCAATCAGACTTTCCTGGGGCAAGCAAACCTCACCGCCTGGTGGGCCCACCCAATAGGCCCCAGCCGTGCTCGCGCCGTTACCTATACTTGCTTACGGCGCCGGCTGGACCGCTTGGAGCCTCACGCTTCGGCGACGACGAACGCCAGCCGTGAGCAAGCGCACTAGCGTGCGAATGGGGCTCGTCAAAGCTGTGCGCGGACCGTCTAAGTGGCGGATAGGCGACGAAGCGACATGTATATACTGACCCTGCTCAGGTAAACGCCCAGAGAAAGGTGCAAGGCCACACGCACACGCCTTTTTATGTTATAGATGCTTACGAAAGCAAACAGCCATGCGTGTATCTGCGCTGTGTTTACAACAGCGCAAACTGTCCGGTCACGTGACGCGGCATATCTGCGAAAGAAAATGCCGATATTCAGTTTATAGCTACGTACACGTGCAGCCTCTCTGTTGTGTCACACGAGTTTGTGCTGCTTTGTGCGAGAAAAGTTTTGACAGCTTGAACAAAGAAATATGCAAGCAAGTAAATGAGCTCCTAAGGATATGTTCAAAGACCGTTACGTCGAAGTGGTTCGCAAAACCAACAACGTGAATACTACTTCCACGTCTATAACAGTAATCAGAGCCACTAGCTGTCTTTCCGAATGGCTTAGTCACCTGATTTGGAAGGTGGGCGAATTTCGAGTTATTACATGCAAGCAAAGGGAAGTGCGTAATACAGAGACAGGGAAAGAATGCATGTCTCCTGTGCGTTATTTCATCTTCTTTACGTCGTTCACACTACTAACTTCTATGAAAGGACACCTCTCACAGTGCATATCGGTTATCTGAGTTACAATGTCAACAAAATCGCGTGTTCCAGAACAACGAGTTTTAAAGCAAGTGGAAGGATACCTGCGACACTTTCGACTACTAGATTTGCGAGGATCAATATAGTTCATTAAGTGCACAAGAGGTGCGGAATTCGCACAGTGTTTTTCCTCTTCTGAACTTACCATTTTAAGGTCCACCGTGGTCCTTTACATCTTAACTTTTTTTTTCTCACAATATTCACCAACAACCTCTTGCCCTCCGTCTCCTATGGCCTTTCTGTCATCTATCTCATTCCCCTATACATAGTTTCATGTATGTGCCTCATAAACATGAACAGAGTTTTGTTTTTCATTAAAAAATATTTCTCTCTCTCCCCCCATGTACCTATATTGGACGCGGAGTTTTTCGGAAGTCGGCGTTTCTGGAGACAAAGTTTCAAGACATGCTTCAAGTGCACAACTTACGACGCTGCATTTGTGTTTCTTGGACTTCTTACCACAATGCAATACAAACCAACTTTCTTATTGCATGCTAATATACGTCTGTATATCTTGAGACAAGGCTGTAACACTTCTCTGAAAGCGAGGACAAAAGCTAATCGAGCTTATACAAGTCAATAAAGCTGCCATCCGAACGTCGACACCCATATAGCATATCGCAATGTGTGTGGTGAGGTTAGAAACTCGGTAATGTATTCTAATTCCGTACTTTATTTTCTATATACTGAAGTCTTCTTCGCGCATATTTCTCTTTTACTTTGTCGTTTATGACTTACTATAATGCTCGGAGTGTGTTAGAGATATCAGCGATCATTCTAAATGAACTTCAAAAAATTGACGTAGGATTAAGGATGGGCTCGTGTGGATTATTTTGATTTAAATGATTTAGCGTGTTCTGACGTCACGTAACGTCACGTGACGCGGGATTCTGGCATTTCACTGCCATCAAAATACGCCCGCCAAGGCCTCCTTTGAACTTGTGTCTTTCAGGTCAGCGTCCGAGCACCGTTGCCACTATGCCTCCGTAATGGTTTTCAGTATAAAGCGCTCAGCATAAGGTGCGTTCTTACTAGATGCTGTCACTCGACTTCGAGGGCCGGTCATCATGGAGAAAGGTAAGGAATGCGAACACGGCCACGAGAGCAACATAAATGCCGCTGATTGTGTTCTCTGGCCTTCTTTTATTTCGCCCGTATCTTCGTTACTTGTCCCATTTCATGTGGAATTTCCGCTAACTACCTTAACTTTCCTTTTTCCGCTGAGCAGCCCGAATAGTATACGTCTAAACTGGCTGTTCGTCATTTCCTTTTACCGTTGTTCCTAGTATCTTCCGAAACTGCTTCAGTAGAGGCGCATGAATTCCGTCGCAAAAACAGCTTCCTTTGATCCGGAAATCAGAATATCGCACTACACTTGAAGCTCCTCATACCACGAAAGAAAAATCCAGCTCACTCACTAAGGGAGGGTCAGGGGGCAGCGCACTCCAAAGAAACTTCTAACGCGACCGGGCAGCCAAACGGTCCTGCATATTCCTGGCTCGAAAGGGCCAGAGGCTTTACTCGGCCTCCCACTCGACCGGTCTACTCCGCTCCGTTTTATGACTGTCATCGTAAAAACGAGAGGTCGCAGAAAAGCGCACTCTCGCCGCTTGTTCTCAGTCGGGTTGTCGCCGTGCGCATGTTTCTCCCAGCACCGCCTGTACGTTTGGACGAGCCATTCCTTACCTCTAGTTTCTTTCTCACATTCTTTTTTTTCTTTCTTTTTCGGCCACGACTTTTATTTCTCTGTCTCGGCTGATATTCGTCCCCAGGACGACTGTTCGCTGACTCTCACTCTCTGGCGGGCGTGAGCTGCTTTACTGCTCAGTGCGTGAGCGATCCTTGTTTAGTGTTACGGCGCCTAATTTGGCCCGGCTTATTTTGAAGTCGACTGCGATTATCTTCTCCTTTTTCTTCCCCTACAGTGGCTCTACAGTGCCAATCTCACTTGAATCTATGCTTGGGGACGTAGCATGCTTGTTTATTATCTTTTATGTTACGTCGTCAATGCCTGCAATTAAGCAGGAGAAAAAAAAATATCCCACACTGAACTCTTCTGGGGCGTTGTTTCGGCTGAGGTTTCCCTCCGGGTTTAATAGACTTCGAATACCTAAAGAAAACAACATTTAGCTTTTCTTTATTTGTATGGTGGATAGTTTACGCTTGCGCACGAGAGCAGGCTATGGCTGTGTAATGTGTCCATATGCTATTGTGGTATCACCTGTATGCTGATAAGTGAGCTAACAGATAAAATCCTTTTGACTTGTTTGCTGATTACCCAGGCGTGAGGTTGCAATTATCGGTACATAGATTGCTCAAACCAATCATTTTGAAGAATTAGCTTTGTCGTGATATATAACTCTCATATACACCTTCATGAAACGTCCTCTTTATCGATTTCGGGTTAGCAGGGCCCACGTTCAGAACTGGTTCAAACAGTCACACATTAATTCAAGGTCTCTTAGATTACGCATATCTACTTTAAACCTAATTTTAAAGCGAACCTTGGTTATCTTCTTCTCACCCACCTTTTTCCTCGTATTGTCTCTGCTGTAAGCTTTGAATCCATTGTTCTCTCTTCAAAATTCACTATTGTAATTTTTTGTTCTCTTTCTTTTTTGACGATGCAGAGTTTTATGACACTTGTGACTGCAAGCTTTGAATCCATTGTTCTCTTTTCAAAATTCACTATTCTGGTTTTTTTTCTGTTTTGTTTTGCCAATGCAGATGTTCTATGACACTTGTGCTATTTTTTATAAGTAATGTCGTTGACTAATAATATCAAGAGGTCTCACTAAAGCGAGGCTTCGTTACTATAACAAAAAGCGTGCCACGTGCCGTTTAGACTGACATCAAACGCACTAATAACGGTCCGTTCTTTACCTCCTAAACGACCCAATTTATGTATCACCTTCAAATTCAGCCCAGAAACAAACACTCTGCCACGCTTACTTAAGACGACGACAATGAAGCTCGGTCTCCTCAAAGACAGCCGCCTCCCAACCACCTCCGATCTCAGCACGTGGTTCGCCACAACAAGCCGTGCTCGCACGAGCACCGAGAAGTACGTTTGTCGGGCAAGACTGGCGCTGCCTGCAGTCCGGCGGCGTTCCAGATGCCCGTCATCACCCCGACTACACTACATCTAGAGCGGGCATGTAGCGACGTCGTTGTGTATCCGACCGGCCCAAGAGGGGTGTGCCGGCAAGCGGGCTCTTTTCGAAACCGTCCGTGGCATGCGCTGCATTAGTCCAGTTCCGGCAGCCAAGCGGGAATACGTAATGAGCGCCAATCAACGCGATCTCGAAAAACTCTGGAGTAAGGGATTACATCCTCCCGCTGCCCTATGCCATCACCCTTCCACCAACTCTTCTAAAACCAACCCTCAAACCGCCCACGCTCCCGTTCGCGACACACATTCCGCGTGGTGCAAAACAGCATGTGTAAAGTACGGTGTCACGAGTTTCTGGCGTTCGCAATGTTTTTGAGTGCCAGAAGCTGCTGATGAATGAGGTCGCAGATTGATGTTCCTACAGGGGGACCCGCCTTGCTGCCATCTGTCCACTCGAAAACAACTTCCTGGAGTTTCTTGCGGCATGGCGCTCCGTTCGCTTAGATTGCGAACAGACTTAGTTAGGTTAAGCTGTGTTCGTTGCAGACGCGTCAAGAATGTCTAGACGCCTTGGTTTGTGAACTTAGCTGGTTCTTACTCAGTGGTCGCGAACCGAACTGGCTGTAAAACGAAGCAGATATTTTCGTAAGAAATAATGCAATAGTGGGTAATCCATTGGCACTATGAATCAACGTAAACAGTTTTTTTTTATAGTGAACAAAAACGAAAATGTACTGTTCTAAATTATTGAGGAGAATGATTGTTACGACTATACGGGTGTCAATTAAAGAAGGTGGCGAAGTGTTGAAGCAGTCGTTTATTACTTTAAGGCAGCCGCCCTCGATGAAAACAAAGCATACCTCTTAGGGGTTTTGTTCAGTGGTTCTCCACTCCTAGTTACAGACGCAGCAAAAAAATCAATTGAGTTGTATTCTCTTTTTTGCTACTTTGCACAACACTCTGGAAATGAGAACCCACGTTGTCGTTTAGCAGGTTAAACACTGTGTTTTTTACAGTTATTTTACAGTGGCACTCCAATAAAAAGTCCTGGCTATAGCTAGGCAGTTTGTAAACCCAACATTTGTTCTCCAAATGGGGCGTCAAATGGTCAACTTTTATTGTATATAAGAAAAGCTAAGATACAGCAATGATTAGTGACACTTCTCTTTTAAATCTAAAATAAGACGTCATCTGAAGATCACACGAGTGCATTTTGTGGGCTCATGACGAAGTTCGTGAACTGGAGCAAAACTTGTCAATGAGGATTATTGTGAAGCTGTTACATAGTTGAATCATTCTTGAATACAAGTAATAGTATTTTCTCATTAACGGTGCAGTTAGAATCTTGATCTAGCCTAATATAACCAAGCATAAAACTAGATTGTAAGCCATATCTTTAATATAGCACTGCGTTATTTCATAACATGACGTAAACAAGTTAAGCGGGGTGTAGTAAAAACAAAACTATAATAATTTGGAGACTCCAAGCATTGGCTTCATAAAGTACGCCGATGAATAGAACACGCTTTCCAGCTAGTTTTGTGTCTGTGGGCATTGAGTGCCCGTATTTCGTAACTTTCTTTCATGTCTGATATTTTTTTCACTCTTCTCGCCTCCCCCTCCCCCGATTGACCAATCTAGGCTGAAAGGGTGTGACTTTGTGACAGCCAACGACAAACTTGAAAAAAAAAGTGATTATTGCGATACCTGTATGCGCGCTCGTAAGTAATCATTTGCAAAGAAGAGCACGTGCAATCGAACTTTTTAATTATGCGAACAGTTAATGATTGCTGTGTAAATGGACATTAGAACTGTGAGTTAAACAAAAAGACGTAAATGGAAAACAACCTTGTTTATACCCAAGCCATAACTGTCCAAGCAAGAAGATCTAGTAGGTAATACGAAACCTAAATATCCGTTTTCTAGCAGCTACAGCGTTTGCAGAGGTAACTACCATTACGACAGCCACTATTCTCGTATTTAAAGTTATCGCTAAGTCTTTGTCTAATAATTTTAGCGAGCTCATTTCCCAGATTGCTATATAATTTAATGACCATAGAGAGACTGTGGACGTTATCAAAAGTAAATCCTAGACAGTCGGTACAGAACTGACTCGGAATCGGCTCGAGGGAGTGATTCAGCCAAAGGACCTTGCACAATCAGCAGCATTCGTAAAAAAATACGAGGGGGGGGGGGGTGGACACCGATAAGAAGATTCGTGTGTACTTTACGAATTCCATGCCCTCGCTAATATCTTTCTATTGCGCGTTGTGAAAGACCACCGAGAAAACTTGCCGGCAGCGAAATCACCCACGAAATTACGCCACGGTGATGGGCCTGCCGACTATAGAGATATTTGATAAAGACAGAACGGTATCATTGTTTCTTCCCTGTAGAAGTTAGCACGATACACAATTCTTGAAAGCAAGAGACTCGGTGGCCCGATATTGGAGGAAATTTTCCTTTCCTCGCGACCTCATGAGTACGCGGCCGCCCACTTGAAAAGGCGAAAGCCGGGAGAGAGAAGAGGGCAACATGCAGGGGGGAAGAGAGAGGGCAAAAGGAAAGAAGGTCCAAAAGTGGAAGCAAGGAGGATGAGGCCGGCAGCGGCTGTTCGAGTGTCCTCCACGGCTCAGAACTCGCGGCTTCAATTGACGCCGAAGCCGAGGCCTTTATCTTGAGCCCAGGAAACCCCGGGCCTCAGGAGCAGGCCCACCGAATCGCTACAGGACATAGGCTGAATGAACTCCGGTGCATTTCAGGAGGCCGACAGCTGACGCCACGGCAGACAATGGCCTCGGCGCGACTGCTTTTACTGCTGCTGCTTTCGGTCAGAAACCCCTTTCCTTCGAACAAGCTCCCTCTCTTTCTTTTTTCTATTGGAAGGGCAGCGAAGGACCCGGACGCACGAGAGAAGCGGTGAAGGCGGTGGTGGTCACTGCACTAGGAACCTCGTGAATAAGAGTTCCGCTAACACACAAGCAAAAGAAATATGCAGAAGCACTTGCGCAAAGTAGTACACCGCCACGCTTTCTCAAAAAAAAAGGGTAAACTGTCATAGAATAGGCAAAGGCATCAAACCATCTCACCGGACGTTTTGCATGAGGCTTCGGAGAGACTGGCAATACATAACCCAACCGATCGAATGCGTGAAAAACAAAGAAAGCCTTTCAGCGACACCAAATCTTTAGTTAAAATTTTGCGCTTGGTGCATCTTCGCATCTGTTTTTCTTGTTGCGCAATCATACTGACGTTATGAATTACCATTTTGCCCAAAATGCTGCCCTTAATAAAAAAGGCCGTTGAATTGCACTTACGTCATGTTTCACTCATATTACAGAGCAAGTATATTTTGAATTCGGAGCATTTCTCAGAACTTGAGCGTTTCTATCTATCTATCTATCTATCTATCTATCTATCTATCTACACGTCAACTCTACCCACCTACGTCAAGTTGATTGATATGTGGGGTTTGACGTCCCAAAACCACCATATGATTATGAGAGACGCCGTAGTGGAGGGCTCCGGAAATTTCGACCACCTGGGGTTCTTTAACGTGCGCCCAAATCTGAGCACACGGGCCTACACCATTTCCGCATCCATCGGAAATGCAGCCGCCGCAGCCGGGATTCGAACCCGCGACCTGCGGGTCAGCAGCCGAGTACCTTAACCACTAGACCACCACGGCGGGGCCACCTACGTCAAGTTGCTCTCGTGATCGCCTACGAGAAAGAGGGTTGACAAATATCTCTAGCTGGTCGGAGCATAAATAACGTGAAAATTCAATCACCTACGTCGTAAGACTCTTCCCTCGAGACACGGGTGGCACACAGTTGAACACCGCAGGCCGCGGTATGCAAGTATGCGCCTTAGGTGAGTGAAAGTATTTTTCAGAACAGCGAGAACAGGCGTTGGTAATTTAAAAACGAGAGCGTTAAAAAAAAAACATCAGCAGCGTTGAGCCGATGAATGCAAAGAATAAATAACAGCGTTCCATCAGGAGTCAAACCCAAGAATTCTTCATGGCAATGAATTATTTCACCACAAAATAACTGCAGCTCTCAAAATTGCTTCGGAAAAAGACCGCATGCAGGCGTTATGTTAGCGAAACGTCAATTGTGGTTGCAATGCCATCTAATTTTTAAAGATATTACATATCTACCCCTAGTATACAAGTATCGCGTCGGGTTAGCACCAGTTGTGTACTTAAGCGCCATCTACTGAAGCGCCATCTACCACTTCAGGATCCTGTCTGCGTAACACTACCCAGGGCGACCATACCCGCAATCACAAGCGCTACATATCAGCTTACCGCTTCTGGTGTTGGTACTACCCATGTTGTTGTTGGCATTGCTACGCAACGGAAGACAACTGGTTATATAAAACATATGCGACTGTTCAAATGTAGGTGCGTACAACATTTGTACATATCTAGCTTTTATCTTGTAGTGTCTCGCTCAATAAAAAAATTCTCTCCGCATACTTCGCATCTCACATATTTTAATGGTGCGTGGGATGTACTGATTTTTTTTCTTGAATGTGCGCGCCTCCTTAATTTATTAATTATAGCAAAAAATGACAACTATCGCCAGGTTAGATACTCTAATATTAACGCTTTCACCTTTTCACCTTAAGGTTTTCACCATAAGTCTTGCACCTTTCAGAAGTTCAAATTACCAATAATAATGATAGCAGCATAGATCACGCACGAAGGACCATTGGTCGGCCTGCTCGGCAAGGATGACGCAACGTTTCTCACTCGGCGATATTCTCGCTCGACGGGCCATCATTCGAATTACGTGAAGTTCGTGAAGAGTATAACTAGTAGAGACGCCCTCACTTCATATATTAAGTATATTTTCCTGTAAAGCATACGTCTTCAAAGCAGTACAAGCGCTGCAAAAACACTAATTTACTGCACTCATATTATATATGCTGCGCTCATATTATATATTGCCGCGGCGCAATGCCAAGAAAACACGGGTACACCACAGAATCGTCTTCTTCGTTCTCGAATAAAGCCGGAGCCCCACAACCTGGTGTCCGCTGAATCTCCCATCGTCAGTTTCATCTGCATGTAAAAACGCGTCATTTGCCTCCCACTCAAAGAGCATTGCCCCAATGCGAATTCAGTAATGCAGCTTTTTTTTTAATGCGAAGTATTTCCTAGCGAACTTTGGCAACTTTCAGAGTATCTATCGATCTATCTAGCCGCTTATCTTTGGGTGCTCTCACGGTTACCCCCTTAACTTGGTGTGACCCAAAATTAGCATAAAAGGGTAAGATTATTTGACGAGTATAACGCTGGTCAACACATGAATAATGTCGCAATCCCGTCGCATACGTCGTCAAGCACTTCCCGCCAGACAGTGGCACATACTCACGGGCGGGTATGTGCCGCTGGTAAGCGGGTAGTATGTGCCACAGGTGATATAGCAAGTGTAGTCTTTTAGGGGCGAAGCTCCTTGTAGCGGCACCCGTTCGTCCCTCGTAGTCGTAGTCGTAGTCATAGTATGTAACCAGTCTTACGCTTTGACCTCCAAGACGGTGCCGGTGATAGATTTCTTCTGTGCGTTGTTGAACAATAAAAAAATTCGCAGCGTGCACGTTAACTAAAAGCCGAATTCTTATGTCTCTCATTCCCCATTAGCAGCCATTGGCATGTTCCCGCCAGTAGGAAACGTTAGTAGAAGTAGAAGTGTAAAAGCCGACTTCTGCTGTCTCTCATTCCAAAATGGTTGATTGGGCGAGTTGGTGATACATGACTAATTGTCCCTGTCTTTCCGTCTGCATCTACGTTGTGCGCTTCCATTTCATAATTACTCTCATTCCAAGTAGCAGTCATTGTTTACCTCCAAGGTACTGCCTGGTGAAATTTCTTCTGTGCGTGTATAAACAATTAAAAAGTTTTGTTCAAAACGCTGTTGATTGATGAAGTAAACCAACGAAAAACGTCAGATGTTTTCTATAGACAAAACGCAATGACGCCAGATGTTTCTATAGCAAAACAAAAAGACGACGCCAGCTGCTTAACGAAAGACGCCAGGTGTTTTCTAAAGCGATGGTTTTATAATCAAAACCATATCAATACAGGCTTGTAGTTGCTGATGCTCATTGCCGTTCGTATGTGCTCGTATGGATAAGGATGCCGAAAGGCGGGCGCGCAGGGCAGCGGCGGCGCGCGCTCGCAGACAGGATCCTGAAGTGAGAGCACGCGAGGCAGAAGCGCGCCGGGAAGCTGCGCGACGTTGCCGCCAAGATCCTGCTGTACGGTAACAAGAAGCCACATCAGCAAGGCAGCGTCGGCAAGATCCCGCCGTACGTGAGCAAGAAGTTGCAGCGGCACGTCAGCGTCGGCAAAATCCTGCTGTACGGGAACAAGAAGCTACGTCAACAAGGCAGCGTCGGCAAGATCCCGCCGTACGTGAACAAGAAGCTGTAGCGGCACGTCAGCGTCGGCAAGATCCTTCCGTACGTGAACGAGAGGCCGAGGCAGCACGTCAACGTCGCGAATCAGATCTTGAAAACGTTCGACAATGGGAAGCGGCGAGGAAGCGCGCATATCGCCAGGCGAGTTAACGGAAGAAAATTTCACGGTATTACTTCCAGGAGCTTCGCCCAATCTCATCATCATTCACCTCGTGGATCTGCCGTCAATTTTTTTTTTGTTAAGCGTGCATCTCCACAGCATGACAGGCGTTGCAAGAACACTGCTTTGCACAAAATTGAATCATACCGTAATTATGCGAAAATAAATATCTTGTAGTTTCCACTCCCTTTCTTGAGATGTATATTCTTCCACCAGCGCCCAGCGGTTTCTCTCTGGCACCTAGGCGTGCGATCCATATCACCGAGGTCACCAGATTCTCAAAATATATTTCTCCTCCTCCCCATTTCTGTAAAGTGTCCCTCTACACAGCATGACAAGTATAGCAAAGAACACTACTCTACACTACGTTGATTCAATTTACGTATTAAGTATATTCTTTCTGTAAAGCACACGTCTCCACCGCGCAACAAGTGCTGCAAAGAACACTACTTTACACTATGTTGACTGATATCGTCAGTAGGGTATAACTCAACTACTTGTAAAATAGTGTCGCACTCATTTTTTATCAAGTATATTCTTCCTGTAAATCATGCATCTCCACAGTATAAAAATGCTGCACAGAACACTACACGATGTTGACTTATATCGTGGGTTTGGTAGAACTGAACATCCTGTCAAAGTGTCGCACTCATCGCACTCATCAAGTGTATTCTTCCTGTAAAGCGTGCATTTCCACATAATAGCAAATGATGCAAAGAACACTACTTTACACGATGTTGACTTATATCGTGAGTAGGGTATAACTTAACGTACTGTAAAATAGTGTCGCGCTCACATTATATATGAAGTATATTCTTCCTGTAAATTGTGCATCTCCACAGTTTAAAAAAATGCTGCAAAGAACACTAATTTACAAGATGTTGACTTATATAATGTGTAGTGTATAGCTGAACATTCTGTAAAATAGTGTCGCACTCATTTTATCTATTATTATCTTTCTCTAAAGCATGCATCTCCGCAGCATGAAAAATGCTGCAAAGAACACTACTTTACACAATGTTGAATTGTATTGTGAGTAGGGTGTAACTGAACATACTGTAAAATAGTGTCGCACTCACTTTATATATCAAGTATATTCTTCCTGTAAAGCGTGACTCCGCAGTATAAAAAATGCTGCAAAGAACATTACTTTTCACGATGTTGACTTATATAATGAGCAGCGTATAACTGAACATCCTGTAAAATTGTGTCGCACTCATTTTATCAAGTATTATCTTCCTGTAAAGCGTGCGTCTTCACAGCATGACAAACGCTGCAAAGAACACTACTTTACACGATGTTGACCTATATTGTGAGTAGGGTATATCTGAACATCCTGTAAAATTGTGTCGCACTCACTTTATCAAGTATATTCTTCATGTAAAGCGTGCATCTCCACAGCATGATAAATGCTGCAAAGAACACCACTTTACGCCGCCGCCCGATCTAAAGGGTACAGCCACATATATCCATCCATCCATCCATCCATCCATCCATCCATCCATCCATCCATCCATCCATCCATCCATCCATTCATCCATCCATCCATCCATTCATCCATCCATCCATCCATCCATCCATCCATCCATTCATCCATCCATCCATCCATCCATCCATCCATCCATTCATCCATCCATCCATCCATTCATCCATCCATCCATCCATCCATCCATTCATCCATCCATCCATCCATCCATTCATCCATCCATCCATCCATCCATCCATCCATCCATCCATCCATCCATCCATCCATCCATCCATCCATCCATTCATCCATCCATCCATCCGATTGTCAGCTGCGCGGGCTGTGCCTGAGTACGCGGAGAACGAGTGCCTCTCTCAGTCTCCTGGATAGTCGTCGTACGTGGTGAATCGTTGGTGAGGCATGAATGAAGCAGAGCGGCGGGCGTGTTGAAGACGCTTGCGCTCGGCTTCCTTGGCTCACGTCTCGTCGGTGTTACCCACGCGCTGTCTGCGTTCTCGAACACGATTGTACGCATGGACGCATGCACAGACGGATGGACACAAGGATAAATGAACGGACCGGCGCATTTCCCAGCTCATCGTCATCACTCCATGGATATGCTGTAATTTTTTTCTTTTTTTTTCTTTTCTCTCTTGTACTCCTAAATGCTTTTCTATCATTTTGTATTCATTTTACATAATTCTTTCTATATGATTAGTTTCACTCTCTCGCTCTATCTTTTCTCTTTTTTATTTTCTTTTTTTCTCTTTCTCTCTCTATTCCTCGCTTCTTCTTTCTACTTCATTCCGTGTTTTTCTCACTCTTTGTTTATTTCTCTCCGCTCTTATCTCTTTCTTTCTCTGTTTTTCTGTTTTCTCTGTCTTTTTTCTGTGTTTCTTTTAATAACTTTCACTATCACTATTTATTCATCTGCTTTTATATTTATCGGTTTGTTTCCTTCTCTCTATTTCTCTCTTTCTCGTTCTCTTTCTTTCTGACTCTCCGTACGCGCGCTCGTCTAAGTTTCTGTATCCCACAGCGGACAAACCTGCGCAGGTGTTGTGAAAATGAAGCAGAAGATGAAGCAGGGGATGAAGAGAGCGCCAGCCAGCCGAGCTATCCCGTTTATGATGGCGCTGCTTTTTGTACACGATCAACCAACGGCGTTTCTCCTTGCGAAAAAGTTCGATTTATTTGTTTTTTACTTGGTCGTGGGACTTGCCCGATTCCTCAGCGCATACCCTGCATTTTTAACAGTGGAACTGTTTAGACCAGCCATTCGTCCACACAAAACCGCGAACATCATCATAATGAAGCAGCAAGTGCTCTTTGTCCTCTTCTTCATTCTCAACATCGTCTTCATCTTCTGCCTCGCACTCAGAACACGTGCACCCATTTCTTCAGCCTGGAAATCAATTACTCTAATAGGGGAGAGAACGAGTATGGAGAGAGTGAAAGATGGAAAAACAGAAAAAATTAAGATATATAGATAGATAAAAAAACAGACCAATTCTTTTTGGAAAGGAAGTTCGCGGCTAAGTCCACGTATTCACAATCTGAAGGCGAGCATCATATTCGACACAGGCGATGGCGTAGTGGTTAGAGCATCCGCCTCGCATGCAAGAGGTCCGTGGTTCAAATCCCGGTGCCGCGCAGTTCCCAACGGGATAAAAAAAATAAAATCCGCGCGTTGATGCAACTGCATTAAGAGGCCTGGGGTGCGGCCTCACCGGTAACCACCGCCGGGAACGCACTCCCTCACCAGAGAAGGATTGGCCACCCTGGTGCAGTATCTGGCCACTACCTCCCACATGCTTACGTCAAATAACATATTCGGCTATCTAGGTACAAAAGCCGAACTTAGCGCGGTCTCGTAAAGTATTGTGTCGCACAGAGGTGGGAAAGAGAAGTGAGGGTGAGGAGGACAGATATGATGGGTGGGAAAAGAGACGGCAAGAGGAAAAAAGTATAACAAATAGATAAAGCAAAATAAATATAAATAAGGCAAGATAGAGAAAGAGAGAAATTCGTTTTAGACAGAGAGTTCTAGGTAAGACTAGGTTCGAACCCACGTAGCTACAATTTAAAGGCGAGCGTTTTCACCAATCAGCTTCCCGGGTATGCCAGCAGATCATAACATAGCCATGTATAGTGCATAGCGCATATCAAGAGTTGGGAAAGAAAAATGAGGATAAGGAGAAATACGAAGTCCGGAGAAAAAAAAAACAAAGAAATGGAGCAAGTAGAAAAAAGGGGGGAAGATTACTCACATGATTGGATCGCTATAATGTGAAACAGCCAGCAAAGAGCAAATCAGGCTGTACATGACACGCATGTCATGATTAACGTGCCATGACCTGTCATTTATGTTCGTAATACAGTCACGTCGCATGATACCCATTTTGATGTATATCAAGTAAGTGAACTCAACACATACGCACCATGACTGTGGCATATAAATGGCGTTGTACGTGACATGCATATTATGATTTTCATGTTACCACCTTCCACTTATGTTCGTCATACAGTAACATCAAGCAGTGCAAATTTTGCTGTATATCAAGCTAGCCAAACGGCCGCAAGCAGCACATGAGCGTAGCATTCAAGTCATTTTGCACATGAAATATCATATTTTCATAATAACACTTGTCATTTATGTTCGTCATTCAGACACGTCACGCAACACTAAATTTGGTGGACATTAAGCTATAGCAAAACGGCTGCGAGCATGCAACTGAGTGGGGTATCTAAATCATGTCTTATATAGCATGCACATCTTTATTTTTATATTCCCACCTGTCATTTATGTGAGTCACGCAGAAATGTTTCATGTCAACTTATGAATATATCAAGTTCAGGGAATGGCCACAGGAGCACCACAGCCATGGCCTGTAAATTATATTATTCATAAGTTAGAATGTATACCGTCGTTTCAGTGTTGGGTATACCAAAGCGGATGTGCACCTGCTTAATTTCAGCTCCTTTTATCACTTCTCTCTCTTTCTTTTGGTCACACTTCTGGAACAAAAAATGTACCACTGTCGCAACAGGGATGTAAGCGTCTATATATATATATATATATATATATATATATATATATATATATATATATATATATATATATATATATATATATATATATATATATATATATATATATATATATATATATCTATATATATATATATCTATATCTATATATATATATATATATATATATATATATATATATATACATATTTCCAGCGCATCGTGAGGAAGGCGCAGCGCAGTCACTGGAAAAGCTAGAATAGCGGCGTTTTAGAGCCTTTTCAAAACACTCATTCGGTAACTACTGCAAGCACACTTGCTTCATACCCACTGGGCCATTAATAATAAATTTTTTGGGGTAGGCCAGCATTCGCTATGCTATTTTTCGTCATTCTTCTGAGAAGCGTGGTATCCGCTAAATACTTGCAAGGAATATTGTGTCAATTGTTTATGCAGTGGCTGACGACGATGAGGAATCATGTCTGAAGTGGGTATGCGCCACAGTTAATAGGGAAACAAGAACAAGCTTTTGTGATGGGTTGGAGCATTGGACGGCCCACTCGTTACGCTTTTCGTTTTGTGCCACGACTGGTTGTTCTTTCACTGTTTTGAAACGTTTTATAGGTCGTAATAACGCGATTGATTTGCCGACATCAAGCCTGCCTAAGGCAGGTTTGCCAACAAGTCACGAGCACAGGAATCTGTTCCTCAGCAGTTGTCGAGGGCGCAACCCCTGACAGCTCTCAATGAAATATAAAGCTAGTGTCTATTCTGTAGGACTGGCAACACCTGTTTTTGCAGCCTTTACGACATTATTCATGTACATAGTGTCTGTAAAAAGGCACTAAAGCCAAAACAATAAAAAAACGGGGTAGCTCAGTGGTAGTAAACTAGGTTGGCACTCAGCGGACCCGGGTTCGAGCCCCACTGTGTCAATGGGGCTCGGTCTTTCTTTCTTAATTCACGCGATAAAGTTACGAACGCCGGCGGCGGCAGCGCACAACTGCGCGTGACCCGAGATGTGATCTCATAACAGCTTTCGCTGTACAATTTCTGTAGCCATCATTAAAATATATATTCTCTCTGTCTTCTGTCTCTCGTGAAAATTACAGCATTTTGCTGGGTCGACATTTTATTTTACGCTTTCTTTATAACACTACGATGATCCCTCCTTGTATATTTTTTACAGCTGGTAATTGCGTGAATAGTTCCCACTGGAGCCGGTGCTTCATTAAACTCGGACACTATACGCCATATACCGACTTGGCTACGACACTTCGACGACTCAATAGTAGCCTTAATTTTATTTTTTTTTCTATTTCTTTACAAGGAAGCCACTTGTAGAAATAACGTGGCGGCTTGCCACGTGCGCGGCCAGACCAGTGTAGGCTTCCGATAACACGATTAGGACAGAGGCGGCCGCCGCTTATTCGCGTCTCGCAAAAGATCGTCGCGCCACTAGTATTCGTCTGACGCTCGTATGAAACGGGTTCTCCCTATCAGAAGGGCCAGGCTCTGTCGACACGAGAAGACAATGAATCGCAAGCGTGTTCCTTTCTTTCTGATTATTTTTTTTACCCTCTGCGACGGCGCAAATCGCGCATCGTGGCTCTTGTCGCTAATGTCCAGCCACCATGTTGAGTTAGCCTGCAGTGTTGCCGATAGAGCCGGACCGACCAGGAAGCTCTGAGTACAAGGAGGACATCATAGAACGAATACAGAAAAATGAAGGCATCCAGAGCGAAAACAAAAATTGGAAGAGAAAAAAAAAACGTGAATCTGTTGGGCAACAAATGGTACTGCAACGAGCGTAGTGCAGATAAAATAGACGCGCTAAGTGTTTTGCGACACGCCGAGAAGAGATTGGGTTCTCGCTGCATAAAAAAAACACCGCACGGGAAGACCACCACGAAAGCGGCCCGGGCCTCGAAGCAACCCTTTCTTCTTGACGCGGCTGCAATTACAGCGATATTGAGCTTCTTCGTGACTACGGTATTGGCTAAGCGCGGATTAAAAGCCTCAGAGATGTTTTCTCTTCCCTAAGCACCGAGGCCTCTTTTGCTGCTGCATCTTTTACCTTTTTTTCTTTGTCTTTTTTCGCGCTCTCTTTCCTACACTCGTCTCGCAATTGCCGATTTCCTCTAATCCTTTCTGTTGGTCACCCAGCCTGGCCCACAAGAGTTGCTCGAGTTATTAGTCACAGGCTCGACACACAGACAAGCTCGTCGTATGTGAAGCTTTCTGGAGCACGCGAATATCTATTTTACTGTATTTTTTCTTCATACTTTTAGTTCTCGCAATAATCTCTGCGCATTCTGGTAGGAGCACAGCATTGTCAGACATTATTGGCTAAGCACTTCAGTCTTCAAGCTTCCCTGTGCTTCTTTTTATTATTATTCATACGAGCACGTCCTGCGGTGGAAAGATTAGAAGCATATAGGCTCACGCCTGAAAAACTGTACCGCTGTGGGCCTCTTTCTCACATTGTTTTGCTTTCCACACAGTGATAGATGTGTTTTTACATATGTTTATTCATGAAGTTTTCATATTGACACCTCCTTGATCTTCAGAATTATTTCTTTCTTCATCACTGCAATCACAATTTAACCGGCGTCCATATTTGAACAGCAAGACACCGGCCATCATCATCATTTTGTATCGTTATTGTTACTGGCGCACTTTGTCATACCCAATATATCTTTTTTTATGTCACAATTCTTTCCAGACAGGCAAATGACAATGTAATGTTTGTTGTTTCACCCTTTAAAAAGAGTTAGATGAGATTGTGTAATTTTCTATCCCGCGAAATGAATGTTTCCAAGTGCTTTCATTTCCATCATGCCCATTCTGTTTTGTTATTCGGTAATAGGAGTACTGCTAAAACACAATAATAACTGCAACAACAGCAGCAAACATAAAAACAAATGAACGCGCGCCATGCTGTAGAAACAATGTTTAGCCCTTCAGAACGACAAAACACAGAAACATACACTTGAAACGTGTTGCATCGCAATTTTCTAGGAGTTGATCGAGCCTTTAAAACCCGTTTTTTTTTATCCCTGCGCCAAAATCAGACGCAGCAGTAGAACTGAACTCTTGGTACGATGTGCCTATTTTCAAGAAGACATTGGTATTCCCCAGGAAAATAGAAATGGAACTTTAAAAAAACACACAAACACTCAAAAATAAAGGAAGTGAATCGAGATATCTTAAAAGTAAGGGTGCAAAACCAACGGTGGGGACTTGAAGATGGCACCCCTGAAGGCGTTTTCAGTGTCTCTTGTCCCTCTCACGGATGCGTCTGCTTACGAAACGGTTGTTGAAGAATGGGCTCACAAAATCAGCTCTATCTCTGAGCTTGTTCGAACTTTCGGTTCTGCGGCGCTGACCTTGACATCTTCCTCACAGCAAACTTCAAGTGATGGATGACTTATGCTTAACGTTCACTCAACACTTCAGGAAACGAGAGCCCGCAAGTAACAGAATAAAAAAGAAAAGAACGTCCAGTATATCTTGGTAAATGAGTTCCAGCCTGTTAAAGTAACTTGTTTTCATTATTCTAATTAGTTAGTTAGTTAGTTAGTTAGTTAGTTAGTTATTCGTTCAGTCAGTCAGTTAGTTAGTTAGTTGGTTCGTTAGTTAGCTAGTTAGTTAGTTAGTTAGTTAGTTAGTTAGTTAGTTAGTTATTCAGTCACTCAGTCAGTTAGTTAGTTAGTTAGTTAGTTAGTTAATTAGTTAGTTAGTAGTTAGTTAGTTAGTTAGTTAGTTAGTTAGTTAGTTAGTTAGTTGGATAGTTAATTAGTTAGTTAGTTAGTTAGTTAGTTAGTTAGTTAGTTAGTTAGTTAGTAGTTAGTTAGTTAGTTAGTTAGTTAGTTAGTAGTTAGTTAGTAGTTAGTTAGTTAGTTAGTTAGTTAGTTAGTTAGTTAGTTAGTTAGTTAGTTAGTTAGTTAGTTAGTTAGTTAGTTAGTTAGTTAGTTAGTTAGTTAGTTAGTTAGTTAGTTAGTTACCATAAGAATATATGGAGTTTTACATTACAAAACCCCAGCATGATTATTAGAGACGCCATTGGGGGGGGGGGGCATCGAAAATTTCGCCCATCTGGTGTTTGTTAATGTGCACTGTCATCGCACAGTACACGGCTCTCTACCGTTTCGCCTCCATTCAAATGTGACCGCCGCGGCCGGGATCGCACCCGCGACCTTCGAATCAGCAACCAAGCACCACAACCACTGCTCCTCCGCGGTGGATAATTTATTAATTATCAGGGCCTTACGCACCTCAGCAATCTCGAGAACTGACAAGTCTCCCGAGCATCCGTGTCACCCGTGGGCGGCGCCGACGCGAGTGATGCACTGAGGTATTATCACGTGATGGACGTCGCTGCGACACCTCATAACGTTACGTCACATGATGACGTAATTACAAGACGTATTTACTCGCTGAAGGGTGAGCTGATCCCGTACGCAATGCAGAACGAGGCTGGAGGCCGAAAGCTTACAATATATCCGATCCTGGGGGCACGACTACCTTAGTTGCAGAAAACTTTCAGGAGACGGTGGAAGGGGGTGAGGAGGGGGTTTAATACACCGATATAGAAAAAAGTAATTTTCGCCGTTAGTCGACTGAGAACGATGCGTGCCCTGAGGATGTTTTTTTTATATATCAACAGAATTTGCCGATTACCGGGTGAAGGAACATATTACAGACTTACATGAAAAAACAATCAACACAGTTATAATCAGACTCCTGAGAGACAAGTAGGCAGGATTTTTTTTTCGGGAAGGGGAGGTCAGGGGGGGGAGGCAAGGCATTATTGTTTGAGAGCAAGTCTTTCCTTTGCAAAAAAAATAAAAAGTTGTGTGAGAGTATAGAAAGTGCTCAATTATTAAAAGAAAATGAGGACAAAGGGGAACTCAGCTTTTTGACAAAAATTTAGGATCTACATCTACATCTACATCTACACTGCAGTAAAGCCAATGCGTGCGCACCAGAAAGAATGTTTCCAACAACCAAATAATATTGACACAAGGCCCAACACAGTCCGTGAATTTAAAAAACTGACAAAAATATAAAAATAAAAAGGGGAAGGGGGAATGAGAGGGATTCGAACACCTAATCGTGGATGTGCAGCAAAAGAAAAAAAAATATCAAACACTGTCTCTACCGAACTTTTCACACTCAACAACAGGCGTGCGAGAAAAACATGGGAAATTTTATGGCATCAATTCTTACACAAAGAACGGAGACATTAGAGAAAACAATTTTATTTGAAAATAAAGAACCAAAACACGGATGCTTTCTTGACACAAAAGATGCAGAACGCTAACATTCATTTTAACAAGCAGTTTTAAAGATTGACGGATTTTGAATACCTTCTACCGAAAACGAGGAAACCGCAAGTGGACATGGAGGAGCCCTAATGGCGAAAATAAGAACGAAATAGACTTTTTACTGAGTGCACACCCAGGCATCGTACAGGATGTGGAAGTACTTGGCAAGGTACGATGCAGTGACCATAGAATGGCGCGGTCTCGAATTCGTCTAGACTTGAGAAAGGAACGACAGACACTCATACGCAAGAAGTTTTAAAGATTGGCATTGCAAATGATTTCAACATACAGTAAAAGGCCTATGCAAAAGATAAAAAACAGAAACGAACATGGAGACTTGCGGAAGAGAGCGATTCATGTCGCGATTTTCGTTCATGGTGGTTTCTCCATAAACACAGCGATGACTGTCGACACTGACTTGCGTCCGGTGAATGGACACAAGGACTACGTCATTAAACCGCTCTTCAGCCGTCCGATTCCTCAGATATATTTTTAATCATTTCACTGTCGAGAATCTGCGTTCTGCAGCTCCTGTACTCACTGGGAGCGCTGCGTTGAAGAGCGTGTGAACGTTCGAGAAAAGGGCTTCGTCGCACTCAGCTAAAGCACCCGTCGCAAAGCGGCGAAGTTCCTTCTCTTGCATGGGTTGCCATTTGGTTTTTCAGATTTTCCATTAACCTTTTAGTGTAAGAATACGAGCTGCTATCATATCTTTCAGGTAAAAATTGAAGGCCACCTGCAGAGATACCAATTTGCCTTAAAGGCACGCTTTGGCAACACAAATCGCAAACTTTGCAGTGTTTTCCGGTGGTTCGCAAATTGCCGCTTGAGGGAAGCTTTCAGATCATCTATGTACAAAATGAACAATATGGCTCGCCTGTAGTACTATTCGGCAGAACTACAAGCGTAGTTTGCCCTCTATCTTTGTGTTCCTACCACTCGTGGAATCTTTCACTTCACTTCGAACTCCGCCGCTCTGTCAAGACGCCACTCTATCTCCAACGCTGTTTCTTGTTGATTTCCTCGACTTACGCTTGCTTTAATTTGTTTAAATGCGAACGCCGCTATTTGCACTTGTGGCTCTGTACTGTTGCGTCAATGGCCGATTGTAAGAAATGTAGACGGGGAGGGGGAGTGGGGGTCTCCTTGTTTACATACCTGACTTTTAACTAAATATTGACTCAAAGATATTACAGTAGGCTGAATGGTTCTTGTTTGTAACATGTAACAAGTAATGGTCATAACTCACTTAATTGTTCCGTAACACCTGGCGTGCCGCAAGGTTCTGTCGTTGGACCTTTACTCTTTCTAATTTATATTAATGATCTTCCATCCTGCGCTCTTTGCTGGTGATTGTGTCATCTATCGCATAATAACTGACCCGCATGATTAATCACAACTTCAACCCGATCTAGACAGCATTTCCTCCTGGTGTTATCACAACTTCAACCCGAGCTAGACAGCATTTCCTCCTGGTGTTTACTATGGTCCATGAAAGGGAATACTAATAAGTGCAAAATAATTAGGATATCTCGGGGAAGTACTGACTGCACTAGCCACGTTTCCTCAAATACTAATTTTCAGTTTTTTTTTTCTGTCACTACTTACAGATATCTAGGTGTTCACATTGATAACCATTTAACATGAAATAGCCATATTACTTAAGTGATTAACAATGCAAACCGCACTCTCAGCTTCTTGCGCCGTGACTTTTCATTTTCACCTGGTTCATTAAAACTTCTGCTTTATAATACACTAGTCAAATCTAAACTCGAGTACGCTTGATCAATCTGGGATCCTCAGTTGTGTACACTTATTAACGCACTAGAAGTCACTCAGAATCGTTCAGCTCATTTCATTGTCAATAAATACTCTCGCACTTCTAGTATCTCATCGATAGAAACTTCTCTAGACCTCCCTACCTTTTCTAACAAAAAGAATCAGGCCCGCCTATGCCCCTTCTACAATTTTTTTCATAAATTCTAAAATATAACTCAAATTTTTCTCGCCACCTTCTTACGTTTTATGTCGCATCGACCACAACATCACAGTCCATGTGCCATTCTGCCCTACCAACTTCTACTTCCACTCCTATCTGCCCAAGACTTCATCTGAATGGAACCACCTTGCTGTCTACATTGCCAGCAACCCTGATCATGCATCATTCAAGACTGCTATTTATGACTTGTAACGCCCCTCCTCTCTGTAACGCCGCATATGGCATTGATAGTATTTTAAATTATAAATAAATAAATAAATTTTCTTATCGTTTTACAGGCGCAAAATAAAGCGTAATCGGAGATCGAACCCAGAAACAGGGCATGATTCGATAAACCTGAGAGTTCTGCCACGTATGTAGTTTTTAGCGGCGTACTTCAGTGCTCCAGTGGCAGACAACGTGGCGAACCTTTGTAGGGTCGATCACTTCTAAGAGAAACACTCCATTAGACATTCAGAGTTCATGAAAACTCTGTTTGGTATAAAATGTAAAAATTCAGAAAACTACTCTTACGTCCACTAATATTTGGGTATTAATTATCGCTGAACTAGAAGAAACATTGCGATCATATCGGCTCGAGTAGTAATGATCTGTCTCCGCCAACCCTAGATGATATCGGGAATCTTCACAGTGATCACATTAGTTCATGCAATGATTCGTGCCACGCACACGACTAACAATCGCGTTACATTACTCCCGGTACGTAAATGCACTCTGCTTGAGCCGCACACAGTTTTAAGCATCCGTTAGTGTAACGTGAACGTTTGCGGTCGTAAAAAATGGTCTGCGCCTCAACGTTCTTGCACCAAACATGAAAATGTTAGCATTAAAAAAAAATCTTCGCTGCACAGTTTTTTGCCGATATTTCTGTTCCTGAAGTCCTGTTCGCAACTCGAAGTCAGAGCAACAAACAGCCTTGAACAGAAGCCCGTTCAAACCACTCGGGACCACCCCGTCATGATCATTAATTGTGTGCAGCGCTGCCTCTCTAGAGCGAAGCGACCGGCAGTCAAGTGGTTCAATTCGGAGTCCGCTCCACAACGTAGTTCCGGATTTCGACCGTGCCACTGCGGTGACTTATTTGAGACATCGCTAGATTTCACGCAAACGCGCGTAAGTCTAGATCCATACAACTCTAAACACACGCATATCAGTAAATAAGGCCAACGAACGAAATCAAAATGAACGTCGCGTGGCCGCGGACCGACACATGGGTACACATCGCGGTGAACGCTTTTCACGCGATTACATAAGCAGCGGCTTCAGCAGCCTACTGCCGCGTCACTGCATCGATTTAGCGGCGGGGCACATGCGCGAGCATGAGGCAGGACGGACTGCGGGAACGGGACTGCAGAAACACCGCGAGAATCAACAGCTGTTACGCATAGCGCTTGATCACGCGAACCAGCCATTTCCCCGAGACGGGAGGAGTGCGCGCGCAGAAAAGGGTGGCCCACGTGCGTAGAGAACAAAAAGCGTTGAAGAAAAAAAAACGAAGCGGAAGAGGAAACGGCGGAAGTGAGTAAGTGTGGGTGAGAGTGGGCTTATCGGCGTATGTTTTAGCGCGTATAGGGAGCAAACGCAACGGCGGGCACTTCGAAATTCCCTCTCAACTGGTGCAATGAAAATAAGACATATTTAACTGGTCGTCAGATGAGGTACGGGTTGGACCTCGACATTTAAAGTCGAAGACCGCGCGCACGCATAGCACGTGAGTTAAAGCTGCGCGAAATCATTCCCCAGCGTTACGTGAAGCAGAGATTCGTCGGCTGGATACGGACGTTGTAGAAGAGTGCGTGATCTGGCAACATCAGTACAGCATGGTAGAGAGGACGACGTTGGCAGAGGTCAACCGATTGTCCCCCACTCCCTTGCTTTCATCATATCTGCGCTCTTCGGGTATCGCCTCCTTGCATCCTTGCAGCTCATGCTGAAGAATGCCTGCTCGTAAAAAGCGTGCGGCGGAGTTTCTCCCGCGAAATCGTAATATTCTGACATTCTTGCGGAAAACGAGAAGCAACAACTTGCTGTCATTCAAAAACGAATGAACGTGGCTTGTTTTAACTCAAACACATTGCTATACAGATTGCCGAATTGGCTGAACCGAAGTGTGCAAGTTAAACTTACGTAAAAGACACATTGAAGTAAAAAATTTCACGTATGAAAAAACAGAAGGAGCCCGCTCCCTATCGGTAAAATGGGAGAAAAACCAAACTTGAAGAAGGTGGGGGGGTAGGGGGGTTACTTCTTGTCGAAAGTGATGTAGCTTGGTCTTCGTACGGGGACTCGTGAAGATGAAGTGAATTTCTGACAAGAGAGAGAGAGAGATAAAGATGCAAGGAAAGGCAGGGAGGTTAACCAGACGCACATCCGGTTTGCTACCCTGCACTGGGGAAGGGATAAAGGGGAGAAAAGAGGTTGCAGAAAGATGAGAAGGTACACACAATCACGAGCACACTCGGGGAGCACACACAGTTTACAGGCGGTCGCTCAGGTTTGTTGACTTAAGGTAAAGTAGCAGTGCTTTAGTTGCTTTCTGCGCAACTGAGGCAGATGCCCAAGGTCCTAGTATCTTCTGCACACAAAATGGTCCGGGGTCAAGTCGATTCAAAACCATCCGTAGCTGGCATCGCTGTGTGTCGTAGCAAGCGCAGCTGCACAGGACGTGTTCGATGGTCTCTTCATCTCCGCAGTAGTCACATGTAAGAGTGTCTGCCATACCAATGCGAAAAGAGTACGCCTTTGTGAATGCAACACCCAACCAAAGGCGGCATAACAGTGTCGCATCGGAGCGGGAAAGGTGTGATGGCAGCTTTAGCTTGAGCGAAGGATCCAGTTCATAAAATTGACACCTTTGGAAGGTGGTAGACGACCAGAACGTGAGTGTGAGATCTCGAGCCAGCAGGTAAAGTTGTCTTGCTGCATCATTCCTTGATAGAGGAATCGGGACTACACGGGTTTCTTCATGGGCTGAGCGGGCTGCATCATCGGCTAATTGATTTCCGGTAATACCGATATGTCCAGGCAGCCATTGATATATAATATCATGCCCTCGTGCTAGAGCTTCATGATGGCAATGTCTTATTTCTTCTACCAGTTGGTCATGGCTCCTCCTACGCATGGTAGACTGCAAACTCTGAAGCGCTGCCTTCGAATCACAGAATATGACCCATTTTCCTGGACGTTCTTGAACGAGATATTGTAAAGCAGCCCTTATAGCAGCAAGCTCTGATGCCGTAGATGTAGTCATATGCGACAACCTAAACTTGATTGTCATTTCTGCAGCCGGAATTACAGCGGCACCTGATGAGCTGCTGGATGAGACGGACCCATCAGTGTATATCTGCATTCGGTCTAAGTACAACTCATGTAATAATAGCAGTGTTGCTTGCTTCAATGCTACTCTGGAGTGACTGCTTTTCTTTTTGATTCCCGGAATTTCTAGACGTACTTGCGGCTGGTCGAGGCACCACAAAGGGCATGCCGTTCTCGCAGCTGGCGTATATCCTGATGGAATTCTGTTTAGGTGCTTGGCTATGACGTCTGAAAACGTAGCACGTGGTCTTCCGGAAGGTAGAAGGGCCAAGTGGTGGTCGGGGACACGGCTAGCATGTCGAATATGCGCTCTGAGGCAATCCACAACTATATATGTCCTGACCGTATGGTCTTTGGCAAGCATGATTGTGGCATAAGTAGAAGCGCATCGGGGCAGTCCTAGGCAGATACGCAGTGCCTGACCCTGCAAACTCTCCAATGAATGAGTATTCGATTTGCAAGTGTTAGTCAGCACCGGCAAGCTGTAGCGCAATAGACCCAGAAATAGGGCCCTGTACAGCTGTAGCATGGAGGCCACAGAAGTTCCCCATGCTTTACCGCACAAGAATTTCATGATATGCACAATAGATAGCAGTCTCTTCTTCAAGTACGCACAATGTGGGCTCCACGAAAGACTTCTGTCGATAATTATGCCCAGGAAACGATGCGTCTGTGCATATTTGACACTCTGCCCATTGATGTAAACAGGGTATGGCGTCATTGGTTTGCGTGTAAACGCCATCAACGCGCACTTCACAGTTGATATAGTTAGGCCTTGTTTCTGAAGGTAGGCTGTTGTGAGGGTTGCTGCCCGCTGTATTCGTGCACGCACCTGAGGGCGAGTAACTGCAGCACTCCAGAGGCAAATATCATCGGCGTATATGGATAGGCACACCGACTTTGGCAGAACCTTCACCAGACCAATGAGGGCCACATTGAACAATGTGGGGCTTAACACACCTCCCTGAGGTACTCCGCAGTAGGTGTAATGTTCAGCAGTTTTACCCTCATCTGTTTGCACAAAGAAACCCCTGCCAGTTATATAGTCTTTTATCCATTGAAACATTCGTCCACCAATGCCCATTGCTGCGAGAGAAGTGAGGATGGAATCGTGAGCTACATTATCATATGCACCCTTCACGTCAAGAAAGAGTGCCACTGATATGCGCTTGCGACTTTTTTCTTGTTGAACAAATGTAGATAAATCAATGACACAGTCAATGGAGGAGCGGCCCCGACGAAAGCCTGCCATGCAAGAAGGGTATTTGGTGTATCGTTCCAAGTACCACTCGAGACGAAATAGAACCATTCTTTCCATCACTTTTCCGAGGCAGCTTGCGAGGGCAATAGGGCGATACGCTGTCAAGTCCAATGGTGATTTTCCCGATTTCAAAAGTGGTATTAATCGACTTATTTTCCCATTCTCGGGGAACACTGCGGCTGAGCCAGGAGTTGTTGAAGCATGTTAAAAGTTCTTTTCTAGCTTTTTGTCCAAGGTGTCCCAACGCACTATAAGTAATACCATCAGGACCTGGCGATGACATGCGCTTAGAAGCGACTAACGCACCTTCCAGTTCTTCCATGGTGAACGGAGTGTCCATTTCTGGTAACCGCGTCTCAGGAACGATCACGGCGTCGATGCTCTCATTCATAATATTCCCGGCAACTTTCGTGCAAAATTCTTCAGCCACCTCGAGTTCTGTTTTTCCATGATGGAGTGCCAAAGCTTTAAAAGGGTGCCGTTGTTGTGGAGAGGAGCGAAGACCACGAACTGTTCTCCAGATATATGACAGCGGTTTATGAGGGTCTAGAGATTCGCAGAATGCGTTCCAGCGTTCGCTCTCCAGTTTGTAAAAACGTCGTTGAATCTTTTTCTGGAGCCGCCTTGCTTCCCTCAGATCGTAAATTGATCTTGTGCGTCTGTATCGTCGTTCCGCACGCCTTCGTATAGCTCGTAATTTTTCCAGTTCGATGTCAAACTGTGTTACTTTAGACGAAAATGGTAATTTGCGTTTGGACGCTTGCATAGCTTCCACTATGGTATTTTCCAGGCTGCAGGCGAGGCCTTCTTGGCAAGTGTTCTCAACACGCGATGCAAACATCGACCAGTCAGTGCCAATTGCAACACCGGAAGAGAATTTTTTTATGATACCATCGATCGTCACGTAGGTGGGTATGTGATCACTCCCATGAGTCTCAATATCGCAAAACCACTTAACTTTGTGAGAGAAGCACCGTGACACCAATGTCAGGTCAAGGCAACTGCCATACGTGAGACCCCGCAGGTATGTGGGGGTACCATCGTTCATGATGGAAAGGTCGTAATCGGAAGCGAATGTAACAAGGTTCCGGCCCCTGGCATTCATCCAAGTGCTTCCCCAAAGCATGTGATGGGCATTGAAGTCACCGGTGATGATCCAAGGCCCATCGGTTCTCATTAGGATGTCTTTTAATCTGTCGCAGTCAAATCGCGATGACGGAGATATATATCCACCAATAAGCGTGAACGAAACTGCATTCTTCTTCACACGAAGACACACGTAGTGATTGTCGTCATTTGAACTTATTGGGTGCGAAAGATAAGTCAAGTCTGTGCGAATGTAAACAATTACTTTGCTTCGTTCTTCGCAAGCGGCTGAACAAAAAGCTTCATAACCGGACAATCTATAAGGCGTTGATACGTTTGGTTCACATATGACAAGTATAGGGAATTGATTGGCCCGAACAAATTGGCGAAAGTCCGAGATACGGGACTTCATGCCTCTGGCATTCCACTGAAAAATCGACGCACTTTTAACTTTAGTGCGGAAGATGAGATTTTGTTGAGCCATTGTGCTTATACGAAGTTAGCAAGAACTGGATTCAGTGCATCCAGTATTTGCAGTGCACTCTTAGCAGACGGAGACTGTATGCTGCTCAGTAGCGTGCGAATCGTGGCAATTAATGATTGCACGATTGCAGCCACTTGCCTGTCTTGGTTGGAAAGATCTCGAACCGGCACAATTGCAGTCACTTGCCTGTCTTGGTTGGAAAGATCTCGAACCGGGAGCGCGGACTGGCCGTCATGAAGCTCCTTCGGTTCGCTTGATGCTGCTTCCCCTTGAAGTGCAGGCCACTCTGTCGCAGTTAGGGTATGCTCACTGGCTTTGTCCTTTACAGCCTTTCCCACGGCACGTGGTCTGGGAGGCAAAGGAGGTGGTACTGATGAGGGGTCACGCAAACGTGTCGGGGAGGTAGCGGGCGTCCTCGAAGACCGACGTCGACGTGAACGACGCCTTCTGACTTTAGCTGCGGCTTCTCGATGAGATGAGTGATCGCGCACCATCTCCTTCAAGATGGCAATTTCCTTCTGAATCCGCGGGCAGTCCTTCGATGTGGCTTCATGGGATCCATTGCAATTAGAGCATTTCTTAACAGTCGCGACGCACTTATCCGCTTCATGGTGCTCGGCGCAGCGGTGGCATACCACCGAATTCTCGCAGACGCTGCTCACATGTCCAAGTTTCATGCATTTACGGCACTGGAGAGGCTTCGGAATGAAAGGCCGCACAGCATTTCTGAAGTACCCCACCTTCACATGAGAGGGGAGTGATGTGCTCTTAAACGCAATCTTCACACAGCGAGACTTGCCTAGCCGGGTGACATCAACAAGTGGAGTATCAGTTGTTGACTTGACAAGAAGTTGTAAGTCCTTATTGGAAATAGCGACATCAATGTCGTAGATCACGCCAGTTACTACATCACATCCCAAGGGAACATGAGAGCGCACCTGGTTGCCGTCCAAGTCAGTTACACTGCGCAGAACGCCCAACGCACTTGCGTGCAAAACGTCCACAGCCAGTATATTCTTTCTGGCGTTCACTCTTATGTCCGTGATCTCATTTGGCACGAGCGTTTCCAGAGACCTCGACACAGACTGTCTGTTAAGGCGTTTCATGCTGACGGTAGGAAGTGCAGGCAGAAACAGGATGGTATAAGTGTTCGATTTTGGCGCTTCATTTACAGTTCTAATAGTTGAGGATGAGGATGTCCTCATGTTCCTTCTCTTCGCCTTGCGGCTCAGCACAGGTTGAAAACCGTCATCTGAGAAGTCCTCACTGCTGAGATAGTAAGCATGAGTATCTTCACTGTCGCTGTCGCTCGCTTGTCCCATCCGCTTCCTGGAGGCGGTCGCCGCTGACGCCGCTGGTGCCGGCAGGCGCCCGGGGTGGTCTACTTCCATCCCCTCCAAGGTAGCAGCGGAAACTGATCAACAGACTTAATTTACAACTGAAATACGCCGGAGTTAGCAGAAGTAGCTCCTATTCAAAACACACTTCTTCGTCTTCCCTCTGACAAACATGTCATTTTCATTGCATACGTTGCATTTTAGATGGCACTAGCTGGCAAGGTACGCCCCTTGTTAACTGCGATTCTTAGCCATATGAAGCAAGCAAAGAAGGATAACAAGCACCAAACTACGATTCCCCAACTGCTTATACGACCACACCAAACTGTGTAGCAGCCAAAGGGGTCATGTCTCTGCACCCTGCTTACATGTGACTCTTAAAGACTCGGGAACATAACTTTTTTTATGTCTTTCCATCGTCACTTAGGTTTGGTTTCGTTAAAGCGCTAGAAAAGGTAAATGCAGGTACGACTTCGAAATGTTATAGAGCCACTAGCTTTACACGGCAGCAGCCAATCATCAAGGCTGCTCAGAGGCTTTCAGTGCGAAAGCATCGTCCTCACAAGTTGACGTGGCGGAAACCCTTTACTGTGTCGGCCTTCTACGGCAGACAAGCACAACATATCTTCCGGGAAACGTAAGTAGGTGATCGAATTCATGCTGAATATAAAGCATTAATAAATTAAGAGGAATCACGAAGTGATCACTACACATGTGAGCCTTCTATTTCTTGTTCTGGCACTCAACCCAACGTTTGAGCGTGACTAAAATTTAAGACAGAAAGAGAGAATAAGGTTGAGCGAAAGGCAGGGCGGTTAACCAGAAGAAAATTTCTTATTTGCTAACCTGCATTGGGGAAATGGAAAAGGGCATGAAAACGTAAAGCGGTAAAAAGTAGGGAAACTAGGGTTAAAATAAAATAGAAAAAGAATGCAACAGCGGGAATCGATGATAGGCGAAGCACGAATGAGAAATATTGATATGTTACTTTAAAATCAGCACAACGTTACGAGGTGGAGGTAAATGATGCCGTACATGGCTTCCGTGTCATGATTATCTCGTTTGGATGTGTCATTTACCTTCTTCATCTATTCACGTCACGTGATACCAAATTTAGTATATGTGGAGCTAGCGAAATGGCCGTGAGCACGCTATGAGCGTGGTATGTTGTCATGTTCTTACATGCAACGCGTGTCAGGATTATCATGTTTGCACCAGTCATATATTTCGTCATTTATTGACGTCACGTAACACCAAACATGGTATATGTGGAGCTAGTAGAACGACCGCGAGCGCATTATGAAGGGCCCAATATACTCCAATGTAGCGTTGATGCGCGCGCAAGCTGGGCAAAGCGACGCTACGTTAGCAAAACGCGAGCCCTCTATAGTCTGACGCCAGGCGCGACTAGCGTCCGTCGGCGCGGCCAGACGGCAACCGTCATGAATTGCGACATGCTGCATTTCGCGCCGATGCGTTACCCAGACAACACTGCGCCTTCCTCTTTCCGTGACGGAGGGACACCAGACGCGCTGAAACACGCATGCGTCAAAGCAACTCGGCGCGGCGAACGCCTGCGAGTATATGGTAGGACCGGCGCCTGGCGTGACGCCATGAAATGAACACCGGCGAGTACGCGCACCACAATGCGTATTGGCGCCTTGACTGTGGCATGTAGTCATGTTCTCACATGACACGCATCTCATGATTATCATGTTTGCACCAGTTACATACCTTACTCATCTATTGGCATCACGTAATATCTAATTTGGCATATGTGAAGCTAGCGAAACGGCCGCGAGCGCATGATAAGTGTGGCATGTAGTCATGTTGTTACATGACACGCATGTCGTAATTATCATGTTTGGATGTGTCATTTACCTATATAGTCCGTTCGCGTCGCGTAATACTGAGTTTGACACATGTGAAGCTAGCGAAACGGCCGCTAGCTCATAATGAGCGCAGCATGTAGTCATGTTGTTACATGACACGCATCTCATGTTTATCATGTTTGCACCAGTATCATACCTTCGTCATTCATTCACGTCCCGTAATACCAAAGCTGGTATAAGTGAAGCTAGCGAATGGCCACCGGTGCATAATGAGCGTGGCATGTAGTCATCTTGTTACATGACACACATCTCATGATTATCATGTTTGCACCAGTCACATACCTTTTTTGTCATTCATTCACATACCGTAATACCAAATTTGGTATATGTGACACTAGCGAAACGGCCACGAGCGCATCATAAGCGTGGCATGTAGTCATGTTGGTACATGACACGCATGTCATGATTTTCGTGTTAGGGTCTGTAACTTGTGTTCGCCATGCAATCATGTCATACCATATCAGTTTCGCAACATGTCATGTGAACGAAGGAGGAATAAATGAGGAAGGACAGGGAGGTTAGCCAGTTCCATGGTTACCTACAAGTAGCTGCGGCGACGACGGACTTGCGGGATTTGCGGCCGTGTACTCGATATTAACGGTGGCTGTTTACCTTGTGTAGGTGGACCACGCAACTGCTGTTCAACGCCGAGCCCAGCTATCGTTGAAAGACGCTTGATCTGCGCATGCTGCACCAGTTCTTCTGATTGCGAGCAAATAGCGGATCACCAATCTAGAGGCCTTGGATCTGGGCCTGTCATCTGAAAATATCGCGCGTGCGTTCTCCCCTTCGCACTGCGCTGTCAACGGCATCGACAAGTGCGGCACCCCGTGGTCCATGGTTACCTACAAGTAGCTGCGGCGACGACGGACTTGCGGGATTTGCGGCCGTGTACTCGATATTAACGGTGGCTGTTTACCTTGTGTAGGTAAGTGTGTAGCACCTATTTCACCTCGATTATTACCATTGTCACTGGCTGCAAATCCCAACTTTCTATTATTGCTTGTTTGCTATGGGTGTTGATGTGTGTACGTATCGCGCGCGCATAGGACGCTTCCTCGCGCGCCACTTACAACTCAAACAGCAATTCGCTGTCTGGCTCCGTTCAACGGCGTGTTTTGGTTACTGGAGACCAGGATGCCGTCTACTTGTAGTTTTGTTCAGTGTTGCACACATACTGCTTTGCGCTGGTGACATCGAAACAAATCCAGGGCCTGACAAAGTAGAGCAGCTATTAGTTTTGGTGAAAGATATAGGACAGACAATTGACAAATTCCAGAAAGAAACTTCAAGCAAGTTGAAGGACCTTCAAACGACTATTACAGATACAAAACGGCGACTTTCGAAAATAGAAGAGCGACTTGACGTTATAGACGTCTTACGTAAAGACGTTACAAGCGTGAACGAGGTCCTACAAGAATCACACGCCCAGCTGAAAAGCCTTGAAACGAAACAGACAGAGCAAGCAGACTTACTGGTTGACGATCTGAATAACAGAATGCGAAGGAATAACCTAGTCTTCAAAGGTATTCCGGAGCAGACAGCAGAAAAATGGAAGGACACAGAAAAAATAGTATCTGAATTTGTCACACAGCATCTTGGAATTCAATCGGGTGAAATAGAACGTGCCCACAGAGTAGGGCGAGTCACAGATGATCGAGTGCGGCCGATTGTAGTGAAATTTTTGAACTTCAAAGATAAGAGTAGCATTCTAAGAAACGCCTACAAGCTACAGAAATCTTCCCCTCGAGTCTGGGTAGAGGAGGATTTCTCGCCAAGGATACAGATGATAAGAAAGAAACTTCGCGATTTCGTAAAGGTAGAACGAAAGCCTGGCGAAAAGTATAAGCTGCTCTTTGATAAGGTTCTCCTGGGAAATAGATTGTACGGATTAGGGAATACTAACGACAGCACAATTGTTCAAATACCAAGGCACGAACCACGTGTAAACACGGCTTGACGCAGGAATCGTTGTGCGCATACCTTATCTCTCGTTGTATGTAATTTTCGCAGCATCTTGAACAAACAAGATCAACTTGCCACAATCGTTGAATGCTGCACTGCGGATCTAGTTCTCGGTACGGAGACGTGGTTAAATGCTGATGTATCGAACGGCGAACTCGCTTTGTCTGCTGATTTCAATATTTTCAGAAAGGACAGGTCATACCAGCGGGGTGGCGGCGTAATGATTGCCGTAAAAAGTCATTTTAAGGCGCAACTATTAGACACAGACGCACACTTAGAAATTTTGTGGATTTTACTGCAACTGTCAGCAGGTGAAACTTGTATTGTCGGGGTGTGCTATCGTCCGCCAGACGCTTCTATCGAGTTTGTCGATAATTTGAATGACTCACTTAGTTTTGTTCAATGCAAACATCCAACATCACCAATAATATTAGCCGGTGATTTTAATTATCCGGGAATAGACTGGCGGACATGCACACCTACGGGTGGTACAAGAAGAAATGAATGTATTGATTTCCTTGATACACTTTCATTATTTAACATGACTCAAATGGTCTCTGTCCCTACACGCGGAAGTTCTGTTCTTGATTTAGTGCTCACTACTGAACCTGAGAATATGCGCGTCCACGTACTAGATTGTATTAGTGACCACAATGTTCTACACTGCGAGGCCATGATAAAAGTGGTAAAACCAGAAAAACAGATGAAAGTATTGTACGACTACAAACGAGCTGACGTACTGAACATTCTGTCCGACCTGTCGTTTTTCTCTGATCATTTTCTCACCAGCCTCCATTCTCGTGACACGAATGAAAACTGGCGAATCGTTCACGAGAAACTCATGCAACTAAAAAACCAATACATTCCTACAATTACAATCACATCTTCGACTCACAAATCATGGTTCACCTCGCATGTCAAGCGGTGCAATTCAACAAAAAAAAGCGCTTGTATTCTAAGGCAAGATTCTCGGGCACCACGATGCTGCATGGGAAGAGTACAGAACTATGCAAAGATATGCGACAGAGAAATAAAAACAGCTAAAGACAAATTTTTAATGAGGATCTACTGCGCTGCTAACAAACAATACTAAAAAATTTTGGAAAGTGGAAATCCTAGGAAATGTTTCGGACAGCCAATTCATCTAACTAAAGACGATAAACTGTTGTCACCGTCAGTAGGCTGCAGAAGAACTGAACTTATTCTTTGGATCTGTTTTCACTGAAGAGGAGCCCATTTCGGCCGATTTAAAATTTGCTCCATTAACGCCACAATGAATGACATCGTGATCACTCCGGAAGGTATCGAATCGGCTATTGAACGTCTTGCAAACAATTCATCCCCTGGACCAGATGGTATATGCCCGAAGTTACTTAAAATTACTAAGCCAGTCATATCCCGTATTTTTGTAGCTTATTTCAGCAGTCAATTGACACTGGATGTGTGCCTGACACATGGAAAATCGCTCGCGTGACGCCGATATTTAAATCCGGTGATTCATCGATGCCATCTAATTACAGGCCCATTTCACTCACCAGCATACCCTGCAAATTATTAGAACACATCATATCATCTGCAGTAATGACGTACTTAACCGAGCAAAATTACTTTATTCCTAACCACACATGGTTTCCAGCGCGGGCGTTCATGCGAAACACAATTATTCGAATTAGTTACTGACCTCCATTATGCCGTTCATGCGTCTACAATAATTGATGCCGTATTTATCGACCTTGCCAAAGCATTTGACAAAGTTCCCCCACAGTCGTCCTATTAATGAGCTAGACTGCCTTAAGATAAACCGAAACGTTACCACTTGGATAAATAACTTTTTGTGTAATCGTTATCACTTCGTGACTGTAAATGATTGTTCATCTACATTGATTCAAGTTAAATCCGGGGTACCCCAAGGCTCTGTTACTATGGACCGATACTGTTTCTCATCTACATTAACGACATTTCTAAAATCTGGCATCTACTACTCGCTTATTTGCCGACGACGTGTGATTTATAGAAAGATTACTAAACCAAACGACCACACTGCTTTACAAAAAGACCTCGATAGCATCGCTACTTGGTGCGATCAATGGCAAATGAAAATTAAACGCTTCCAAAACACAAAGTTATAACTTTTACGAATACTACCCAGCCCCCGATCAATTCCTATCTCATTAATGCAATGCCAATAGAACACGTTTCATCAATAAAGTACTTAGGCGTCCATCTTTCCGCCGACCTGTCATGGAATGCCCCACATTGACGCAATAACATCTAAAGCATCTAAAACACTTGGATTCATTAGACGCCACTTACATCAGCTAACTGGAAGACAAAACTTACAGCATACACCTCACTTGTTCGGTCTAAAATAGAATATGCTTCATCATTTGGAACCCACATCAAATATACTTAATTAACAAACTGAATCCATGCAAAATAAATCTGCCCCGATTCATAACCAGAAACTACTTGCGTCATTTCGAGCATCACTAATAATCAAAGCATCACTGAGCCTCCCATTACTATGAGATAAAGAAGAAGAGTGCTGGCCCTGCTATCCCATTTTCACAAACTTTATCATAATCATCGTCATTTGCTACCACTTCATATTGCCTGCCCATCGCTATTTTCCGCGCCTGATCTCACCCCTTCAAAGTTTTAGTTCCATATGCGCGTACAAACATCTTCTATAACTCGCCTCTATTTTGTGCGCACTCCGTCTTGGAATGACTTACCAACATGATGTTGTGTCTGTAAGAAACTTCGACGCCTTTGTAGAAATGTTAAAAGCTCACCTAA